>JAJVSH010000014.1:644480-1077307 GCA_021460005.1 Tetramorium alpestre
GTATAAATACTATACAAATTTACTTGCATAAATTTAAATATTAAAAGTGAAATATTAGGTAGATAAGTTTTATCGGTATATAATAACAAGCCAAATTAATAAAATTAATTTTACTCAGTCACTACGTTGAAAATCTGACGGATAATGTTAAAGTATATTTTCTTATAAATAACTTTACGTTAAATAACCTAAATAACATTTATATATTTTTAGTCATTAAATACTATCTATTTCTATATTTTTATTCTTCTTATTGCTATCTTTGAAAAGAAATGAAATTATCTTCTATGCGGAAGAGCTTCCTTTTCTTCTTCTTTATCCAATTATTTTCCTTATTGTCACTGAAAAAGTATCATAAATACATATAAAAAGAACTACTGATACTTAATTTGTTAATTAAGACTTCATCTTTGTAGAGCAATGAAATGGAATGATAGCATGCGATTCAAATAGTTGGCAAACCTATATAAAAAAAAATTAGTATAAACGTAATACATTAATATTAAATTTCTGCAAAATTAAATAATAGTAACAGTATTTGGTAAATAAAATAGTATTAAATATACATATATCGATGGTACACTCAGAGCAACAGATACATTTTTTTACATAGATAATAATCATGCATTATTGATGAAATACAATTCAGCAGTTATTAAACATGTCGCGTATGTTTTTTTTTCTTTATATTTTCTCACTTAGGATTCAGAAATATATGTCAGCATATTTTATGTATCTTTAAAAACTTACGATAAATATCTTTAATAAATTTATACAGACAGATCAATCATTACAGAATTACATTATAACAAAGTATTTAAAAGTAAGCATATGTATCAGACTAGGCAAGCATTAAAAATAACCATAAAGTTCGTAAGATAAAATACATGTGAGATTAAAAGTGTGTGATTAAAAATACATAGACCAACCGCGATAAAGCGTGCGTCGTGATTTACGGCTGAAAGAATTGCGATTACGAAGTGAGCAGAGAATTGCACGATAACACGCGAGATCTCACGAGGCAACGAAGCAATGACATATGACAACTGACTGAACTGACGATATATACCATTATCAGCTTCTCCCTTTGCTACATTACGTGACGTAAACATGGTTTTTTAAACCATGTGAGTGGAATACCAAATGGCGTGTTTACAAAGAAAGTAAGCCTGGTAAAAGGAGGGAGAAGAGGAGCGACGGAACGAAGACGAAAAATATTTCCAGAACCTCCCGAAGAGCTTGTACTTTATTAGCTTCACGCTCGCATACTTTCAAATCCCGTCAGGGCACATTTGTTTCATTGCTATGCCCCGGCTCGGATCTTCGTGGACCTTCGAGATGAAGCGCGCGTATTCAAGAATTGTACTGATTGCGGCCTCCTCGTGGAAGTTTCTTCAATTAAATTTAATTAAGCTTGCGCAAAATGGAGGCCTTAATCTTGTTTAACAGGCTTAATTAACCGCGCGCCGACGAGATATTTGTGGAAGGACATTGAAGGAGAGCGAAGTTTGGTAAAATTTTTGATGATTATCAATGTCGGCTCTTCTGATCTTCAGAAAGTCATCAACAATCGCAAAGATATTGGAGAATATATATATCTTATAGCAAGGAGGATGTCCTTGTTTATATTATTCTTTGAATAAATATTCTTCAAATTATACATATATACGTATAATATATTTTGTATCATTTTCTTTTATTACATATACATATTCTTATTAATTATTCTTATTAATTCTCAAATGTGATATGTAGTGCTTATTAAGTGCAATTATAATACATTCTTTGATTAATCTAAAGTTAATTTCTACACGATAAAAATGTTTAATATAAATCTAGATTACGGAAGTACTCAATATTGAAATTTAAATAAATTTCACAATTTCTGCTTCACAAAATAACTCACAATTTAATAAAAGAAATTTTATTTTTTACTTAAATTTTAAATAAAATTTAGACTAACAAAGATTCTAAAACATTCTAAAACATTATACGTTGATGATCCTCTTTTAAATTTTTCTATGAAAATATCGAATCTTGCGTTGTTCAAACAAAATAAGTTTAATGCACTATTCAAGTTGAAAGATAATATGTCAACTATTGATCAAATTTTATCAAACATTAGGTTTTGTTAATCAGAACGTGTTGAGTGCGGGCAAGAAGCGAGGGTAGCTCATGCTGGGTGGCTTAAACATTTCAGCATTTTCACGTCGTCGTTCCTAACATCTTGGGTATTTTGTATATCAAATTTGCCGCGCGAGGCGAATTATTCTATCATAGTATCAGCGTCTCCGCGTACAAAGAGATGGCAGTGATCCGCGTGGGCGTTCGAGTACCGATACTTACGCGTCATATTTTCCGGCTGATACTGCCCACGCCTGGCTCTTTCCCTCTCTCTCTCTTTCTCTCTTTCTCTTTCTCGGGCACTCGCTTCATCGGATGTATCGTACTGCTATCAGCCTGCACCGATGACGAAGACGATACGTATATACCGCAGCACGTACGAATTTTCGTATTTGGCTGAGATCACGTTTGGATAAAATGGCAGCACGGATCCCCTGCTGACGCCGATATATCCCGCCCTCTGCGCAGCGCAGGCACCAATACAGACGTCTCTGCGAAGCAGCTGGATACACGGACGGATACACACGTTGTACATACGAATACCTGTGGGTATACCTGTCCACGCTTTTCTTCATCATCGCACCGTCACGTATGCGGCAGAGATAGCCCAAGTGTAGCCGGGCATCGAAGTACGAAATAAAAACTTGTGCGGGGCCGGCGTCTAAATCAGACTCGCCGCGGAGAATTTCTCGATTGCGATTTCTTCAGGTAGCTGAAATTTCATACAGAAAGTTTTAGCGCGTTAAACTGCACCGATATGCGCATGCTACAATCATTTTATGTATAATTTTCACCGTTCAAAATATTCCCACATCAATCAATAGTTTTAATTACAAGTATTATGTGGTATAATGTTTTATCAGTGATGGAAGTTCCGAAAGATAGTAGAGTGATCTGCACTGTTGCACTGTAAACTCTTATGGGTTGTCACTGCTCCTACTCAATATTAGGTTAATTTTACTAAAACAATGAGACAAAATTAGCGACATATTGAGTAAGTCTTACTCAATATGTTGTTAATTTATTTAAATTAACTTCCATGTTAATAAAAATTTTCTTTTCCTTTTAGTCAAAATTAATGAAATATTAAGTAGAAGAAGTGGCGACCTACGGAGTAGTTAAAAATGACTCAAATTGAATATAATTTGACACTACGAGTTTAACTATGTATAGATTTACACACTTTAAATGTATCGAGGAATTCCATTACGCGTTCCACTTTCATTTATTTTTACGTCATTACTAATAATGATTAATAATAATATAATTAGATTTGACCGTTATCTGAATAAATCAAATTAATAATAATAAGAAGCTTTTTTCGGGCGATGTACTTATGTCATTACTTAATCATCGATATGGTCGAATCAAAGATGAAAAAAATTTGTCCAAATAAGATAAGATAACAACGGATGTCTCTTTTGAAATACGAATAAAAACGCTCTTCTCCCATATTCTCGCTGCAAACATCGTCGTGCATCAGTTTCATGCGCATTTATTCGATTTTGAATGTGTTTTATTAAATAAAAAATTGAGAAATCCTTTTAATAGTACGTCATAAAGACGGTAAAAATGGTTAAATAAGTATCTCTTTAGATCTGTGTAATATAAAGTATGGTGACAGTTGTACATAATAGTTCTTACGAGGAGCTTCAAAGGGATATTTCAGAAGTTGAAGGTTAAAACAGTAAGTTTGAATGCTTATACTTTCAGAAAAAAAGCAGTATTTTCGCGCAGCCTGTATCCGTGCGAAATTGGCCCGTAAACAAGCTGACTCGTGAAACTCGTGATGTAGATGTGGCGAACGTGGCCAAGAGTAATATTTTCCTTCCGTCGTTCGGCGAAAGAAAAACTTTGACTTCTCTCTGGACGAAGCGAAATGTCCAAATAAAATGAAAATATCATGTTAAATATTTAATTACGTTTTACTGAAGTCAACTTAAGTATAGATATCTAATTATATTTTTATTTTACAAATTAGTGATGTAACAATATTTTATTTGTTTCACACAGTATAAAGTAAGATATATAACCATTGATTAATATTACTTTGAAATTTAGGAAATAATATTTGATAAGATGTTATGAAAGGAAAATGTTATGAAATCTGCGTCACTCTAAAAATTCTTGACACTTTGCTGTTTCTATTTTCGGCCTTTTATGTATTGTGTAATATATTACACTCGCGCACGAGTTGGAAGGAAAATAGTAACCTGAAAGAATTTTACATTAGGTACATAGATCTTTGTTAAACGAAAACTTAAGAATCGTAATTAAAATTTTTTTGTAATACTCTATCAGCTATTATTGATCCAAATTCAAGCAATATAATCTAAAGTCTACAAGGTACAAAATTAATAAATAAACCGTTGATAAAATATCGTGACAAAAGGAAAAAATGAGCAAAGCAAGCTAAAAACTACTGAGAAACATTGACTAATTTAATTAATATAATTTAACGTCAGATTTAATGTTGCTATTGTTGGATAATCGTTGCTCAGGCACAAAATAATAACAGGATCATTCTATCACAAAGTATTTCATATTACATAAATGTGCGTATGTCACAAGAGCACACATAACGTATACTATACTCGCTGTATACAGCTATACACTGAAATGTCCGCCGTGAACCGTTGGAGCAATATGGACGAAAATATCTACGAAAGCCAAAGGTACATTTCTCCATTTTCCCTTCACCTTTCTCTCCGTTCCGTATCGCTCGCTTCTATATTCCTCCGTCTCGCTCGGCGCGGCCACTCAGCCCGGTATTCGGTGAGACAGGTATTGCTTCCTATTTCCCAGAGGGACGTTGGGTCAATTCCAGATCGGAGAACAGAGATCACGTAGCGTGCAAAAGCAAATGTACGTCGGCCATTTTCGGAGTTGATTCGGAAGGTCGCCGGCGGGGACGCGGATAGGAGGAGATAAGGGGAGGTGGAGACGGAGTGGCTCTCCCGACGTATCCCAATTTCCACAAAGTACGAGATATGAAAGGTTTCCCTCGGTAAATATCGCTCGAGCGTGTTTCCTTCACATCGCTGAAACGGAACTGTCCAGGATGTTAATTAAATTTCTTACTGCCCCATAAAGTTCCGCTCGGAACGGACAAATTTATTCTTGCACGGTTCTCTCGATGCACTTTGGTCCCCGGTGATTTTTGTAATTTGTAAATTGGCGAGTCCGACGTAAAAGATGATGGGTTCGGCAGGGAGATAAAATAATCCGCCGTAGATCTCCCAATTCCACAAAGTAGAGAAAGAATTCTACTCGTACATAAATGATCTAATACATTTTTGCGAGTCAGACCTCGTCCCGTCGTCCTGGTTACGACTATTTTCGACTAACAATAAGAACTCCACTTTGTTCCCTTCCGAGCTCCGATATTTTGGTAGCAATCGCGCGCGGTGGCTAGCGTATTTTTACTACGCAAACTTGGAAAGTACCGCGATTGAAGCCATCCAACGATCTTCTCGCCTATTCGCCTACATAGAAGGGAGAAAGAATTTTTCTTCATATTTATAGCGAACGTAAAGAAACGTGCGTTGGTGGTATTTACGCGACACGGCGATGAAATAACTGGCACAGAAAAACACCGCGACTTTAAACCCGGCTATTAAAAAATTGCAATCAATTAATTCGCAAATTGAAAAAGCCGGCGCGGTCGCGCCACCGTTTCCTTATCTCGAGGTTAGCGGGTCATCGTGATCGTAAAAGCCACTCATAGACGTTTTTAACGGGAACGCACGTAGTCGGTTGTGCACAGGAACACGTGGCATTTATGGCACCGAAGCCTTACGGGGAATGGCAAGCGGGGGTGGCCGGCGTCGGTGGGGAGAAGGCGTAGCCAACCGAATTTAATTAAATTGTGTTTTTGATTTGATAAGAAATTACTTCATACGATGCGGAGGCGCGAAGGCGACTGTATTTCGATTAATAGAGCGTGCAGGTACCTACGCGATTATACCAAACCATCAATACATTCACGTCGGCGTTATCGCTTGACCGACTATTGAATGCTGACTTGTCCATGTATTGTGTATTCAGAAATTTTGTTACTAAAAATATAATTTCGATAGCAAGGAGTGCGTTATCTTGATCGTCTTAGAGCTATTAAATCATATAATTATTACAGTTATTAATTCATTTTTTATATCATATATATATTTTAAATTTGTTATACAAATTAGTTTTATTATTTATTACAATTATAATAATTTAATTTAATTGAAAAATAGATTTGACTGAGTTATCACTGTCTGTAAAATAGTATAATTTAATAGTAATAATAAAATTAATGAAACAATAAACGTAGAATTTAGATTTATGTATGCACATATAAACCTATTGAGATGATTATATATGGCACTGATATTAAAATAATCTATTTTTATTATATGTAAATTAATGAGTTATCTTCAAAAGAAACACTTGAGATTTTTTTCTCCATTAAAGCTCTTCGCTTTCTATGTACAATTAGCCCTGATCCAAAGAGAGTATTTTTCTAACAAGAAAATATGTTCTCATCGCCATCCGATAAGGCGGTATAACAGTCCATAACTAGCTGCAATAAAGCTTACACTGAGAATAGCCGGCGTATGGTCATATAAGAACTGCTGGCCCGACACAATCCGTCGCAGTGATGATTTAGACGACGACGATATACATTGATATCGGATCAGATCTCTTCGGATTTTCCTAATTTAATATCTTCCCCCGCTTGGCTGCAACAAATTCATTCAATCATCACCGTGGATGACACCGCAATCAGCACATCTGGCCTGTTCTTTCACTATCTTTGGGTAAGATTGCTGAAAAATTGTATTATTTTTCTTTAGCAATTTCATACAATTTATAGAGAATTTTTTTTTTCTATCCGTCATTTCTAATTTTAATTTAATCCATAACAATATTGAATAATCCTACAATCAGATGACACGAGATAACAAATAACACTTAAGTCTATTTCTACTAGATTAACTTTAATCTCGATTTAACTTACTTTCTATCTCTTTTTAATCCTAAGAATTAAAAAAAAATGAATTTATTAATGCATTAACCGAGAAAACGTGAATTCGAGAATACATGAACTTTTGTAAAAATAAAATTGTATACATTCTGCGCGAGGCACGGATGCAAGGAAAATAAAACCACAGCGCACAGCTGCGACATCCTTAATGGCTCTTTCTCGACACCGAAAAATTAAATGTTAATGTTCACTTACCCGTCCCGAGTAAAAGTTTTCTTCTTCGCTGTTTTCCCGGCATCTCTCGCAGCGTGTGTGCCGAAAGTTTTGAAATAAAATAGAACTCGAGAACCATCTCGAAATTTTCGCGAGATGACATTTCTCTAGCGTTCTTTCGCTCGCCAAAAAAAAGGGTGAGGATTTATTGACCTAACCTAACGGTGGCACAACAGGAAATAGTTTTTAGATTGAATACAGGTACTTTTGTGCTTCAAGATATTGTGCTAACTTCCCACTTTATTTTTTTCTCGTCGCGCCCACCTCAAACCAGGTATTCTTCCGCTGGAGAAAGGACTGCGCTGTTTTTTGTCCAATTTGCTTTAGTTATCCAGTAGCTACCGCATTCTCAAGTGGTTCAGGTTCATTTTGCTTTACAGAACAATTATTTTTTTTTAGCAAACTGAAAAAGATATTCGAGAATTTTTTGGATTGTAAATTTTTTCTTTTTCAAATCATATTACCAAACGATTTTGAAATGAGAAAAATGCATGGAACAAAATTGAAAATAATGGTATAATAATATATTAATAAATAATTGCTATAATAAAAGTAGCTTAGTCTAAAAATTGTTAATTTCTTCAAATTTATTTTAATGTCGTTTATTTATTAACATTATTTATTCATTTAAATAACTATGTTTAAATATTAATAAATTATATCTGTTTTTTATAAAGAGAACTTTAATATTATTCATCATGTTATTCTTATTCTTGCTATCTACTTTTCGACAATAAACAAAAGAATGACAATATTTATATATCTGAAATATCATATCTCTGAGACTATAAGATTTGATCCTGGCCAGAATATCCCTGGGATATGCCCTGATCTTTACAGAAAATAGGGTCCCAGCATTTTGTCGTTGAAACCATCTCTAGTATTGAAAGACGTCTGATTCTTACGTCCATACACATTTCCAATCACCTAACCGTAACAAGTTTTTTTTTTTAGAACCGTCTCTATCGTATTCTGAAATAAGAAGAGATTCGCATTTCTGACATAAAGAAAATTTGACGAGACGCACATAAAATTCGAATTATTTTTTATGATTATGTTATGTTAAATAGATCTTTCAAATCTAACTATTTCCACTGTCAAGCATTTTGACAAAGCCTGCAGAATATTTGATTCGAAGAGTGACACAATAAATAAGAGTTTTACCATATGATTACCTATGAAAAAAATTCGACTGAATTGTTTAGGTAAAATAAATATTTAAAAAAAATTTTTTGAAAATAAATCCCAAAGATATGAAGATACAAATAAAAAAGTTCTTGATTAGTTTCCTATTTTAATGTAATGCAAGTAAAATATCAGAATATAAATTAGACAAAAAGATATATTCGTGTCTCTCCTCTCGAGAACAAAATGGACCACGGCGAGGCGAATTCTACATTTTCCACTGGAGTGGAAAAAGCGTTCCGTGTGCAGCGGGATCGATAGACTCGGTTAGCCTCTTATTCGGACGCCCGTGTGTCTACGTGTGTGTGTGTGTATGCGCCAGCACACGTATGTGTATTTTTGTCGCATAAAGAGCACGGTTGCGAGTGCCGGCGGGTGGATTCCGAATTTATAAACTTTGCATGCGCAATATTGCGTGAGATTGCCGGGCGTTCTCCATACGCGCCGCTTGATTACGCCAATTTACTTTCATGCAGTTGTTGCACAGCGCCCGCAGCCGCCGTTGTCCGCGTACGCGGACGCGGAATATTATTCGGTGCTCCCGGGTGTGACGGTGTACTGTATAAACAGGGTATATACGGACGGCAATGTCGGTCGACGACGGCGAAATTTCGATGCCGGCGTGCATGCGCGCGTCGCATCGGCCGCGTATACCCCGGCCCAGCTCGCCGGAACGCGGCGCGCGCGCGGTCTACGTGCCTCCGGCAACGATCGTTTCTCTCGCACGCCCAGAATTCGGCTGGAATGTATGAAATGCATCAAGTGGGAAAGAGAGAAAGAGAGAGAAGCCTGGCGACCGACCAGTTATTTTCACAATGTACGAAAAATATCTCGAGGAATCGTGTCGACCGCTCGCGAAACGAAAAGGGGATGGGAACGGAATGATGAAAATTTAACGCTTTCTCGGCGTTTATTACATCGTTCAATTTACTTCCCCATGGTGTCTGTCAGTCGACAGTATTTTCACGCTGTTCGTTAAGACGCGGAAATAATGGAGGCGTTAAGGAAGGATCTCGGAAAGGAATGGCGTGATTATCGTCAGTCAGGGGGGAGCAGCCGGTATTGGCATTTAGCGTGCGCATGTTAACTCCGCTGATGCTTAAGCCAGGAAAACTGGGTCAAACCTATCGCACAATATTGATTTCCTCTAACGGTTTTCTTCGCCGAGCGCATTTCTTCATTCTCGAGTTATTTGTTGCGCCCCTTCGCCGGGAGGCTCTTCCTTTCGCTTTTCCCAGCGACCTCGACTTCATCTAGATCAATTTGACTCCCAAACGTTTTACAGTTTTTAATAGCAATCATATGTTTCCTCTTATTCGAGAATGTAAAATAACGTGGCCCTCTTCGCATTTATATGTAAATACGCGAATACCTGTCAGATGTGCAGGTGGATGTGAAATACGTCCCGAATAAGGGCACGCTAATGAAACCTTCGTGTGGCAATTTTTCTTTTACGATAAGAATCACGGCACCCATGTGCCCAGGCATATGCACGCGCGCGTCTTACGGTTCAACGTCTCTTCCTCTTCACGCGCACGGAACTTCGCGTCCGCAGGAACGAAAACTTACTACCCATTTGCAGCCTGGAACTTTATACATCTTCATAATCGTAGATCATACGTAGCTCAAATAATTACCGGCCTACGCTACCTCATAGTTCTAGGCAATAAAAAACTGTGATGCGAGCGTTAAAGCATCGCGATAAAATATTGCAGAATGTCTTAATGCTCGCATAATACGTCGCGCGAGGGATTTATATTATAGCGTACGACGTATATTCGCAGGCGATTAAATCATCGCTGGATGTTAAATTGACATTGAAATTGAGTATTGATAGTATTTCAATATTAGACACGAAATATGGATATTTTAACTTTCCGGAATGTTGGTGGGATATGATTGTTTGATTAGCACGATAAAAAAACGAGTATAAGCGAGTTTATAACGAAACAGATTTTCAGCGCGAATGTTTGCTCCAGACGTTTGATCCGACCGCTCGTGTCGAGGAAAGCTGTGAATAAACGTTACTTCGTGATCTTGTTTCTTTGATCAGTCCGTACTCCAGGAGATTAAATAAACCGAGAAGACCAATCGCGACGCTCAGAAACGTTCGGTGACGCTTAGAAACGAAATGGAGGACATGGCGGCGTCTGTTTGGTTCAGCCATGGCTGCACCGAACGCCTATTCCATACTTTCGACTGGGTTATGCTCTCGATTTCCTTTCCACCGCCTCGCTCACGTCTACTACTTTGTTTTCTTGTCGCGCGATACCTACCTTCGAGGTGGGATGCAGGTGAAGCGAGCGAGTGGGGATGGAAAGCGATTGAGTTGCCTTGATGGGCGCATCTCGAGATAGTACACGGCCGAAGATACTCGAGAGTATGGAGGCATCGTGGCTTGACCTGTAAACACTGAAGAACCATTCCTACGTATCCGGTGTGCCTTAAGATTCGTATATCCTTATCTGATCTTTAGGTATCGTTATCGATGTATACATCGCAAAACTTCTTCATTGAATTTTAAATATCAGCAAGATATGATCGTCTACATAATGTAATAGGAGGAATATCGAAGGACGATCGTTTAATTAAGTTTATCTGTATAAAATATCGAAGTTGCATTATTTTTGAGAAATGATAAATTGTTGTGCTGAATTGTGTCTCGAAATTCCGATTTAAAGAATTGTAAATAAACCTGTAAACTCTTTCTCTCTGTAATATTTCTTCTGGTCTCAGCTTCAAACATTCTACTCGACTCTGTGTTCTTTCTTACGAAGACACCCTGTGTATCTTGCTTTGTTGAATACATGAAAAACCGAAACTTCTCTCGTAAAGCCACGACGAGGCACATCTAGCCTGACTCACGTTGCTGCACATGTATCCGAAAGTAAAGCAGACACTTGTGGATGAATGTGTGATGTACTCTAGCCCGCGACAGGGTTTATACACACACTGCAGAGTTATGTAAAACATCAGTCGCGTGTAAAGTTTAGGATTTGCCTGTTCGAAATACCTTTATGTATTCAAGAGTATTTCAGAAATATATATACTTTGAAAAATATACATATGTCCTTTAAAACAGAATAAAGTTTCATGGAAAATAAAAAAATTGAGATTGCTTTAATGTTGTTAGAAGCTCTCTCTTTTTCATTGGATATTTCTCAATCATTATATAATACTATTATGCGACAGCATTAAACTTTTATAATTTTAAGTAAGAATTCTTATTCAAGGAATGAAATAAAATTCAAGGTAATGCACCCTGTCTAAGCGGTCGGTCTTTCGCGCGGCGCATTTGTTGTTCTTTTTTTTTTTCCTTCGTACATGCATCTTGCATTTAGAGTTTCGCGTATTCATGCGTACACCTTCCGTGAACGTGAAAGTTGTCCACTTAGATACAACATACTATAACTTTGTTGTATTCGGCCTTCTCGCGCCGCGTCTCTCTTCGGGAAAACTCCTTAAGCTGTAAAGCGGCGCGTGCACTTTCGTAGGGGTATAAAGCGAAACGCGCGTGTCGGTAAAAGAATTGCCGGTATGTGCTACTACGCCACGGTATGACCGCGGAGCTAAATATGTCAAGTGGTATATCAAAGTGGCGTGTGTTTCTTAGAAAGCTAAGTTTCCACCGAACTACGCCGGGAAGGGAAGAATTACGAGTGGTTTCTGATCCCACGATTTTAACAAGGATTAGCGTGGAATGACGTCAACGTTTTCTCACATACAAACAATAATTATATAAAAGATTATATTTACATAACGCGCACTTGAGATATTTGCATAACTGTAAATCAGAATAAATGTATGGAAGATAAAGTGATGTACAAGACAAGATTTAATTGTGATTTATAAACGTAAGCTTCCGCGATTTTCTAGCTTTAAAAATGTGTCATCATATTAATAAAGTTTCAATAAATATTGTATATGTACATATACAATGAAATATTAAAAGCATTAAAATAACAAAAAAATATACCGCTTTAATTAAAATCTTTGCAATCTTTTAAGATTATTTTAAAATACTTTTTAGGCACAAATATATAAAAGAATATATAGATTTAAGATTGTAGGAGTATAACAAAGTTATTCAATTATTATTCAATCAAAACCAATTGGAGCGCATAGATTTATAGGACAGCTTCTATATTTATGCTTGCAAGCCACAACCGATAGACAATACGTTTGTCCGCACTAATCGTAAATTATCGGTGCCCGGTGATAACATAAATGCAATCACATGATTGTGCTCTTGATCCAATTGTTTTTATAGGTTGGTTCTTATCAACAAGAGCCAACGATAATTGAATGATAGCGACACGAAGAGTCGAACTTGAATATTGCAAAAATCTGTGTGAAACAATTTTCACTAAAGCATAATTTCTATCGAAGTGGACTACAAATTGTAAAAAAGTAAATTTAATTTATATGTATATGTATATTATTGTGTTACATACAATTTGAAAAATATTTTATAAAGGACCTAAAAATTTTAAAAATGCAATAATATATAGTTGCAAAAGAATGTAAATTATTCGATTATTTTTTAAATATTCAGCTTGATAATTTTTACGACTTTGTTTACATATCGTAAGAATCATAGAAATACACTGAATACAACAAGTAGCGAAACCAGTTTAATTCTCCTATCTGTTGTTCTTTTTTTCTTTTCCTTCGTATATGCATTTTGCATTTAGAGTATTCATTCGCGTATTCATGCGTACACCTTCCGTGAACGTGAAAGTTGTCCACTTAGATACAGCCGATACTATAACTTTGTTGTATCGATGTTGTAACAATCAAATCATTTCAGTTATCCGGTAAGGAATTAATGGTGCGAAACCAGTTTAATTCTCCTATCACCACGAATTCTCATTCGTTCATTTTGCTCCGTGCTACAAAGTTTCTATAGAACAAGTTTTCACTCCTTTAATCAATTCTCCTCCATTGATTTACGATTTGTTATGTTGAAATAAAGTGTGCATATTTATTAATATCAATAATATATAAGCAACGTGTGTTTACGATAATAAAGAAAGTACTGATATATTAAAAAATTGATATTTAGAAAAATCAAGTTTTACAGAAAAATGTTGTAGTTGTTACATTGAAATGTCAAAAATTATCATTTTCAAGTTGTAAATTAATTGAAGGTACGAAACTGTTACAGGAAAAGCGTAATTTTAATTAAAAGTCATAGAATAAAGCAAACTGCTAGCGTCCAGCGGAGCCTAACGCGCGCGCCTCATACAAATTGCCTTATTGTTTGTACGTGAGCGCACATTGTATTCGTGAGCAATGTCGTGTAACGGTGCCAGCTCTGCCATTGCCCTTTCCATCGAACTCAGGCGTTTCACTTTTGTCACTTCAACGACTATCGCCGTTCAAACTATACCTTATTCGTTTAAAACTCTCGCAATTAGATTGAGTTATGACGACTTACGATGAGTTATGGTGACTTACATTTACACGCGGTGCAAATAATTTCGCTCAATGTCGCCGGTACTGGTTAAAAGCGATAGACAGACAGCAGTCTACCGTGTGAACGATTGAAAACTGGAAACAGCCTCGTTAATGCAGTTTTTGACCATGTAGTGCCCCGCCTTGACCGTGGCTTAAGAATGTCGCCCGATTACAATGCATCGCGCCTGGGCTCCAGGTAATCGAACGAAAAACATGATTCGCGGGAACAGCGGTAAGCCGCTGATCACGATCACTTTGTAGTCGAGTGGGGGCGAGTGACACTAAACAGGTAGGATGATCATGCGAAACCCCGTGAAACTTACTGGCAGACTGAAGCGTGTCTAACTTTTGTATCAGGCTTGAACACGCGTGCTCTAAACGAAACTAGCCGATAGAAGTTTGCGATTGTGACAACTCATTGTGATACAATGATCTTCATTTTTAATTTATATTATAATAATAAACGAAGTGCGTTATAGTGAATTTGAGAAATGTACGAAGTTAATGTAAGTTCTTTCTATTAATGAAACTTTAAATATACGTATTATTTCAAGTAATATCTGAAATATTACTTGAAATAAAATCTTTGTAATGTATTAGAGTCAAAGCATCACATTGCGTACAAATTTCGATAAATTTTTAAGACATACAGATAGTAATAAGTTGTATATATTCGGCCAAATTCTAAAATACAATCCAAATGAAATATATTTGTACAAAATTGCAAGTAAAAATATTAAATGCATAATTTTTAATTGTTACAGATATGGAGAATAAGCAATTTGGCGACTTAGCATCTTATGGGTAAGTTGAAATCTTTTTTTTTAAATGAGAGAGAGGGAAAACGAAGAAAAGAGATTAAAATTGACTCATTTAAGGCTTAATTTTTTTAGTCGACAAAAGTTATTAAATTGTTGAATTCATGAAATCTATTCATTATTCCATTTTTTAATGTAATATAACAAACTTTTTGTAATTATAAATTAACATTTTGTTTCTGAGTTTTCGAATATGACACACGTAGTAATATGTTCGTAATTTCGTATTGCCGAAAACAAAATAATTGCTATTATCTATATGTTGCATGGAATCCACTTTTCTATTTCGCCCCGTAATGCAATAGAAAAACTGGGGTGTCACATGGGAATTCTGAGTGTTCATATATAACTCCGGAATCTTATTTTTGGCAATCTTGGTAGAATTCTCAGAGTAATCTGACGGTTTATGCCAATCCGATGCTAGACCGGATAAACATAAAACATGAGGTGGAGAATGGAGAAGCGTATAACAAAGAAACGTTCTAGCAATACTAAGAGGCTGAGGGACTAACCTCGCGGGTCCATGTCGCTACGTTTAGTATATGTACGCGACAAAGCTTTCACCTTTCCCCTCACGATTCGCCATTGTTCGACGTGATATTTCATTGTGATGTACAAAGCCTTGAGTATACCATTTCTGAAAGCAATATTATATCAATTTCGATTAGGTTTTTTAAGCATAATTCCAAAAGTTTGATAATATTATTTACTGTCTTTAAATACTAGTACTACAAATGTACAATACATATTTTGTAAAATAAAATTGTATTTGTAAAATAAAATTAAACTTAAAAATGTATTTGTAAAATAAAATTAAACTTTAAAGATAAATGTTTATAATATAACGAGATTAATGTCTCACAATTAAAATTATTGAATAATGTTAAATGAAAAAAGAAATTCAAAACCTGCGTAAGAAGAAATTTGACGTAGCAAAAAGATCAATTTTTACGACTAACGGAATTGGTTATTAACCAGTTAAGATACGACCTTCGGCTCGTTCTAAAAGGGTCTCATAATCCAGAAGAAGACAACTATATATCTTTAAGATGGATAGGTCAAGGAAATGAGAGAAAGAGGGAAAGAAGGAGGGAGATAACGGTTTATTTCTATGTAGATCACTGACAAAAACAGCGAAGAAAATGGAATATATTTCTGCATGGAGCATTTGCTTGAAAATATTTTTCTGAAGATAACTATGAAAATTTTTTTACAAGATAAGAATAATTCTCTGAATAGAGTTTTGAAAAAATGAAAAAAATATAACAGAAGGATTTGGGAGAGTAGTAAGAATATAAATATATAATAAACTTTGCCATGTGTGTGAAGAAAGTTTTTACACACTACTGCATTTAATCCGAATTGAAACTAGAAAGACTTGAGAAGTTGAAATTAGTTCGCTTATGTAACATTCCGGAAAGAATTGGTCACTTCAGAAACCTCTGTTTAATTAAACTGAAAGAGTGGGAGCAGTAATTCCAGTAATTCTGTTTTAATCCCTGATGTAAAAGATATTCTTGCTTGAAATTGAATCGGACCAGAGAATTTTGCTTGCCAACTTACTTGAAATATATATGTATAATACTTGCAAATACAGATGTTTGAATATACTTTAGACTGTTTAAGATTAATTAAAAAATGGCAATTTTAAAAATATAATAAAAATATAATGAAAATAATGAGTTACATTAAATGTAACAATGTTGTATAAATGTACATATGTATGTTTGATATAATTATTACACAAATACAAATTGATTAAAATGTATAGGCTGGACAATGGTAACTGTTATACAAAAATGTAAAATGCGCTAGAAAAAAGATAGGAAGAAGTAATTACAGTAACTGGATAATTTCGAATACTAAGATATATGAGTTGAAGTGAGTTTCTCTTTTCACAAGAGCTGTCTCAACGTTATTGGAAAATTGTGCTCGGTTTCCAATACGAAATGTCATGGCGGTTTCATTCGTCACAGCGTCGAGATTGTACGACCGGCGTTTCCCTCGATCTGGGAAGTGAAGTCTCGTTGGGCTGGGTCCTTCAACGAAACGTTGGCATACTGTACATGTCGGTACAGTGGGGTTCCGCATTGATCGGCACCAAGAAAGCTTCGCTCTGATTGGTCAGACTCCACCACATTCTTGTTTCCGTGGACGACAAAGATGAACATATTCACAGTATTCGTTGATTAAAAAAGGACGGGTTGCAGACGGTAGCAGAGAAGGAGAAAAAAAGAGAGGTGTTTGTCGATTTATAAGATTGAAAGAAGATAAGAAATTGGAGGGAGAAAGTACTGTGATGCAAATGATAGAAAGAAAAAAGAAAGAGAAAGAGAGTGAGAAAAAGAGAAGAAGAAAGGTAGGAGAGTGAAATCGTAAAGAAAGAAAATAAAAAAATTTTGAAACGGAATTATCGATCTTAAAATCCAAAAAAATAATGATCGAGAGATAATCGTATTAGAAATTATTATACAAAATTTAACAACATTATAAGAATTTATTTTTCTTGCAAATCCTTAAAATTGCAAGTTTATTCTAAGTTCTTTTCCGAGCACCAACTCTTTGTAAATTATGAAAAAAGTTTATTTAGATATTTTTAAAAGAAAAGTATTCTTTTCTTTAATTCGATTAGTTTCTATCTATCGTTCTTCTCATTTTAACCGAATGCTTGTTTCTTCCTATTAGTATTGTTTTCTTTTCTTATTATCCTTGTGCTATGTAGGTACTATGATCACAACTTTTCAAAAAACGAGCGTGCACGTGTCATGATAGACTTTGTGTTATTAAATAAAGTATTCTAATGAATTGATCAGTTTATTGATTGAATGCTTGCATCAGAAACTTTCCTTTTTCTTCTTTTCTATCATTCGAGACATTTTATTTTTTTCTTTTTTCATTTTTATCGTTTCACAATGGAATCCAGCACGAACGAACATTGATGGCTGTGTTCTTAATGACATCAGAAAATTTATTATGGTCAACATAATAAGTATGATAATCTGACATTCTACTGCATTAGCACTGTGATAATGCTTTCTGCATTCTAAAATCACTTTGCCTAATCTTGCAGTCATGCGAAAGTTTGAGACAGATGAGTGAAATACTGGATTGAACATAACATCTAAATTATATCTAATTATTTTTGCGATATTATTATTTTCTTTAAATATTTTGTATTAATGAAGACTTCAATGTCAATGTAGCTCTTAATTTTTTATATTACAACTTATATTTTTCTTAAATTATATGTATATTGTCGGTTAGAAGACATTGTTATAATAAAACTTTGTCTCTATGTCAAAGAGATCTTCACGACAAAGTATATTCTACGTCTTATCCAAAGCCTCCTATTGATTAGACAGCTACTAGCTCTTGAGATCCCTCGATGCACGTGGCGCCATCTTTGGAGAAAATCTGTAGTCAAGTTTCGACGAAGCCTCCCCTCTTTCTCTTCAACCCTCTACTCTGCCACGAGCTGTGTGTGAGAAACAGTGGATGGAATGTGGCGAAAGAGGCAGGGGAAAATCAGGGTGAAGTGGGTTGAGACCAGGCGAGACGGGTCAACCAGTCCAGACCAGTCGGTCGCGCCCCAACAACCCTGTCCGACCCCTGGAAACCGGACGAATAAGAGGGGGGAAGACTAGTATCGATCCGAACGTTCATGTTACACGATCCGTAATCATTTTGAATTACACGCCCGGGAGCTCGTTCCAGACGGATAGTCGCGTATCGCCGTCTTGTCAGAATATTTCAGTTAACTTGAGATTATTTGGAAATAGTATGATACCTGAATAATACATAAATAATAGGTAATACAGGATGAAATGTAAAGTATATAAAATCCGCACACAATCAATCTCTTTTTTCTCAATCTGCATAATTTATACAGTGAAGTGAGAAAGATGAAGTGTTTTGTTGTTTTGTTAATTAAATAAATTTGATAGAAATTCACATCTTAAAATTAAAAAATTTAAAATTGTATATACATGTGACTCTTGTTGATTATTAAATATTAAATATTAAAAATTTATAAAATATTATATTTAATTCCACAAAACTCTATATTAAGAATTTTATCCCGTTTTAATCTTAATCAAAAAGAAAATCTCTCAATTAAAAAGCTTTTTGCTGATCTTTTCTAACAATATTTATTTTATGTATGAATACATTCATATGAATTTAGTTTTGAATATTTAAAAGTACAGACTATATTAAAGCGCGAAGGCAATTGTGGAAGAAAATCTAGTATCCGTTCGTGAATTTCTTAGAAACACTTAACGTCGAGAGCAGCTTTGCGAATGCTATAAATCTAAGTGTCCTTGAACTTAAACCTCGCGCAATGTAGCATACGAGAATACATTTCTACGTCAATATATACAACACACAACTCACGGTCTCCCGAACTCGCGATCGATTCGTGCCACGAATTCGGGGAGCCCCTCCGTGTATCGTGTAACGTGGACATAACTAAAAGCTTGGGCAACCGGCAGCTAGATGGCGGCACAAATCAGTCGCCGTCATGGAGCCTGAGTGGTCCAACCGAAGCTCGAATCACGTCCTCGTAATCGAGGACATGGCGGCAGCATGGCGGTGGAACGCACGTCGTTGGTATTCCAAGCACGATTTTTTCGTAACGCCCTATTTGAGAATTTTTTTCATATATTTCACTAACAGTTTTGACGGCATCTATAAGTCGCATGAAAATAAGACCAATTTTCACTCACTCGATACCTCTTAGCTTTATCTTTGATTTATTTATTAGCTCCTATTTAAATTTGTTTCACAAAAATTGTATTTAATGTGCATTGCGATTCGTACAGCACACATAAATCATTCGTATCTGTGATACGATTGCTGAAAAGATCGTCGTAATTGAAACTTAGAAAAAGTTTCATATTTAAGTTTATTTCTATCCAATACATGCATTATCATAAGTCTAATAAAAATATTTAAATAAGATAAATATAAAGATAGTTAAATGTTATAAAATACTACTGATGCACTACAATATTATTATTAGAACATATTTCTACGTCGGAAGAGTCCGAGTTAGAACATATTTATTTAGATTGAAATAATATTGTTGATATAATATTTATTCTTTTAAAATTCGAAAAATTTGAAATTGTCAAAAAAGAAAAATTAAAATCCTAAATGTAATAAGCGATTTTTTTAAATACCCTTTAAAATCTACATATAAAAGATAATAAAAATTACTTATTGTTATAAAAAAAATTGTATATCCAGTAATTCTTTCTTCGTTCTCAGCTGTAATACATTTTCTATTTTTTATGTCTTATCGAAGATGCACTATCTGTGTAATTAAATGAAAGAAAAGTATGTTATACAGTCCTTAAGTTCCCGACGGTACCCGCATTTATGAAATATTGACAAAGTCATTACGTACTCACGCATAAAGCACTCATGTGCGATTCTCGGAAAGGTAATGTGGAAAATAATGTGAACAATTCTAATTATTAAATAGTTATCTCTCATTTAATCTCTTAGTTAATTGAGGTCATTAATGAAAACTACGGTATGAAAGTCATATTCATTTAAAACGAGAACATTTATTTTTCAGATAAACTTTAATTTTATTATGCGCAATATTATTTTATTTAGAAAACAGAAATCATTGATAATTATTAAAAATTAAAAAATAAAAATTAATCCTTATAATATGTATAATATTAAAGCCTACTCTTCAAGAAAAAAACAAAACTCCTGGGCGCGCTAACAGAGTAATTTCTTCATGAAACTTTTAACACAGGCGTATACTCTTCCGACGTAGAAAGAACTTCTTTGGACTAGAGAACCTCTTGTATTTCGTCTTTAATTTAAGTTGTTATTTGCCTTGACCTTTTTTATTGCGGTACTGTTTATTTCAGCTCTCTGCAGCAATCGTCAAAAATGGATTTTTAGATAGAGAAAAGTAATGCGTATATTTAATTTATTAATAATACATTTATAGTCAAGTATTTTTTATTGTCACTTTATCACATTAGATTAGATATTAATATAAATAAGAAAAATTTTCGAAATTAAAATAGTATATTTTTTTATTATGATAACAAAATAAAATAATATCTCTTTTTGCATTCAATGTGCATAGCTTAATCGGTGCGAAAGAAAAAACAAATAAAACGGATTTAATGCATTAAGGGGTGATAAGAGATATGAAATTCTCATAAATTAAGCAAAAGCAAAAGGGAATATATCGTTGCGAATGCAAAATTATTCTCTTATAACGTTATGATTATCGGCGAGACCGTATACTAATTAGCTTTCATTATTTATGCACTGACAGTTAAGTACGCGAGGCGTTATAAATGAGTACAATGCTCCTCCCATGTTAATCAAAGCATGTTATCTATAAAACTATCTATATCAATAAACAGGACTTGAAGAACATATACAACATAAGAATTCTTTTATTTTTATTACTAAATAAGTCTTTTTATATTTCACATCATATTTAACATTAATAAATATTAACGATATTAAAATTATTTTCTTAAAGTATTTTGTATGTATTATATACAATACTTAATGATATTATTCATTTGTTTATCGCAATAATTGTTAATTAAAGTGATTACTAATATCATTTCGTGATAATACTCATGCATAAAAGCAATGTAAATTATAAGTTGCAATAAATTTTTTTTATGCGAGTCTCTAAAAGGGTTCAAGAACGATCTTGGAGACAAGCAGAGCAAAAATATTCCAAGAAGAGCAACGGAAAAGTTAATAATCCGGTTCGGCAGTCGTCGACGTCATAAGCAATTACACCCGATTACGAGTAATAGTCTGAGAGAAATTTTTCATCCGGCAGAATAATCTTTGCAGCTGCGCCCGGTATCATCAGCACGATGCGTATTCACATATCCGTTCGAAGAATCGGATTTTAGATTCCAGTTTGAAATATATAAAGTTTCTCACACGGAGAATGCGACTGTCCACTTTATTTTCTTCTTCCTCTCATGAAGAAATGGCAGTCACCAGTTTATAAACTTTACAATTCTAAAATCAATTATCAATTATCAATTAAATTTCTTATCAATGAAATTCTATTATCAATTCAATTGAATTTCTAATATTGTCGTTTTCAAATCTATCCAAAAATGAAATGGACTTTCTCGCTAGAAATTTGATTGTGAACGTATATATTTTCGGAAACACCTACCGTCGGGCGAACGCAAGATATGCGCGTTGGAAATTGCTATTAGCTTCCATTGTTTTTCTTGCGAGATAAAATAATATTTATTTCTTTCGATTTATGTCTTTTTGCAGAATAAAGAAGTGAACAAAAATATAATTAAGCAGTCACATAAATACATGTATAGTAAAATTTGATTTGGATATCGTAATTCTCATTGTTAGGCAAAGAGAAAGATTAGACAATAGAAAAATGAGAGATACTTATTTATCATAAAAACAATTATAAACAGGCGAGTCGAGGAAAGGTTTTTCTTTTTTTTTTCAATAGTCATAGTATGATACACAAAGAAAATTACAAAATATTTTATTATATTATTTAAAAATTGGAAATGTTATAATAATAATTATTATATGCAATTTATCTTTTGTTTATTAAATGCTAATTCTAGTAATTTTAAAGTTTTATTGACTCATATATCGTACATGGCGTTTTCTTGTAGCACGGAGTTTCTGCTTTCTTATTAATTAGACTAATAATTGGCTAATATTTAAAAAGTTTACAAGAAAGTTTTTTACATTATTCACGTTCTTAATCCATCGTCTTAAAAAATGACTGTAGCACAACTGTATGTTAAACGAGAACAATATTGCCAGCACCTGCTACCATTTGATCACTCGGTTCGTATCACAGTTGCTAGCAAATAAATTAAAATGTTTTACACTGGCGCAACTAAGTTAAAGTGCTACAATTTAAAGCGTGAAACAGAGATTTTTTTTTATTTTCGAGAGCCGTCGGCAATGTTAAAACGAAGCTCCCACGGCGTAGAGTACGGCGTCCTTAACGATTTTGTTATTTTGCTTATATCTTAATAGTACAGCATGGAACTTCGTTTTATTGCTAACTTGTATCTTTAACAAACACGAACATGCAGATGACATGAATATTTTGAGATACCGATGAAACAACGCGATCGAGTAAAATTAGATGTAACAAATGTGAATATATTTAAAAATACATGCTTGTTTTAAACATTTGTAGAGAGTTATTAAATACGTATAGTATGCATTTTATATTTTATTTTTATATTAAAATAGAAACAGATAGATTTTTATATGATATATAATATTATAAATTATTCACTAAATTTTTTTAAATTGTTTTTTATCATTTTTTTAAGCATTACTTACAATTATTTAGCTTCTAGATTATTTTACTTAATTATTTTATTTCAAGAAAGGATGAATTTGTCAAAATATTCGTTAGAGAGCTTTTTAAATGTATCTTTTACAAAATGTAAAATCAATTTTACACAAAAATGTTTTTAAGACACATTTTCGTATTTCTCATTTTTTATTTACACATTAAATAAATTAAATGTTTTTTTTGCAAAACTTTTTTTTACTAAATTATTTAGAGGAGAAAAGACACATTTTTCTTGGTGCAGACGCTCCAAGTCGGAGAATCCAGCGAGCAGATAATTTTACGCTTCCTTTTGAAACGACAGATGGGGATGGCAATGAGAGAGCAGCTGCAAAATTATTCTCCGAGGTATTTCTGTAGAGATCAGTCAGGAATTTCGTGTAGCAGCCGCTCCGTTCCTACCTTCGTTCTTTGCAATCTGTTTGCACGCGCCCCTTTATGACGCAACGTTGAAGAAATATTGTTCCAGGCATATGCGAACGCGGGGCTTCCAAATTTAAAGTTACTACTAACAATATCTCCTTCTTCCGGGAGAATGTAGTACGCACTATTTGCTTCGAAAGAGTACACATAAAATCTCCTTTATGAAAAGATAAAGAATCGCGCATAAATAATAAATGTATTATCAGTATTAGAGATCAAAATTTTCCTTCCTAAAATTTATTCGATGGCGGATAACGCCGCGTGCGGATGGCGCGCTAAAATACACGGTTGTTATTTATCGCGTCAAATAAAGCGGAATGTGCTTACGTTGAATGCTTTAGTACTTATTGTATAACACAGTATACACACAATGTAACTCACGCGAGCGAAATAGTAATTTAAAAGGAGTATACATGTATCTCGTCGCGAAGACACTCGATGTTATTTTTTTTTTCGAAAATGCTGGCTCGAGGTAAAGATGAGAGCAGATAGGGGACTGGCGCAATACGCGGGGAAGATCTTCCAGCATCATTTCTGGAAATTGAAGTTTTGTTGTTCCACCCTATCGACTGCTTGTCTCGCAGCAACACCTATCCTCGGTTTTCTTTCGGCGACGCGAGACCCTCATCTTATTTCACCTCTTTTGTCTCGCCTACCGAATATCCCCCGATGCTTTTACTCCACCTCCGCCCACACACGTACGCGTACTCTAGTGGAGTCAACATTTTCATCTCGAGCAAACAGGATTCGGTGCTCTCTGCCAAAGAATTTAGGGAAGTTCGCTCATACTTTGGCAATCACGAAACACAAGATATGTCGTAATCTAATCAGTTGCAATAGATGTGATTTAATAGAAGTGGTTTATTATTAATAGAAATAGAAATTATTATTAGGAAAAATGGACAGAAATCCAGCAATTATTTTTATATAGGAAATATTAATGGTAGAAAATACTGAATGTATAATTTTATGTTTATAAATTTGCGAAATGATGTTTACAACGCTGCTCATTAAAGCACATTCTATCATAAATTTTCTCATTTTTCTTATAATATCATATAATTAGTCTTTATATTTTTTTCTTAAATATTGAAAAGAAATGTGCAAGTTCTGCAAATGCGACCCGCGATATGCGTACGCGTCGGCCGGCATTTCACGAAAATAGGGTAACGAAACACAAGATACGTCGTAATCTAATCAGTTGCAATAGATGTGATTTAATAGAAGTGGTTTAATATTAATAGAAATAGAAATCAATCGTCCAAATTTGAGAGAATTTTGAATCCAAGCGGAGCGCGCGACGCGTACGAGGACGGTCACTATATAAATGAAAATTTACAACTTCATAACTTCTCTCTACATAATTTCTCTCTAGATAGCGCGCAGGACTGCGCGTGTAAAAGTTACTGGTTACTAAACGCCGTAACGAACGAGAATAACGAATTTCCAGTAAGTATCGCGATCCGTGTCCGAGGTTACCCACGTGTGAAATTGCGGTGCGCAAGGTCTCGCGTACATACGCGCTCGTATGCACGCACGCACACCGACGGCATGCACGCACGCTCATGCACGCCCGAATACCCGCGACGATAACGAGCCGCTCGCTAATTTCCGCGGCGCGAGATAGCTCAGCCGCGCCGCGGTGCAAAGTTGCTCTTGACGCACGTTATAATAAACCTCGCGTTATATTCCGCGCGTTGCACCACGCGGACCGCGAAGCGTGTAGCGCGCTCATCATGAAAGCGCAGTCATCCCCCTTTCGCTCCTTATCCGTCCTTAAGGACGGAATTCTTGCCCGTTTCTCGCGTGTCGGGCTTTCTGGATTTGCGGCGTGCGATGTCGGACTAACTTTAAATGCCGAACGTGCGAGAGTGGATTGGAATTTCAATATATCTTCAAACTTGTGCTTTTAATGTAGCAAAAATTCTATTTATTCGATTGTCGTAACTACCACACAGAAAAATATCATTCTACAGACGGGAAAAGCAATTGTTCATTTTATTTTCTTTTGTTTTAAGTAATAGTCTTTTTCAGCAAAGAATATTCTCTTAATAATAGTTTAAAATATACTCGTCACAAGTCCAGAATATGTCTTAAGTAAATGTGATGCTTATGATGACTTTCTGATAGATTTGCGGATATATAAACTTACCAAAAACTTGGAACAAATATATGAATCTAAAATAAGAATCAGTTTTACAGAAAATGTAATTATATTTGGAAATTCTTTCAACTATTGTTGACTTTTGGCTTATTAAAATTAAATTGATACAAATTTCGCGTCCGTAAAAATGTTAAAATTATGATATTATCGATGTGACAAATGTTTATGTAGGTACGCGCAAATAAAAGTAAATTAAATAAAAAAAAAAGGAAATCGCACTTATTCGAACGCGATGCTTTCGTCTCATGTCGCGCGATAATCAAAACGGTTGATCTTCACGGATAGAGGGACAGCTTTACGGGAATACGCTCTCTTCCAACGGCGCGGATCCATTTTTACGCTCGATCGATGCGAGGAGAACGCGGGACGCGGTAAATCGTGCATTTATAACGCGGCGCGTCCGTGTCGGCCAATATTCTCCACGACGATTATGGAAATTGTATTTACCGGAGAGAGAGACTCACGGAAGTCGGAGTCTCTGTCCCACGGCCATTCCCGTCGTTCCCCTCTCGCATAAATAGCAAAATACCAAGTCCGCGACAACTTACGGCGACTTGCGGACGATCGTGAAGGAGAGGAGAAAAAAAACCGTTGAATCTCGTCGAATGTCTCGACTTTTACTGGACGAGTCGTCGTACATAGGACGACAGAAGGAGACACTTACCTTGCGAACAGGTGCGTGACGCTTTGACGGGAACGATGGACAAGTGTATTCCCGCGGAGCCTTGAGTCTGCCTGCAACCTTGACAAGTCCAAGAACGCTCCACAACGCGCAACTTCCCTCGCGAGACCTTGAGGCAAAACTGTCCCGTCGTCTACCAGTTTCGTGGTTTTTCGACTTGCTTACCGTTACGATTTTTTTGCCAAGACAATAGCGGCCGAAGGATTCAGCTGAACCCTTTTTTCGCTTAATCGGTGGGAAAGGCTTTTTTGCCGTTCTTCCGTTTTATCTCTCGACATGGTTCCTCTCTTCCTGGTTTAGCCTTCAGCATTCCAGGTTAAAATATGATTTATTGCGGCGCGCGCGAAACGTCCGGATCTTTTGATGTTTTATTGTCAAGGTAAACTTCAGGTAAAATGGTCGTCATTGGACGGCGTGACGTGAAAAGGGTTATAAAAGAGTGTTTACGCATCGGAGTCAATTGTCCTCTTTAGCTTGTTGACTTGAAGCGCGGAAATTGTTTTATTGCTGTGCTAGGATATCGAAAAGAATTTTCGTTTAACAATTATTAACTATTGCTAATTAACTGTTATTAAAGTATAATTTTTATCGAAAAATTCAAAATATATTAAACCCAGAATTATAATTATAATTTTAACGAAGAAAAATTCGCCACAATTCTGCGTCCTCAAATTTGAATATTATAATTATAATATTGAAATGTTTAAATTATAAAATATAATATTCAGTATCATAATTATAATAATTATAATACTGAATATTATATTTCATAATCTAAATATTTAAATATTAGGTGTGTTAAACGTGCGCAAGAAATAAATACGTACGCAGGAGTAACGAATGAATTTCATAAATAAATTTTACGACGAGCTATCGATCGGGCTCGGCATTCTAATCTCTTTCAAATGTCTTTCGATTCTCTCTTCGTACGAATGAGATTGGCAAGGGAGTATAGTTCGAGTAATGCAGCAGCGACACATAGTTCTCTGAGCGCGTGTATTTGTGGTCACGGATGATCTCGTCACGTTTCGAGGTAGAACAAGGGGGCTGCGCGCGCAACAGTTCAATACGAGCTACTGTGGCTGACCCAGCCTCTTTAAGTCCCGAACATGCGTGTGTGTATCGCGTAAGCGCCTGGATCCTCGCCTACTCACGAAAATGCATCTCTCGTCTATTCTCCCCGAGCTACTCCTTTGCATCCGGTAACTCTCCCGCTTCTCTCGCCCCCCCTGCCCCTCTTGTCCAGCCCTTCCCATCTCCGCCCGTCCTACAAAGTTTCCTCACGTTTCAGCCCGAAAGACAGTTCGCATGGTAAATACTTGCTTATTGCGACATTCCGCAGCGCGGTGTTAGTTTTCCCTATGCGCGGCGGGATACGCGGCTATTTACTTTCGTGATTCTTCGTGGCTGTCGAGCGAACTTTTGCATTAAAGTAGCGAACTTCCCTCAGAGCCACGTATCTGACTAACGTTCGCGCGCATTATCCCGCTGGATATCTGCTTATTTGCGTGTGGAGGCATGTCCTACCGGTTTCTTAAGAGTCGCATTATTGGGCGAATAAAGTTTAACGTGTAGAAATCCCTTTGGAAACGCTAGAACGAACTGTGCGTGACATACTAAGTGAAGAACCCGAAGTACTTGACAAGATCTTAGGTTTGGAATTTTTTTTTATTATATAAACTTTAATTTGACATGTTTATGTAAACATAATATTTTTGTTTTTAAACGATGATATTTTTGTTTGTGATTCTGTTTTATTTGCGTAAGAATTTTTTAAGAAATTTTCTTCTTTCATTATTTTGCGCAAAGTATTTTTTTTTCTTTATATTACGTAATATAATGTAATAATTATTTGAATATATTAAGACTAAATTGCATTTTTCATGAATGCTTCAGAAGAACCAGCTATTTCTCGAAAAAGTTGTTCGCCGCGATGCAGTTACGCCGTACAATTCTGTTAGAATTTAAATTTTAAAAAAATCTACATTTCCTCCGCAACACTGTTTTCTTGCTCTTGACACATGAAAAAAAAAAAGAGAATAAAAATGTAAAAACTGCGGGATCGTCACCGAAATGTGCCGTCAGCTTGCGTTCGCTGGAATACGGAAAAAAGGACGGTGGAACGTACCGTGAGAGTAATATTAAGCGAAACGTATTTTCAGGATAATTACTTCCAGAGTTTCACGGTCAGGTGTCAAAGAGGGCAGAATTTTCTTTTATATATACATATACATATATTAAAAGTCGCGGGAAAAAAAGCGCGCAAAAATGGATGTACAGTTACACAAGCGCGCGTACATTTTATATGTATACGTATACATATATGCGCGTTATATACACGCTCTTTCTTTCTGCCGAAGTAACCTTCGAAAGAGACCATTTTTCAAGATTAACGAAAGATGAGAAAAGTTTTAATGCGCGGCCGTGATACCGGAGCGCAAGAGCGTTCTCACGCCGACGCCGATATCTACAACGTCCATTAAAGCAAAGTGAGCCCCGGGTTACGAGGCCTTGACGCGGGACAAGTATTTCCGTCTGATTGAAGTACTTACTGAAGTTGTTGTCCGACCGTCGCGGATCATCTCGTGTAAAATTCGAGTTCGTGCGGTATGACCGACTTAATAATAAATAAATTAAATAAATGACTCGCGATACGCCTTTCTTTTTCCTCGCAGAATCCCGCGACTTCGCAATTATTGAAGTATGACGGGGGCGAGACAAGCTGAATGAAAAAAAAAGAAAATTTACGTAAATTTATTTATTAAGCGATTTCATCTTGCGTAATCGGGATTGCGTCGTATACGATGTTTTTAACCGCGTCGATAAAATTTTTCTCTATAAAATATCGTGAAGAGGGATGTGCGTCAGTAGTCGCGAAAAACATAAAGGTCATAAAGTTACATACTTGACGACACTTTACGGCGACGTGTTTCGTTGACTTGACAATCGTAAAGAGAGAAGTATGCATTCTCGGTATATCACTCGCACTTCTCGATCCAATTTGCCGACGATGCGATCGGTTAATTTCACGCAATCAACTTTCTATCGTCTCGCGCGTATCGCCGGTCGAGATCACGGGCGATAATTCGTACAGACGTAAAAGTAAATTACGTTATTTATTCGTATTTATCAGCGAGAAGAAAGCACGGTGCATTCTGTGCGCGCGAATCGGTAAATGTCAACATATATTTGTGTGCAACTGCGCGGTACCTGGGAGATAAGCAGGGTCGTTCGTACATGCAGATCACACGTGGGACCCTCGTTACACCAGATAAGGAAAATCCCGTCTCCCTCGAGCACTTAAACGCGTTTAACAGTCTTTACGACGCTCTACGCCCGTAAATCACATTCTTTTTGTCACGTCCCGTATTTTCGTAAGACGCCGGAAGAATGTTAAGTGGAGCGAAGACTTATGGATTGTGATAACAGGGTCAGAGCGTATTTAGATGGTAAATACTTTGTCACCGTAGAAGAAAATCGCGATTCTATGGCGTACCGTAAACATAGCGAACATAATAAATGACTTACCAGATTAATTTAGCAATTAAATAAGTTGTATACTTATTTCATGATTCTTTACAAAACAATTAGATTATTTTTGTCCAATTCATGAGAGATAAAACGAAGCAGTTTTAATACTTAATTGCTTATTGTTAGATACATGAATAATATACCTCCTAAAATATAAAATATTTTACATTTTATATAAAATGCAAATAAAAATTTTTATTCAATATCATTATAGCTTATCAAAAATTTGTTTTAAAGATTTTTATTATTTTAAAGAGATATTTTGAATTATCAATTATATTTATATTTTATATGTTCGCCATTTTTTAATGATTATCTATCAATTTTTATATAACATTATTTTTATATATTGTTATTATTACAGTTAGAGAGAAAGGTAGATATTACAAATTTATTCATACAAGCAACACTCGGCTATGAGTAAATTATTTTCCGAGAAATATATGTTGCAAGATACGCTTTAGAAATGTACGTTCACTCATAAATTTATCATTCAAATTTAAAATAAATTAAAAAAATAATCTTTTAATGAGAAACATTCAAATGTCACGCATACCGTTGAAAATACCGCTCGGGAAGATCGGTCGGAGATGCCTCTGGAAAAGAATGTCATATCGAAATCCTCAGCTTGAGAAGCTTGCACAACTCGTCAAATTTACGTACATAGTCGCGGCAGAAATTATATAAATTGACCGCGGAGTAAATTATCGAGTAAATTATACAATTACACGTGAGACCGACCGCGGGGTTCGAGCCGAGGGACGACATCGAAGAAGAGAAGAAAGCATGCAAAGCAACGGGAGAGGGAGGGCGAGAAGGTCGGGCAGCGAATGGCATCGACTGGAAAGATGATGCGCCGGCATGGCGGTTGGCTGAGCTCAGGCGACGTGAGAGGAAAGCGGTTGGTGGGAAGGAGCGGCGGACCCCATGGATTCCGTCGGCATACCGAGGCAACGGGAAGGAAAAGGCGCAAGCGGGGGGAGGGGGGGGGTGCCAATCAAGTCCTAATTAGCTGGTGCGGCAATTTCGGTGGTAACTGGTCGACCCCGTCTACGGTCTATCCCGCAACCGCCAAATATGCGAGTTCGCCGCAAGGTTGCCTACACTGAGAGAAATGTTTTGTATTATGAACCAAAAGTATTGTTGATATATGCTCAAGAAATTTATTTAGTTGCTGTAAACAAATATGTTATTTGTTTATATCTTGTTAAATCGTTTTGGTTTAGAGAACAAAACAGTTTTGTTCTCTAAACAATTCTGTTTTGTTCTCTAAACCAAAACGACTTAACAAGATATAAGCAAATAACATATTTGTTTACAGCAACGAAATAAATTTCTTGAGCATATATCAACAAAACTTTGGTTCATAATACAAAAACATTTCTCTCAGTGTACAGTTCGTTTCATTGAACATCGCTTTTGTCCCGCGAGATTTGCGACAGAGCTATCGCGATCACGGAGAGACTCGTCAAAATCAGACCGAATTTATCATGACTCTCTCTCTTTCTCTCTCTAATTTAATGTATTTCTCCGTGTCTCTTCTCGCGCGGCTCACAATCGAAAGAATTTTACGACGCTCACGAATGATCAGCCAACAGAGCTACTCGCGAGTCCCGGATCTGTGAACTTCACGTAAATGGCATTTACTATATTTCCCGGTGTAAAATTTTCGAAGCTCCCGTTTGGACGTTTATCACGTGATTCTATCGATTGATGTCTCCCGAGACGTGCCGGAGTAACGGATAACATTTCTCTACTGTGTATATACGTGTTATGTATTATCCGGTTTGACGACGATACACACGCGGTTCGTACGATTGGCCGTTTGCATTAGCTGAATGCCGACACAGCACAAGAAAGCGAAGAATATTACGTACACCTCTCGTCCCAACGTTCTCGTGCAATAAGAGATATAAATATTATCCAGCCGTCCTCTCTCTCCGAGCTACTCCAATTAAAACTCCCCTGTTAGCCGCCACGATTTACCCGTTCGTTTTATTCTTCCATCTCCTTCGCCTCTCCCCTTATCCCGTCTCCCCTCCACCATAATTCTTGCCTTACAATCAGGTTCTACGGTTGTAATGTTATCTGATCGACGTTGCATGAATATATTAGCAGAAATTCAGATCGTCCGAACGAAAATTTATTGTTATAATAAAATAATCCGTGCACCGGCGACTACGCGACAACCGTCTTTTCGGAACGGCGTATTTCTCTCTTTTTTTTTTAATTCGAAATCTCTCTCCTCCGGAGCGAGTTTCGCAGAAAACGTCGACGCGAAGGAGCGGAAACCTTGAATAAATATCACGATAACGGATGCAATGCCCACGCGGTTTAACTCCGGCTCCAAAAACAGCTTGCTGCATAAATAACGTAGTGTCACTTTTGTGATGCTAATTTCCATTTTATTCCAGTATCCCGATATATATCCGGTCGCTCCACATTCGACGTAATATACGTAAATGCACGCAACATTTTATCCAGAATACATGCACGTGTAGGTACGTCCACGGGGTTCCTCAGGCGGAACCCAAGAGAAGCGTCGTAAACATTCTCTGCTATGGGAAAGAGAGTAAGAAGTAACAGCGGGCAGAAACGACGGCAAGGAGAGTACGGACCGGGGGGAAGAGGGGGGAAGACGGGTAGGAGTGAGGAAGGGAACGGGGAGGGTGGCATTCCTTTTAGGACACCATTTTGTCTGGTTTCGTTCCCCTCTCACGTCAGACATCGAGTGTATAATTCATTTCTCGTAACTCCCATGGGATTACGCCATGGGCTGTGCCTCTTCGCAAGGGTCCACTTCACGAGGTCCATACTTCGACGCTTTCTCGAGCGGGTTGAGAGAAATATCGCTTTTGAAATACATACGGCGAATATGCAGGTTTCGTGACGGACAAACTTTTATCAAACTTATATCGGGTTGAGCCTCACTCAGTCAAAAAAAGTAAGTAGTTATTATGTCAATATTCTTTCTGATAACAGCAATTGTAAGCAAGCGTGGAAAGGATTACATAGAGCACATATGGAAAAAAATTTTTGAATGTATGAAACATGTTTATATTGAAAATTTACAAGACGATTCCTTTGTATTTATAAATAGTAGTAAATATGTACTCTATTAATAATAGAAATTTTCTTCGTCATAGAGCTAAGAAATATGAAATCTCGTGTGAAAATTGCATTTAGCAAAATATGTGCTTGTATTAAAACTTATATTTGTCTTACGGGATTCCATTTCGCATTGAACCACAACATGCGTCATAAAAATTATGTGTGGAATTGATCGACCGCATGTCTTGAAATTAAGATAAGAAGTGTCTTCAAGTATCAAGGAGACATTCATTGTAATGGAGCACTTTGCAACGCAATGTAATATTTTTTTATTGATTATAATCTATAATTGAAGCAAACACTCTCTCTTTCTTTTTTTTATAATATTATAAAGATATTCAAGTAATGATTCAATTTTACTATTAGAATTTTCCTAAATAAAAAAATATTACTTTTTCTAATATAGTTATTTTGTAACAAAACATTATACACTACGCATTATAAAGAAACCTGAAAGATATAATTAAAACAAAACAGTCGAAAAATTTAAGTTGCTAATATAATTAATAATATAATAAAGGGATAAATATAGACTTTTTATAATAATTGTCAATACATTCATAAATCCGAAAAATATTCACCAAACTAAAATCTTACCAATCATCGTTCCAGCCTCTCATACTAAACTAATGATTGAATCATTTCACTTAAGTATCCTCATCTCAGAATATTTACGTAAAATGTCATCACGATGCAGAAGAATTTCGAGCACCTTATCACGATGGCCGTTCAAACGAGGAGACATTGACATTAAAAATTCGATCATGTTAATATTGACATTAATTGCTATTCTCACGGAAAGGGTCTCATCAATGCGGATCATTATTCTGGAGTATCCTTCGTCTCTGAAAAAAGATAAAAATACGACATGAGAAATCGGAGTAAAAAGCATCTTAGCTATATTTTATTATTGGCTTAATATCTATGGATGGAATTGTAAAATTAAAACATTTCGCGAATACTTTTTTCCGATATAACATTACTTTATAAAATTCGGATTTCGGAATTTGTTGTTACGAAATTTTACTTACACACTTACGATTAATGTGATTATATGACATTATAGTTTTGTTAAATGTATTTTTAATTCATCTTTACACATAATTTGCTTATTTTCCTAAAAGCGTCGAAATCTCTTTGGTAACCGTACATAACATGGAAAAGTTGTAAACCTCATCACAGTATCGAAACGTGACACAGCTATTTCTATGCTAAGAAGGTCTACAATTTCATGTAAATCGCCTACAATCAGTTTAGGAATTTGTACAAACACCGACCATTGGTATATAATCTCAGTTGAAAAATCGCATACTTCAGTTTAAAATCTTTTCATTTAATTAATTTTGTTTACATTTAAAGAGCAAATTTCTCAGATCATTTAATAATCATCTAAAATTTTTCTTAATATTAAAATTTGTTATACATTAAAAAAGCCAAAGCAAAAAAATTTAATTCCAATTTACTCTGAAGAACTAAAATAGTATTAAGTTACTTTGGAGCTACAAAATTCTAAACTTCTTGCGTTTCCATCTGCTTGAAGGTAAGTGTACGTGATACTATCACCTTCGACAACCCTTCTATAATTAGGCTAGACTTAAACTAGCACACCACCATTTTGAAGTGATTTACTCATGAGGCTACCACACCCAAATTATCTAATACACTTCTTTATTTTCATAGATGTGATCTAATAGATTAGATCACATCTATGAAAATGAAGATAAAGAATTTAATTGTCTCAGTCAATGTAATTATTTCACCTTACAAACATGATATGTATTCACATTCTACTGATACAATCAAAATATATAAATATTTATATATTTATAGATAAATATATAAATATATTTAAAGCGTAAAGCTCGACTACAAATAAGAAAAATACACATTTAAAATAATATTATTTATGATTGTGTATTAGCGATTATTCTATATAAACAGCAATTATTCTATATGATTTTAAAAGAGACTATAATTTTTATCTACATATTAATATAACTTTTATAAAAATATTTTGTTTTGATATAAATACAAAAAAAATTCAGGAAACATTGGAGGCATAAAAGTATAAAGATGTTTTATTACCGTGAAATTGATTGCTGAGATTTTATAAAGTTACGCTTATTAGCCAGTTATTATAAAGCTAGTTCACCGGTGTCTCTTCTTTCAAGTGTCCTCGTTCGGGCAACTCTGGACAAAAGTAATCTAAAGAAAGATAGGAAGTTTGAGTCAGAACTCAAAATGACAAGGTGTGCGAGACCCAACCATTCTCAACCCTTCCACTACTATACTCCCTTTATAGTTTTATTGCTTTCGCGGCAATTCAGTGTCAGAACCTCTCAAGAAACCTTAACTCTTTTATTGGATATTGCTGTCTGAAGGACATTTACATTTTCGCAGGTTTATTTTATATTATTGAATGATATGTCACGTGCATTATAATTCATATACATGACAAGCATGGATTTCTTCATATAAAATTACATTTATATACAATGAAATTAACATATGTTAATATATTACATGTATTTATTCATAATATATCTTTATTATTTTATGTTTTATTGCGATTACTTAAGAATGTGAATATAGAGGACATATCTAATTTTCGTTTATTTAGTATTTTAAATAAATAAGAATGTAAGATGTGTAATAAAAAGTTATAATATAAAAGTTATAATAGAAATAGTTACATTATATTAAATGTAATAATTTTCAGAATAAATATTTTACAATATTATTGATACTTTTGATAATACGATAATTTTGATACTAATTGTAAGTAATACGTAAATTGTAAATAATACGTAAATTTTGATACTACTACTAATTGAAAAGAAAATTTTTTTACATGTATTCACAATTCTCTATTATATTGCATTCTTTATCAAAAGAAAATTCCTTTTTCTTTGTCATAATTAAACATCTCAAAAAACGTTATGTAAGATGCAAATAACTAGTTCGCTGGAATCGTGAATGTCGCAGGACGGCTTGCCATGAGCGTTAAAGTTTCAAAGTTTGATGATGTGGTTGGTAAGGCTTCTACCGACGTAAACGGTAATTGACTACTTAAGTGATCTAAAACTTGGAACTTCCGAAGTTGACTAAGCTGCACGTCCACTCCGGAGAAAAGTTATATTCTCGTCCTCGTATTTATGTATACAAAAACGTTAAATAACCGTTAGAAATGAAAATAAGCCCCGTATGGTGCGGAGAAAATACATGTGTAAATGTGTATTTTCCTTTGAAAATTTTTTTATGATATTTTATTATTATTTTTCAATTTCAAACGCAAGTACTAAGAAATTTTCATTATCGAGTAAGATGAACGTTTCGCGCACGCGCGAATACATGGGATACATGTTGTATAAACCTCTTTCCCCGATATATAGACTGTATTATATGTTCGCTCGTATGATGCACGTGTACATCTCGCATCGATTCCTCGGATGATGCAACGAGTCCGAGTTTGGCGGGGCCGTGCGATATATGATACGCGAATAGCGCCGCGCGCGTACGCAACGGGAGCGGCGTCGTGCATATTCAACGGCGTACCTACTGTGCAACATACAGGAAACAATGTTCTGCAACACATGCGCGCCTTTGCGGACTGTTCCGAGCGCGAACTATAAAGCCCCGTTTTACTGGTCGTAAAGTCAATGAAGGTGGTCACGTTTGCCCTTTCAGCGTCTTCCAGGGCGTCTAGGCGTCCATCGTCGATATCACCTAGGTAGCCTATGGAATTATGCCCACGGCAGGTTCATGAATATTTAAGTCCCGAAGGCTGCCATCGCTTGTTTCAGAACGTCAGACACAACTGATACTTGGTACGGCGAGGCGTGGGTGCAAGTGCAGCTTATCGCTTTCTTTCTTCCCGTCTTTTTTTCTCCTCGCCTCTTCGGCTTTTTGCCAATGGCCCTCCATCGAGTCTCGAGTTGCGCAATTACTTTGGACGATTCCCCTTTCTGAATAAAATTCGAATTTAGCCTTGTTGTTGTTAAGCCTCTTCTTTATGCAAGGTATTCTTCTCTTTGCTTATACTCTGAAAGTAATATCGAGAAATACAGAGTCTCTCTCTTTCTCTCTCTTTATAATAATACCGCTTATATTTTTGGTCTCTGTAGCCAGATCTTTTTCGTTAAGTATTAATAATTACATACAGCATATTTACGTATATTTATGAACATACTTTGTATTCATTGATTCTGAATACTTATGGAGAATAATTATTTCGATAAATCAAACATCATACGGAGTACTGGAATGACATTGAAATTTTATTTTAAAACTGTTTTGCAAATGAATATTGTGTTATCGATTCAATTTTATATATTCGGCTTACTCTGACAATTATAATTAAAGTTTGAACTTTCAGGAAATGAGAATAGGATGAAATTGTGAATCGAGAGTGGCTAAAAGTTTTAACGTAGAAAGTTCGAATAAGACGGATTGTTGGAAAGGGCACGATAAGTGGATTACTGGATAAGATCGCGTCATAGAGCTCATATAGTTTAATCACTATTATACTGTCTAGTTCGATTGGCTTAATTAGGTCTTCCTGGCTATTTGCTACCAGGCGAAGCGCAGAGGATATTATGTGGTCGATCAGCAGGCGAGATCTTAGAATTGAAGCTGAGAGAGAGAGAGAGAGAGAGAGAAATATGGCCAAATACACAGAGAGACCGCCTCTCTAATTAGTGAACCGGGCCGACACGCGAATTTTTCAAGGCAATTATTGACTCGTTCTCCGGATTCATCGTACGTTTCTACATCCGCAGATAATATCTCGGAATATTTTAATTTATTGATTCATCTCCGTCAGAATCATACCTTCATGCCGATAACACATCGACAAAATATTTTATTCCCGAGGCATTTGTATTCTAATTGAAGCAGTAACTTTTAATGACAATTATATCGGAAACGTTTAGACTCGACTCTCCAGTACGGTCGAAACGTGAAAGATTTCACGAAAATATCTCAAAATTCGCGTCGGTGTGCGCACGTACGAACTTTGGATATAATCCCTCCTGTGACCGTTTTATGTAAAAGAGAACAGTAGGGTCTTTTATCCTTCCTCACTTATGACCTTCAGTCGTAGTTGCCCGCTCTGTCAGCGAACGATATTTTTTTTGCTTCTGCCGAAGCGAAGAAATTAACCCTTCCCAACCCGCAAGCGGTTTCTTTAGGGTTCTTATTTTCAAAGAATATTTATGAGCTCGTGGACCGCCGGGACATATACGCGCTCGGTTCCCTACAGGACTTCCGATAGGGATTTGTATTATTTGGTTGCACCAAATATATGGTCCTAGCGCTTCTTAATTGCCCATCTGTATTCTCGTGAAAGAAAACTCGACCGCAATTTCCTTCTTCGCCGGCAGCATTGTGACGTCGCATATGGTAAAAATGTTTGAACCGATGAACCAGTTTTTCGTAAAATAATTATTTTCCATCGTTTGAACTATTCTACCGGTGTATTATAAATCATTTATAGCGTAAAGCTATAACTAATTTACAATACACCGATAGAATAGGTCAAACCGTTTTGTATTAAAATAGCGTCGAACCCGTAGTACCAATTTTCTCTCGGATGCAGCATGGCCGTTGGCTCACCTCATTGGGTCCAAATGAGACACCACGGGGCCCGCAGAGGGCGTGGACACAGCAGGATCCGGGGCTGGCGTACGCAATGAAATCTTGCCTTAATTAGGAGATTTTAATGAAAATACCGAACGGTACGCGCTAATCGGTCACCGCTCCGGCCCCGAAAATTGGGGCCCGCTGAGAACGAATGCAAACGGCAATGCGATAGTGGCGAGGCGCCGGATCGTATAGGGAGTAGCGCGGGATCTTTCGCTCGGGCTTTAATTAAACGCGCTCGCGCGACCGACGCCATTTTTTGCTTATGCGATCGCCAACAACAAAATAATTAGCATAAGCGAGTGGCCGAGCGCGCTTGAGTTTCGTGCGTGAGAAGCGGACGAGGCTTGTTCTCAGATAAATAGCGAACGACCGACCGGAATTTTACAACTTAACACATGACCCGGCTCGCATCACGCAAATGAGATACCCCGAAAGCCCGCGGTGAGTGACGCCGAGATTGCAATTCAGACTCCGAAAGTTCTCCAATCGTTTCGTATATATAGCCGCTTCGAACTCGCGTTTATTTATCGGATAAATATGCATACGAAGTATGTTTAGACTCTCGGGAAGAAATCGAAGAAGGCAGAAATTCCTCTCATAATCCTGCCGACTGAATTTTATAAAGACAACGTTCCATCCATAATCTCAGATACAAATCAAAGCTCTTTACGCGCCAATTGATATCGCAGGGAATAACACGAGATATTTAAATATTATTCCAAGATTATAATTTTATTTGTTGTACTGCTTAGATGATTATAAAACGTACATGCAATACTTATATAAACATGTACGTGCTAAATGTTTTTCAATATAATTATATTTCAATGTAATGATAGAGCAAATTGAAATATAAAAATATGCCATACAGTATATATATATATATTTTATATTCTGTAATACTTTTAGATAAAATTAAAATTGACTACACCATTATTCTAAACTACGTATTAATATAGAGAGATATAGAGATTAATATAGAGATAAAATCGTATTAGATCTAAATTGCATAATTAGAATTGATAAATACAATGTTTTCGCTTAAAAATTATTATTCGAGCATTATGAAATAAATTATAGTCGTTTCGTTATGGTCCTTAATATCTAGCTTGATAATATCAAGAAAATAGTGCATTGTGCAACAACCAGAACTTCGCGAGAAGTCGTAAATATGTATACATATGAATAGATGGCTCAAAGTTCCCCGAGCCAAATAATTAACATACAAGCATGTAATCTTTGGGAGCTGTCGAGACCATGAAAACATTCTATGCAGCCAAGCGTGGAATCGTTGATGATACGTTTGCATGCATAATGGGGTAATTTTGTTTCTCTGTAACACAGCTAGTCCATAAGTCATGAAGAATTTTATCAAAGTAAAGATATCTTGTATTTTTAACCTTTTAATTCTTTACTGTATGTAGATGCTTACAAGTTGGATTTTTTAATAAAGATTTACGAGAATATATGTGTATAAATCTATCATTATTATATTTATATTATACATGTAATTTATTAATATTATATCTATAAATATTAATACATTTATAAAAATATTAATAGTATTTTTATTTCGTTTTATATCTTTTTAAATCAATACTTGTGAATTATAATCTGAATAAGGTAAAAAATAATAATATTATAAAAAATGAAAAAAATATTCGAGAGAGTATAACGAAATTCGAAACTCTGATAGAATTCGTGTATAGAAAACTTTATGCTATTGATTCGATAGGGTATATACGGTAGATTGAGTGAACTTCCAACTTTATTGATCGTGGGCCGGTTTTGAAACATCGACCTGAGAGCCAAAGAGATTCTAGTTGATCACGCGGGGCGTGGCTTGGTTAGTCGACTTCCAATGGAATCGAATCATTTTGCTACGTACATATACGTACGTGGAAATACGTCGAATCGAATTTATCTGGCGAAACAAATGACACAAAGTTACTATTTGCGAGTGGCTGACCTCGACGTTACAAAGTTTCTTTTTTCACTCTCAGTGTTTTTACTCCTCTTCAGGCGCACTAACATATATTTATATCTCGCGATAAATTAGCGCGCGAATTATAAAAATGAAAAAAACCTGTTCTCTCTATGCAGGGAAATCGCGCGGATACCAACAATGTGATCGCGATAACTCACGTAATACTGGTATCGCTCGATCGATGTTGTAAAGATACTTGATTACGAGACGTGTACCGCGATATACCCGATTTTTCTTCCTGCTCCGGTAGTTATCCGCGGGCGATTTTTTTACATGGTGTAACGCATATACAGTTACAGCTTGAGAGCATAAATTGTACAATATTATGGCGCGGTAATGCATTTAAAACGCGCAAAGTAAAGTTTCTAATTAAGGGCCTCTCGGAGCGTGCACCTCGGAGGATAAGACCGAGGGAATCGCGAAATATTACCAGGCACCAAAGGGATAACGACTCCGCCGGCTCCGCGAATAAACGTTGGACTATCTCCGTTCTCCACCCCTCCACCCCTCCACCCCATCCCACTCTCTCATCCCTCCCACGCTTCGGAGAAGTTCGAGTGGAACTAATGAACCGTACGCAACGCAATTACGTAGCCGCTTCCACGAGAATCCTTACGCCCGAGTCGCCCTTCCATCTTAGCTTCTCCCTCGGCCCGACTCCTTCCACGGCGCTTGAAGGCTCGTAAATATGACAGGATCGCGGCTAACCGACATCGTTATCGATATCGTCTTATCTTCCTACTCGCATACTCCACCCCGGTATCAACCGGCCAATCCGCCGTCGCCGTCCGACCACGGGACTCGAGCGGAAGTGTAAAAACTGTATTTTACGACACGAGGTACGCTCTCACCTCTCTCGTAAACAAAGTTTAGTAAATTAATTCGGAGCTATGTAAATGCGCGGCTTATATCCTCGATATCTTTTTGCGCGTGCATTCGACGTTGTTGCGATCTTATTTACTGCAAGTCATTTATTCCGACAGCAGTATCGTCGGAAGAAAATCACATCGCAGCGGTAGCGTGGAATGCTAGCCACTTCGCCATTTTCTTTTTGCGTATGTAAATAAAATTGAAAATTTTTGTATTTTTTTTTTGTAGAACTCAGTCATCAATTATGCCGCAGGTAAATTGTATACTTCACAATACACTGCCGCATTAATAAGTCATCGGCAATAAATACGTGTTATTCATTAAGACGTCTCTTATTGCAAGGACATTCAAGCTATTATTCAAATCTACGAATTATTAACAATACAAATCAAATTCTCGGAGCTAAAAGGAGAGTCTCGAGTTTCTTCCCTCATTTGCAATTCCCGTGTCCATATCAATAAGTTTCGAAGCTTATCGTCGTAACTTACATTGCCCGTATCGCCTTGATGCGAGAGGCAAATGCCGATACTTTGGCGAACACGAGAAGAGAAATCCATTGGCTGGGTTACGCTTCGTCGTGGAAGGTCGAACAGCACGAGACCAATGAGCCTGTGGAAAATCGTAAATATTTAACATGCACGCCACGTCAGTGGGACTCTCTGTATTTCGGGGGAAATAGTGGGAAGTCAAACGAGTCGTGCGACCTTTCGCGATTCGTTCCTCCCGAAGAATGCGATGTCCCGAGTGCCAGCCAATGCCAGCGGACTCGCGACGTTCTCTCCGATAATCCACCATCGTTTGAATAATTTTTTCGCCCTCGGGATACAATAAATGTATCTGAAGATACGCGTTGTCTCGGGTCTCCCTGTGTGTGGAAGTAAAATTTCTTCGAGTTAAGTAGAAGGGACGGTACCGTGAACTTCGAGCGGGTAACCAAGGACAGATTGCCGATCTTCGTCGTAGTTCGTCGTCAGTCAATCGAATCGGTTTCTAAAAAAAAAAAAAAAAAAATGTCGACCAAACCGCTATTTGAACGACATTTGCGTAACGCGGGGAACTATTTCCGTGCCGAAATAGGAAGGAACGTAACGCACCATCGCGCGTGGCGTCGTCGAACTCCTCGTAAAAAAACGGGCTTGCGGACGAGAAGCATAACGTCTGTTTACGATGGCCGCATAAAATTCCCTCTCGGATGGCATGCGAGCATGAATGAAGGCGGTACGTGTCGTAGAGGAATGGCAGTCAACCGGCCGAGGGAACGAGCGATTACGCAAGCGGCCGACTTTACGAGCAAACGCGAAGCGGTATCTCTCTGCGGCTTTAGACACAGACAGTCCCCAGACAAGAACGGCGATGACCTGCATCGCCACTATGATGATTTCAATGATGTCACGACGATATCACCTACGTATGTCGATCACGCGAGCAACGAGAGAGATCCGTCTTTGAAACTTCGCAATCTTCAGTAATTGGAAGTTTACTCCTACGATCGGGTTCAAACGAGTTGAACCCGTTCATTAGGCGAGAATAAAATGAGATTTGAACAATCTCCAATGACAAAGTTTTGCATTGCAGAACAAAGAAGCGATGGAAAATTAATATAGCTTAATAAAGAAATAATAAAGATTCGTATATAAAATTTGCATTGCAATTTCATTGATTGAGTTTCATTCGTTCAGTTTCTTATGATCACGCGCTCATAGCAATGACCTTAGTGACGAAGTGTGTAAGTTGGATAAGAAAGCAATAAGTGCCCCTCTTTTTATTTTAGCGTTCAAATGTCAATAAATAATAACTCTGAGAGCGTTTGTGTTTTCTTTCAATTAAAAGATAACGTCGCAATTGCTGCGGTACAAAACAAACGGTAAAAAGTGTATTATGTGTTTCTCTCTCTCTTTTTCTCTCTACCTCTGTCTCTTCTTTCAGAATAGCATGAGAGCGTGAGCTATTATAAACAATATAATAATTAACGACAGCGAAAATAATTGCAAGACGTTGTTGTTCTCGATATTTCCTTCTTTTATTATTTAGTCAGCATTCGTTTTTACAACAATGTTTTAAACTTCACAATGTTATTCGAGTTCAAAACAAGTCCAGCTAATTTCTTTTTGCCTTCGATTCATAAATTATTCAGTTCGATTCTCCAATCGTGCGAACTAGTCAAAGTAATCAAACCGATGCACGTGTACGGTTGACGGCGCACGTTATTGCGCAAAGTGACGGTTATGTGGGCAATAAAATTCACGGACAGACGGCGTCCAGACAGCAATGAATCCTTCTCGCTCTGCCCACGATAACATAGATTATAAACCTAAACGACACGCGAGCGAGCGCGGTGATATCTAGCATTGTTGACGGTATCAGCCGCGCCGGTTTGATTAATCTTGCATTAATGTCGCGAAACTTTTTTCTCCGGCATTGTTTCGAGAAAAGTACGATGTCTCGCACGTATTAATCACGAATTATAGTTACATAAAATATATATTTGTTATTGCAGAATACTTCTTGTCATTTAGTGTGCGTTTAAATGACCTGAAGAAAACGTTCATAAATCCTAATGATTATCTTCTTTTTTATTACGAGAATACGAACACTGTGAATCTTGCGACACACTATCAAGTCGCCATTCGTCCGCCGATCGTTGATCGCACGCTGCGCATCGAGAGCATATAAGTGAACGTGCGACAGTAAGATAAGATAAGAATGTATCTCTAGCTTCTACGTCATCCGGTCGGGTTCCCCCATTTCCGTCCACCTCCTTCCCGTCCAAATAAAGCTAAACGAGTGTTTTTACGAGCGTCTATAAAGCTTTAAGTGTTAGCGAAACGAGCGGCGTGACGACTTCGACTCTTCCGCGGCTTTTAAACCACGTGTCTTCGCGTGCGCTCCCCTTTTCTCTGACCGGAGATGGACACACGTGCGCTGAGACCGTGCACACAAAACACCTGATGAGTGACGAGTCGGCCACTCGCGTGAATCATGGGTGCACATGTGCTATATATTGGTGTCAAGGTTACTTGAGTAACGGAGAGAGAGAGAGAAAGAGAAAGTAGTAGAACCCGGCACTCGTAAGTGACAAGCAAGCCGAGCCATTTTCAATATTACATATCGTTGACACAAACGTTTCCGCAAGAGAAACTTATATAACTACCATTCTCCACACGATGGCGATTTCAAGATTGACCTACTATGTCGAGCACGAAGATGTTATCAGTTAATTATTTAAGCAAAGCAATTATGGGATTAACTTACGATTAAAATATTATGAAAGCGTATTATAGTGAGATGAAAAACCCGATGACTTTTGTAATAGAGAATTTCTTATTTTTATCGTACCGATTGCAATTCATGGGAATATTTCGTTGTAGCAAATATTCAGAAGTTTAATTTTCGTTCGAGAAGCCCTAGTTCGCTTTCTCGATAGTCATACAAGGTCAGGGCCATAGACAAGTCGTCACTTACGTGAGGTAGATGCATTTCCTCGAAACATTACGAGACTTCGGCCGGAAAGCTCGTTTATCGGCTCTAAAACGAGTCAAGGTGCAATACGTAGCAAAACGGCGCTGGCTCTCCCCCTAAAACAGATTGTATGTACAAGGTTTCTCGTTTCTGTCTTACGTGACGTCACATGGTACAACGGGTTCGCGAGAGAAGTGCCACGACCTGCCCCAATCCGGACGGGTGTAAAGGCAGGGCAATATAAACGAACGTTTACAGGCTCGTTACATTTTTATGAGCTCGACGCCGCAACTACGCCACTACGGCCATCAACAGAATGTCGTAAACCATCAACCAGCTCTGTCTCCCTTTTCGTTTCCTCTCTCTTCCTTCCAGTCACTCGCACAGTCAACTCTTACCCGATTTCGTCTCTTTTCCTCCCGTCGTATCTTTCACCCACCCCTCGACGTCGTCTATCCTGACTCCCTTCCTCCCCCCCCCCCCTTGGTCCCTGCTCCCTATAAGTCCACGTGGCATTTACGCGTAACTTCCGGTCTGTGACGTCACCTCGCCGCTCGTAGACCACTTAGGTTACGTCATTTTATTGACTGCGATCATAAAAGTTTTTACACGCGGACCTCCTGCGTGCCCCCACTTGAGATCGCGGTGAGTATCGGTCATGGATGGTTTTATGTCCTGCATCGTTTTATTGTTTTTACTACTCGCGGGCACATTGACCTCATTTTAATTCTCTGACGCTATACGTAAACATTGCTGCCTCGCTGCTTGCTTGAAAGCGACAGGATCATGCACCGTGTAAAATTGAAATGCTGCTTCAGCACTTTACACAACATTGTTATAAAAGGTTGACACTTTGTACTGATTTCATTCAAGGAAGATACGTATATTGTATATTTTATATTATAAAAATAATTCAATCTTTATATTTTATATTTATTTTCTTTTTACATTGTTGCGAATTTTTTTTTTAATTTGCGAGCCATGCTTATAAAAGTCTGATATAGAGCGACGTGTATTTTTATATGTATTTTTCCTTAGCGATCGAAGAATTTTCATGTAACAGCTAGCAGCAGCAGCATGTCTGCCGCAAGGGGCGCGCCATTTTACTGATATACCGGTCTTTATTAGGCACCACCCTCTTGACGTCATTGGTGGTTTCGTCGGCCATCATGAGACTCATTATGCGATCTTGTATGCCTGGAATTCATGATGGCCGCCGTCGACCGGGCCAATCGGTGCGCTCTCACCGGCAGCCATGAGAAAAACGGTCAATCCTGCACTCTGCTGGTCATTTCCTCAACTTCAAGTTTCACGGCTTACCCGATAGATGTCTCTACCACTTAGAACGCTGCGCTAATCTTTGTCGATAATTTTAGCGCAAATTTCTTTAGTTAATTAATCAAAAATCTTATTTCTACTTGCCAGAATAACGATCGTAAGATACATATTAAAAACAGATACATTTATATGATATACGCTAAGTTTATATGTATTTTATTTTATTATTCTTATTTAGATTGCTATTTAATTATATTAGCAATAATTGTATTTTGAATTTTGTATTTATTAATTGGTAATTAATGTAGTTATTAACTACATTAATTCGGGCCATCTTGAAAGAGATCATCATTAAAAAAATATATCAACTTGCAAATTCAGTTGCTAGAAAATTATTAACTGATTTAACAATTTTCTAGCAACTGAATTTGCAAGTTGATATATTTTTTTAATGATGATCTCTTTCAAGAAGCTATAAACTAATTTGATAACTAAATGTGAAGTTATGTTATTCTATGTTAATGAAAACGAAAGTATTTGTAATCAAGTGGCAAATATTTGGAATTTCATGTTGAACAAACAAAGAATAACGTCACAATGTCAAATTACATTATTATACAATATAATATACATATATTCCGATTATGAGGGAAAATGTTTAATCAATTCTTTAAGAAGTTATCGAACATTGTGCTGAATAATAAATGAATTATTATTAGAATATGAAAATATATGTAATTCCACTAGTAGCAATGTGTTAATGTAAATTATTGCTCTAGAAAAATATATTATTTATTATACTGTCAGATGACTTGAATTAGCTTTACGAAAGGATTTTAAAACACGATGTTTTGTAACGCTAGATAAATTACAAAGTCGCTCGGGGATAAAGCTATAATATATATCACTGCTAATAAAATACACGTTTCAAAGATAAAAGAATAAGAAATCTGTCACGCAATAAATGTGCTAAAATATGCAGGTAAAAATGTGAGCGGGCTTTTACGATTGACGATCGTGACATTAAGATTCAGCTAATTAAAAGTTACGACGGCGCCGCAGTGGATCTAGAGTAATTTAAACGGATCTATACAATCCCGCCCGCGATACACAAGCGAGGAAAATGCAATGTATTAACGCGGACCTTCTCCCCGTGGCTTCTATCTGTGCAGTCTTCCACTATCTTCGACGCTACGTGCGCGCCGGTAGGTGCAGGAAGATTAAATTCGCCGATGCTTCCCTACGGGCGTACGGCTGTCTCGCGAGGCAAGAGGTGCCTCGATGCGAAAGTGAAACGAAAATTTACAGTAACCCTACCCACGGAGGCATCGCGGTACTTTAAAGGACAGCGGGGCAACCTTATCCGCGTCTCGGATCCGGATAATTATGTCGGCGTGTTTATTACGCCTCGGTTATCCGCGACTTTATTTCGTCGGATAAAAAGGATAAAGGAACGCAGACCGGAGATATCTCTCCCCCGGTGCCGTCGCACTGAAGACGACGACGATGACGACGACGAAGACGAAGACGATGACGACGACGACTCGGCAAAGAAAAGTTCACGGCTGGAATTCATGATGGCCGATCTTCTTCTTTTTCCTCCCGTCGATTCCGAAGCAGTTAGCTGAGCGTAAAGGTAGACTGAGAGGTGCGCGCGCCGCCGACACTGACGTGTGCGTGCTGCACGCTCGTCCCGTGTATGTACGTAGACACACACACACACACACACGCGATCGTACATATGTACCTACATACATATGTGCTCTTCGTCTGGACTGCAAACCCCGCAGGCTGGATTGTGGTAATTTCCGATCCGACTCCTTTCCCCTGCACGAAATCTATGCGCGAGACTTTCCTTGGGAGATAGAGCTCTCGTCCTCTCCTAGCCCGTATCTCATTCGGGACTTGGAAAACCTCTATGGAATTTCCATCGTGAACGACGAGCGTTTTTAAAGGAGGATATTCATAGAAGAAGCGAGTAATCATATGCAGAGACGTTACGTAATTATAATTATAATATCGTAACGCGTTGTTATATTTTACGATTTTAATGCTAGTCGCGTAGTTAATTGCCGACATTATTTCAATAAATGCTGTATGAGTATCTGTGAAACTCTCAGATGCCTTCGTAACGACAATGTCGTTATTTGCGGTACATGTGGAAGTAAATTTTATCAGTTGTGCAATCTGGACATTTGGGAAGCAATTTTTGCAGATATTTCTGCTTCGATAATATACACGTAAATTGAAGAACGTATTGCGTGAATAATTATTATATTTTTAGAAAAGCAAAAAATGTTATCTTTCTGTTGAAAGTATGAGTGTTTGTTCTTTAGAATATAAGTGTTTTTCTTTTATTTGCAGTTATATAACATTCAACTATTTTTTCTTTTCTATTTTTAAATGTAGTCGTTTCGGAAATAGTAATTCTTTTAAAAATAAAAAGAGAAATAAGAGAAAATAAGAAAAGAAGATCTATAATTCTCTCATAGATTCAATATTAAATATTGAAAATTATTAAACGGATATCATACTGTGTTTCAATTTGTATTACATAATTAATTTAAATTCATAATTAATAATAATGAATTTGACATGTATATCTAATATATGAAAAAAGGAATGACCAAAAGTACGAAATAAATATTGCAAAGCGATTTCGTTGATTTCTCTGTGTATATGACTGTTATGGCAAAGGAGAGAGAGAGAGAGAGAGAGAGAGAGAGAGAGAGAGAGAGAGAGAGACAGAGAGAGAGATCATTATTAACATGTTATAATTATACTCACTCTGATGACAGTTTATTCCAGTCAACTTACTCTTGCGCTGCAAGACACAATCCGAAATCGTCGTTTAATTTCGACTCCGGGCAATCGAAAGAGCGGTATTCCCGTTTGATGTGCGTTACGATTACGCTCATTATAAAATTCAATTGCATGCCGGAGTGCGCTTCGAAAAGGTCCAATTTATTCTTATCAGATATTCCTGTAAAAATCCTCTCTCTCTCCGGCCTCTCCGTCGTTGAATTTGGAGCGGCGGCAAAAGAACGAAGAGGAACGTCGGACAACTTGCGCGAGAGATGTCCAGGTAAGCTGTAGGGATAAACAACCAGATTGAACGGATCCTCTGAATTGTCGAGCTTTGAAGATCCAACAAACCGCTTATTTCCACTTTTCTTTTAACCCCACCTCTACACGACGCGGTTTCCTGTACAACCACGGTGAATACCGAGCTGGAAGGGGAGTTGACACGTAACTCAATATAAGCGCGTCTTATTTACGACGTTATAAAATTACCGAGTTGATGCTTCGAATTGGAATAAAACGGCCGCGGTGCCGCGAAAGGACTGTTCGTGTCCGGGCATTAGTTAGTTTTTTTTTTTGGCTGACTTCCCGCGAATTGACAATGTAAATTAGTTACTATCTATCTGAGTAACGTCGCTGGGATGTTCCCTTGGCTCCGCGCCTAACGTCCGACGAGCATGTATGTATCTCTACTATGTAATTGTTGCGAGAACTTGCTTAGCATGTTGACCGTGAAAGAAATTCCAATTCGTAAATGCGAAGAAGATTGTATTCGCTATATCGAATAGCTGTTTCGTGTTTCTGAATAAAATGAAAATGTGTTATCGTATTTTATTAAAAATTCGAAATTTAATAATAGAGATTAGAAATAAAAAGAAATAATTCATGTGTCCTTTGTTACAATACTGAACATGTATATACATACATATGTATGTATGTATGTATCTGTCAATTTCCCGGATGTAAAATATCATTTAGACATGAAGAGGATAAAAATCATTTAAACGACTTCTCGCACAAAAATACACAGTTAATTATAAAGAACAAAATATAATTACAAAATGTATGTGCATTATATATTCTGTGTTGGACTTTGGTCAATTTTTGAAAGGTGAGAAAGATGATCCTCGCCAATAAATAGAAATAAACGTGAGGCGAAGCCGTTTTATTATCAGGCGAAGTTGTTATGACTTAACGAATGATTTGTAGTTTATTATCTTTTTAAATAAAAATTTTAGCAACCTAATTTTACAAAACTCAAGGAAGAAAAATCTAAGTGTTGGTAACAAGCTAACAATGAGTTTTGTTGACGCATACAAATCGCAGGTGATTGGATATTTGGCCGAATATTTATTTCTGGAAAAGAATGCGTTGCTACCTAATGAAATTTCTGATTTTATAGCGTAATGTCAGTCCAGACGAACCTTGAATTGGATTATCGCGTCGCGTCGGCTGAACTTTATAAATAAAATGAGTATATAAATGTGTTTCCATTTCTTTTACATTTACTTTTGTTTGTTTTATAAATCATGGCTTATATCGATGATGCTGACAACCAGGGATAGTACAGAATTAAATTCTATTAGAAATTTTCGATCAATAAATTTCATGAGATTTTCAGCTTTTAAAAAGTACCTCTCTTTCTCTATTTTTGTAAATAATTATTTGTAATTGCTAATATAAGCAATATTTTATATACATATATTATAATTTTAAATTTAGATGGAAGAGAGAGAGAGACACAATATTCTTTATACACGTTTGACATTTTGTTCAAAAATTCAATAATTAATTTTATCACTTTACAAGATATTTTTTTTATAGACATTAAGATAGATCAACCATCTCACAATATAGATTCTTGTTGAAAATGTGCTTTCGTTCGACATTTAAAGTATGGGTGGTCGGCACGTGTGTCGTTTCATAAACCTCGTAAACACTCACTGGAAGATGCAATCGTTATGTACACGTTCGTTACAAGCGGGTTGAGTTACGGTAATACTTTCGCATAATGGGTCTGGACCTGTCGCGGAAGAGTGTAATTTAAGAGAGCGCACGAAAAAGTGCGCCATATTATGCCGTTCCAGCTATTTATACCGAAACTCCATGGAATACGTAATAACCGTAAACTGATTTTTTGGCACCGCTACTTCGAGAAAATTGGGTTGAGAAACTCTGGACATTGAGAACGAAAAGAATGTTTTCCATTTAGTTTGTCACGTATATCGTCAGACATGATATTATTGTACTACCGTCTAAACAATTTTTTAAAACAAACTTATTGCAAAGATATTTATTATAATATTAAATGTCTATATTATAAATAAAAGAATAATATAATTATAAAAATATATGTATATATATCTGTAATGTTTTGTATTTCAGATTAATATACTTATTGCAAAATTATTATGAAAAAGTATCAATTTTAAGAATAATTATTAAAATTGATAGTAATATCAAGTACCTTTTGATATAAAATTCAAATAAAGATAAAATTAAACGTGAAAATCGAATGTGAATTCGAATGAATAAACGTGAAATTAAACGTTCAACGAACGCGAAGCATAATATTTCTTTGCTTCGGTCGATTTCCATATGCTCCATGCATCTGTGTCTATATATGGACCAAGCAGAGATGCCAAACTATCGATAAAAGCTCGCGAGAGAGAGAATTCTAAACTTATCAAACCCGCGGCGGGAGTAGGGTAGCTGCGTTCGCGTTGCATTACGCAGCCCCGCCATTTTCATTCTCTTTTCTCTCCGTTCCTTCTTTTCTCTCGCAGCAGCACGCCTTCGCCGGACCATATGGCCTGGTGCGTATCGGCAATCAAGCGCCAACGTCTTGTGGCAAAACTCGAACCCGTTCCATAAGGAACAGCGACGATTTTCTCCGTGGTCGATAATCCCTACGGCTTCTCAGCTGCTCTCTCACTGCTCTTTTTTGCACGTCATCACTGGTGGCTTCCCATTGGACAGCTCACATAATGCGTACTTTTTATACCCGAGAGCTCTCAGGCCCCGACTGCTTAACATAACATCGAATTCTTGTATAATTTCTCTGGGGGCGGGTGGAGAGATAAAACTCATTACCTATTAATTTATTTATTTATTCCGGCGCCGTGATACGTGCACATTTTCGCAATAGCCCCGAGCGGAGGGAAAAAAAATATTTGATTTATCTTTCAGGTATGAAAGTAGTAGCGAATAGGCGACCTCAACGCGCTTAAATAACACACTTCGTTCGCCAGTTACCGAAACTCGATGGCCGCTAAAGTATGTGTTAATTACTTTTTATAATCTTCTCAACTTCATCTCGAGCGAGAAGACGCAAAGGTTTCGTCTTACTTAATTTACGAAGCTGCGCGAATAATATCGCGGATCTTGTACGCGAAGCAACATCCAACATTTTATGCGATTTAATAGATCTCATTTTTTTTATGAACAAACGACGCGCACTCCGTCTATTATTAAAACGAAAGAGAAAGACGCGCGCGCACACGGGAGTCCCTGCATTCATATTGTGCGATGTTTACTACTGTAACCGATTTTTTTGATAAAGTCCTCTGATTTCGCCTTCCATTTACGTGTCCATTCGATAGACGCCGGAGAGACGTCACGTAACGAGAATCTTTATACATGAGCCGGTCTCAAAGTCCCTCCGCCGACCGGCAACTTATCGAATTCTTGCATCAATTATATCAGATAAGATTCCTTAATTATTTATTTAATTACTTACTCTACCTTCTCAGGACGTTCCGCTTTTTCGTTTTAACTATAGATACGGACAAAATTATACTTTCGACGGAAGAGATGCAGAAACGAACGCGCTTATTATGCATACTATCTTGCATCCTCGAGCGCCGATTCCGACAAACCGTATATATAGTAATTAGTTAATTATGTGGGCAGCTTATTAGAGCTCCATTGACATCGGGACTCAAGTTATCGCTCTAATTTACCCTAAAGCTATCGATCCATTTTGCGTTAAATTAAGAAGCTAAAAGGGATCGGCGCGCCAGTAAAAGAGATAGCCACTCGCGATGAACAATAAAATTGCCAATTTGTGTCTGACAATGTTGACCGGTACAGTCGGCTCGTTCCGCGTGGATTTCGACAAGCTCCCTCGAAATGATAATGATACTTGCTTCGTATTCTTTACAAATAGGTTTTTTTATTAAAGTACAGGGCCCGTTTCATTCCGCGTAATGTATTTCGTGCAATCTAAGATACGAATTTACGTACCATCAGGTAAATTAAAGAAAAGAACGTCGTAAACGAGCCATCTGTTATTTTTGCGGTGACAGTAATGATTCTATCGTGGTCTAGCGAGTAAGAATTATCTAAAATAGGCACGCGATTACGCGGGAAAATGATCGCTCAAAAAAAAAGAATCAACTAGTCGATAATTAGCTCGTATACATACTTCTTATACTTCTTTTGCGTGCATACTCGCGAAAGTAATTTTGTCAAATGCAAACGAAGAAGCAATAATGTCTATAAAATTACGAATTACAAAAGTTTGTTAATTATTTGCTAATTACAGCGCGCCATATGGAATAATAGATAGCAGTGAAATTATTTATTGCACTTATATCAATCGTTGATAGCGCAGTCAAGCATATCAGTAAATTATGTTTCCTGTTATGAAGATATTCTTGTCTTGCGGACAATAATAGCAACATAAATAATAATAGCACGAAAAAATATTAAATCGAAAGCTCGCCTGACTTTTACATAGCGTTCGCTTTGATAACGACGCGAAAAATCAATGATCAGTGTAACCGTAGACACGAATGTCTCGGTATTTATACTCGTTATCGCATAATCTGACAGGGCGAAACTGATGAACGGACGATGGATCGTACTTTTGCATACTCGAGGAGAATACGTGGAGAATAGTCGCGATGTCGAAGCGTAGCCGAATAGGTGAGCCGGAGTCGCGTATCGATCTGAGCGCTCTGTGGACCAACCCGAGCCAAGAGAGGATAGGGGGGTAAATAGGGGACACGTTGAAGCGACCAGCACTACCACGACTGCGTACCAGCATCCACACCCACCTTAAGAGCCTGACACAAGTGCCTAGACTACCTACACAATCAGCTGTACTATCACCGGGAGCTAACATAGACTTTCACGTCTTTGAAGCTATACAAGCGCCTTAAGCACAGGCTCGTCTGACGACGGCACACAACTATCACGCGAAAGCACATACGAGCCCTTGCCGTGCTAGTTTGTCCAGACGTGTACGTAGGTACCCGGCAGCTAGCATCGACATCCGCATCATCCCCTCCGCTCCGACCGAGGTTGTCGCCAAGGACTCCAGCCTCAAATCGACCCTGCCTCGTAGTCAAACCTACCCTAGGTGGGTGCCCGTCGACCCTGGTTGCCAAGGTACAAGATGAAGGTATAGAGAGAAAGGGAAAGAAAGAGAGAGAGAGAGAAGGGAGGAGAAAGGAGATGGTAGAGCAGGGCGTGTCGTTGCGTCTGCAGGGCTCCGAAGAAAAGGTCTGAAAACCTCTCCTCTGTTACTTTCGCCACCCTCGTCCATTCTTACCCCGGCACGCACCAGTGGGCCAACTTTTACCATTTCGCCGTCTGGCCGGATAATCTTCCAGTTCCACCTATAATCCAGTGAGAGAGAAAGAGAGAGAGATAAAGGAAAAGAAGGAGAGAATGGAATCACGATTCCCTATCTGCCTCTGCGCCAGCTCTTCTATGTTTTCCCGGGAAAAGGGACCGTCGTTATTTCAAACTTGCGCCATGCAGGTGCGCGAGTTGTTTCACGCTAATGACATAGGCTGAAGCTGGAACTTAATGGAATCAACCTGAAAGAGAAAAAGTTATCAGCACGTCGAGAATGTATGAAATATAATCTCTCATTAAAGTAGTAGACGCGAAAGTAAATTTCAATTCATATTATATTTTATTATTATTATTATAAGTCACGATATTTTCCACGTTAATGTATTGCCATTGAAATATTCTGGGAATGTAATAATAACCGGTAAATATTCACGTTATTAAGCAATATATAAATGAAATTATTTTCTTTCTTGTACAACTGGAATTTTTAATTGTAATTAATAACTAGTCGCTTGTATAGAATACATATATTTATGTATTTAAAAAATTTATTCAAAATCTTTTTGTTGCTTTTAGTTAAAATAACATATATATTTTCTTACGCGAATGCGATTTTTACGAATTGACATCGCGTATTGTGGGATCTACCCAATGTTATAGTAACGTGAATACGTGCTAATCTTCTCGGCTGCAAAATGTAGATAACCGTTAATTTACGTGCGTATAGTCGGCAAATATTGCCAAAACAGCAACGTGTCAAATATGCAATGTGCTTCAACAAAAAGACGATGCGGCTCTCTCTCTCTCTCTCTCTTATCGTGATTGTATTATATTGTACTCCCCCGAGACGAGCACTCTGGCTAAAGACAGACTCCTCGAGTTGCCTTCCGCTAATAGCGTGGGCGTGGATGCAGGTGCAACATGCATATTGCAAAGGAATGGACTCGTAAGTGGAGGGTGTACGAAAGGTGGGATTAAATTGCCCCTCGTAGACTCCAATCAGGAACCCTCGGAGAAAATTAGAATGAATGAGGCCGTTCGTGGCTGGCAGCCGCGAATTAGACTTGGAGATTGTCGAACATCACATTGAAACGACGGGCGATTGGGGAACTACGAATCGAGAATTAAAAGGCTACTTTCTTTCGCGTTTATTTTCGACGCATGAACGAACCGCAGAACTTCAAAGCGACTCCCTGGCTTCGTGCAAACGTAGTGTACGCACATGTCGCGCAGTCCCAATATTTAATATCATAGTAATACGAATATTTAAGCGAAATAACAGTGAGGAGACTTTGAATGTCAACAGAAATAGAAGAGGTCTGTTGTTTTGCTGCCCGGTGCCCTAATTATAGTGTTTCCACTCGAGATTGCATTATTTCACGTCAGCGCGATGCGTGTATTACGATTATATCTATTATTTATTTTGATATTTACCATCGAGAAGATCACAAATTACCTCATTCCCGATAATGAACTTGGTTCGTGGCGAAATCATCTCCGACACTGAAAGGAATAGAGGGCTGATAAAGTCGCTGGTACAAGAAAAAAAAATCGTTTCTTTTTTTTTCTTCAAGCTACCAGGGATTACACGTTCCTTCTACAAAGGACTATCGGCAAAATGTCGAGGCGCGGGAGCGCTGGAAAGTTGGCAAAATCCGGAGTGCCGCGTCATAAAGATATGCTCGGCGGGTCGCTCGGGAGTCGGGCAGAAAGTATGAAATTGCTTATATTTTATAAAAGCGAAGGAGAATGGGAGGGAGGTCCTTGTGCCGCGCGAGAGATGAGGTGGTATCGACGGGCAAATAAAAAAGACGGCCAAGAAGGAGGCAACGTCTTCTCGTGAATAAACAACGAGCATCGTACACGCCGTGGTAACGTAGGCCGATAAAAGAACATGGACGCGCGCATAGCCGCTTGCATGTAGGGCTGGCATTCCGAAGGTGTGGCGCTCTTTCGTGGTTGCGTCAAACGAAAGTCGGTTCGGAAAATTAGAATGTACTGATCGAATCGGGAGATTCAAGTAGCGTTAAATTTTATCGTGGTAATGCTGTAACAAGCAACTAATTAGAACGAAACGGATCAGATTTAGTTTAATGTCCGCTATAAGAAATTTGAAAAAAAAAGAGTACCCTTCTAAGGAAATAAAAGGAGATTTCCAGTCGAGAAAAGTAGATGATATAGCACCGATAGAATTACACGCTCAACTGAATTTAAGATAACAATATTTTTAATGACTTCTTTCTTTCAATTAATTTATTGAATTTATTAATTTATAGGATTTCTAAAAAAAATTATACTTACTCTTATGTGTGTCATAATAATTTATATTTTTCCCGAGATATGTTCTAAGTTTAAGTGAGAGATTTATCTATCTTATTAGCCACATTATTACTGCCAAAATAACATATCAATGTTATTTTAAATCATAGCGTTTCAGCTTAAATTATATCCTATATTTATGTATTTTGTAGTCATATTTTGGCCGTACTCCAATTCAAACTTTCGCCAGTTGAGCGATTAATGTTGCTTGCGCGGTTAAAATTATCATAATTCTGCTCTTTACTGTTATCATTTCAATTATTAAATCCACGTCTCTATATTACAATTTCGAAAATATTACATATTACAATTTCTTTGAATTTATTACTGAAATATGTTCTGCAATTAAAATTGAAAATAATATTTAGTTATTTGTTTTTATTATTATGTCAATAATTTTTTACTAAATAATTATTGAAATAATCAAAATTTATTTTTTAAATATTAAAGTAAAAATGTTAAGATAAAAGTTTTTATATGTTTAGAAAAATATAACTAAAACTGCAAGGCGAATCTTGAAGAAATACAATAAATGCGGCATGCAGGTATCGATTTATACATAGATACCTATACATGGTATGTATCTGAAGGTTCTTCTTGAAAAATATGGCGTCTTTGTCGCTGCATTGTCAAGCTCGCGGAGACGAAGAAGGGGAGAAAATGGAATACCCTACATATATCAAGTTCCTGGCCAATATAGCTCGGAAGGGACGAAGACGCGTGTAATCAACGCGCAGACAAAACAGCATATTGTTGTTTCGAAGAAATAGTTCACTTAGGTTTGGCATACTACCGCGTTGAATTTATTATAAGGGAACCCGGTGAACAAAACACGCTTGCGCTAACACATCCGTCGCCATTTTCTCAACGTGTTTCAAAACATCGATTTTTAAGATACATTAGCATCCTTCACTACAATACAGTCAGAAATGTAAAATATGTATCCGACCTAAAATCATATTTCAACTCCAAAAGTGACATTAATAAGAACTGCATAAAAAATTGTAAAATGGTCACATTTCATTTTCGAGGCTAAAGAATTAACAAAGCAGAATTTTAAATCATTTCTTTTGTAATGTAATATAAAATGAAATATATTACTTGAAGAAAATAACAATATAGTCAATAAAAATGTTTAGATTATAATTTGTTTAACTATTGATCATTTTCGTAAGAATTGATTTAACTTGATATTATTACCAATATATAAACATTAGACACAGTAATATATTATATCAGAAATCAAGGTTTGATCAGAAAATGTGAATATTTTGTTAGGATTTGCTTTGCAAGAACGTATCTCCAACAAACCTTGATTGCAAAGGAGAGTAAATTAATATCATCGCGCGAAGAGGGCACATCTTATTTCTTATCTTGTAAACAGTTCACCAAAGTAATCTGTTGCAGTGTTTACGTGGCCATTCTCTCACGTATTACATGTTTGCCTCTATGTAATGAGATAGGGTCGGTCATGGTTCAAGAGTTTTCCACATTGTGCGCGGATATCGTTAGCAAAGAGATTATTCGTAGAGATTAATTAGCCCTTACAATAGTATCCGCCATCCTGAGTTTCCACTATTGTTAAAATGCAAATTTATCCAAGTTTGCTACTCTTACTTACATACTTTGCTGTCCTTTGAATTATCTTGAATGATTTAATCTTTTTCTAAGTTTCTGATTTGCCCGATAATTAAATTTCATAAATTTAAAATTTTTTATCACTTACATTGAGCGTTTTTTTTTATACCGAGAGTTAATATGGTCTCTAAATTCAAGACAATTAATTTATTTTTAATTATATAAGAAAAGAACATATATAAAAAGAAAAGATTTTGAAAATATTTTATGACAGGTAAAACTCGATAGGAAATAATATGTCTGATATTTTTCTTCGGCTACATCTAATTTGGGAAATTCTTCTCGTAGCTACTCCGAAGAATTCAAATGAGAATTGAAAATTTATTTTAAAACGTTTTAAGTTATTCAAGTTATTATCTCTCACAATGAAATAAATTTGAGTTCTAAGATAAAAATCTTTCTTGTCAAGCACGTTTTAATAGAATGTCTCTTCTTTTCATCGATTTTATGCTTAATTTTCTAGTGAAGCATCGAAAATGAATTTGAAAAAATTATTATTTAATGTCACTGACTTTAAACAGCGTCAATAAAAAAAGTTGGCTAAGAATCGATGTCTACTGGAATTATTCCCTTGATTCGTAGATATTTCCATGCTGATTCCTAACGTATTTTCTCTTCCGCAGCGGCGTCATCGAGCCTGTAGCCCAAAACCACGATGGCCCGAAACGACTTTGTTTGCTCGTCGGGTCCCTACATATCACGAACTCGTGCAAACTCACATACGAGGGCGTATTCCTCGCGTATCCCGTACCTATTCGCGAAAATCCGCGCGTATTCATGTAACTCCACCACCTCCCCGCGGTCGCAGCGTTGAATTTGCCGAAATCACGGGGTGTTTGAACGGGCTGGGTCCGTGGGTGCACGTATTTACACGTGCGCGTGTACGTGTGTATGCACGGTGCATTTGTCGTGCACGTGCGACCGAATACGTGCGCCGGTATTCGCGCGTCCCTCTATACGTGTTTCCCGTTTCGCTATTGCAAACGTGTAACTCCACGCCCGTCTCCCCTCCTCCCCGCGTTTCAGTTTCCATGTCCCACCAACAATCCAATTTATACGCTGGATTATTCTGGGAACCGTCGTGGAACCGAGGGTGGCTTTCAACCCTCTCCCCTTCTCCTCCTACCTGGTTGTTGCCCCTGTCGGACTCTCTCGAACCCCTCTTTCTACGTGTCTGCGTCGACTGTTGGCTAAATCGCCACGGCCGGTTCGAGGGAGCATGCCCTCGACAGCGATTCGATCGAGCTGGTTCTGCGCGAACATGGCTGATCGTCACGTTCTTTCCTTCGTCTCTCTCGATTAGGCGACGGGCACAGTTTCTTGTTATTTTCTGTCTCAGCTATTTATTGTAGCTCCAGCAAATGCCTTTATGACGTGATCTATACAATGAAACTCTTCTGTTTATGCATAGATATATATGTATAGATATAGATTCGGATATCCTCGCGAGATTCGAATTCCCATATGAAAGAGCTTACGTAAAAGACTCGTCTCAGTCTTGTATTCGGGAAGAAAGCGATGCTATAAAAGTACGCGATTGAACTTACTGATGCGGTCGAAACGCGATTGCCCTGGTTCCGTCCAAATATCTTTGCATCCTGATTCCTGATAACTCGAGCCAATATTGTCCGAATGTTCTCTTTTACTTCCAGTGCCTTCATTTCGTTTCTGTATTTAACATTCCAGGTTCCACGTGATCGCACTTAATTGCCCGCGATGGAGTCTTTAATTAAAATGAGAAAATTTTTATAATATTACGAAGATTTCAGATTTCATCTTATGAGATATTTAAATATCTTATTACACATCTGGAGAACATTTGCAGTTCGGAGTATTTTTAACGAAGTATTAGTTATTCCTGCCTTGTTTATGAGTTGTTATAATCGTTAACGCCGAACATTGGATACGTTCGATAGAATTGCCCTCGTTAAAAAATAACTAATTACACGCCTTTTTATCAACGTTCACAATTATTCTCTTCTGACATTCGATTTTTGCATCCGCTCCTTTTTCATCCTCGTCCAATAGACTCTTCAATACACTGTGTCAATGTAGCAATAATAATATTTTCTTATTGGCGATTAACTATAGAGTTCTGAATCTTTATAGAATATTTACGATATACCACAATATATTCCACATTACATGCCCATAAGATATTCTTGCCTTTCTGGGAGGATATTCCAGGCTATCTTACGTATCTCCGTACAGCGTATCTCCGTTGTACATTATCCATTTTTTCGCGATTCTTCTCGTAAGACCTCATTAGCATCTTTTTAATAAAACCAAAAGGATTGTAATAATTGCATAGGTACCTTCCCACAAACGTGTCGCATATACATGGCTCATTAAACCTCGCGATATATTAATAATTTAACGGTAGGAACGCTGATGCGTACTTCTCTTTTTAAATTTGGACCGTCGGGATTTCGTGCATGGTTTCTACTAAAATCGTGTAGACCTCATCACGGTGTCCCGTTACCGAAATAGAAGGCACTTCACGCACAAGTACCGCGATTATTCGATCTCGATTCGTATTTCTTGTGCGTGCAGCATCCGTCCGTCGTGGTCTGGAGCATAAACATGGACGGGGCAAAAATCTTCCGTCGAAGAATAGTCGACATTCACGGAGAGACCCTTTATAAAAAATTCAGAGCTTCCCGAAGAAACGAATGACTATATCGATTCTCGATTAAGACGCTCGGTCTGGCCAAAGTTTTTGTTTGCCGCGTAGTTGTACGGCCACTCTCTGGAAATTTACGGGACGAGCAATTTCCTCGTTTTCTATGTGCTCAACTTTTCACAAAGGTTTCTCCCTATTTTTGCCAGTAAATCGCGTTTCCGCGACGTTACATTGCTGAGCTCAAATAAGTCTTGGACTGATACGTATGATAATATTCATTAAGTACTTTGTTTTTGCATGCAAAAGTAATTTAATGTTCCAATAACATTTTATATTATTTTATATTTTGTATTTCTCATAAACAATGTAAGCAAAGTTTTTTCAGTATTTTATTTAAATATAATTATCTATCTATATTGTTTTATAGAAAATACAATATCTACCCATAATAAATTTAAAATGTAAAGAGAAAGTTTTTTACTGATCTATTCGAGTACCTCTAATTAGTAGCAACACAATGTCTATTTTGAAAAAGTTTTCAAATTTTAAATCCATGTAATCATTAAAGCAGTAATCTATAAAGTTAAGGTTTTACTAAGCCGTTGTTAATTTATAAACATTGACTTCTTATAATGGCAGAGCTCTTGAAAAAACTGCGTAGCAATTTATATCGTAACAGGTGTATCGTAACGAGTGGATTTTTATTTAAAGACACAGGGCTCTTTTTTTTTATTCAGATGCATCTTGTAAAGAACACGGACATGTGTCCAGAAGAACAGAAGCGCGCGATACAGGGATGAGCAAACTGTTAGGTGCAGACAGTTTGTGGTGCTTTAGAATGAGGATTTATATCTCCGTTTGAGACGTAAACAATGCGCGAGACGCGGTGATAAATCTACAGCGGACTCTCTTTCCCCTCCCTCTCCCATATTGTAGGTTATCTAGGTCTAGGAAATTGTCATTTACTGTGCTCTATTGTCGAAGTAATATGCTGCTATTACATTTGCCATGTATTATGTTTCATAGAGATACATATCTGACGTTTTCTTATCTCGCTAATTTAACATGTTGTATTAAAATTACCTGACAATAACAGAAACTTAATGGAATGACATTGTAAATTTTAATAATATTTTTACGGTTGTTAGACAAGAATAATTAAAAAATAATTAATAAGATTTATATGCTTATAAATAATTAAACGGCTGATATTCGCTAAGAGATATATTGAAAGATTGAACTAAAATATAAGAAATTTGTTGTAAAAATTAGTTTGAAAAAAATTGAATTATTATCTGATATATGTACATATATCAATATGATTTTATATAATTTATGTACCATGATATTTGAAAGAAATATTTTCATGCTGTATACATACAATCGTAATTTTTATTATTTATAAATGTTGCAGTATTTTCAACTTAAATTAATTTAAAATTATATTTTATATCTATTAATTAATTTAAATTTTAAAATTTAATTCTTGAAAAGCATTCTTTTCAATTATTTACAGAAACTATAGTTTTTCTCGACATTTTTAAAGAGAAATATCTAAATTTGTTAAAAATCAATCATTAAAGTCAAGGTAACAAATTGAGAGATACTGTTTATACAAGAAATTAATGCATTTACTGCATAATTTCTAATATTATGTTATAAACGATTAAATAGAATTATTAAATAGAGGATAATTGACGCGATTAATATTTTCAGCAATCACACATTTAATTACACTGCGATTAAAGCATTCTACTTATGGATGACGTAGGTTTGAACAATAAAAAACGTTTTTTTACATAACGTTTACGGAGCTAGAAAGGAAGTTTGCTCCATTAATAGCTTAAATGTGTTTTATATGGATATGAAGTCAGTTCAATTATTATAGTCATAAAAAGGATTTATAAAAAAGAGGAATGATTATAATGATGCTTGACGAAAGACTTTATAGAGAAATATGAAAAGAGAAAGATTGCGCATTGTAGGTTAATGTCCCGTAAAGTTACAATAATGTCGTCGATACCGACTTTTACAACCGCACTAATTGCAGCACTTTATTAGTAAACTATTAATATACGAGTCATATCGACTCGTAATCATCAATCCCGACATTCTGCCGCGAGAAATAAATGAAGAAAAAAGAAAGTGTTGAGTAAATATTTATCGGAATCGTATAACATCAGTCGCATGTTTAGTGCGATTACAAAATTAACGCGCGAATTAATTTCGCATTTATTGAATATTGGAATTAGCGATTTTAATGTTTTAAAAGAGAGAAAGAGAGAGATAAAAATTTCGCAACGTCTTCAAATAATAGCAAATCCAGCATCGGCTCTCCGATAATATCAACGAGATTTACATTTAAGCAGGATAATTTGCATTTAATCGAGCGAGGTGTATTTACTCTGATACTAACGACCCGCCGAGAGTGTTGTACGCACGAATCGCGAATTCACCAAGGGTTACTGTGGATACAACGACGAACATATAAATTGTTCACGCGAGAGAGGGCTTCGTGATGGTAAAACCGCGATGGAGGGCTCCGCCGTAAGGTACACGCAAATACGAACCGAGATGGATAAAGTGATACTGATGATTATACTTAAATGTCTTCAGCCTTCACGCAATTGTCTCCCATTGACACACAATCCCTTAATTGAACCTTTTATTGTACACGCACACATGTCGTCGCCGATTTACTTTGGTATTTACAACGGCGCATGCAATGATCAATTAGCGGTCTTATCATCGAGCCGAACGAAGATGAATCCTCGTTATACGATATCAGAAAAGTTTTCTCGCGAAGATATTTTTTATTATAATACTGCATTTTTTTCCCTCACTTAACTGTATCTCAATATTCGAGTATTGAAATTGAATTGAATAATTTTCGATGCGTGCACTGCGAAAGTTCAAATTCACAAGTCAGTCGCTCGCAAGAAGAGCATCGCGCACTGCCGGAGAAATCGCGGTACGCCGACGGCGATGGCAAGAGATCCGATAGAAAGACCTGGCCCCGAAAAAAGAACCCTTTCGTTGGCATTTTTATAGCGCAGTAAATAAGAAACTTTCTCCTAACCCTTTTTTAGCGAAAAGTCAAGCGTCACATCAGAGGCTGCTTTCACCAGCTCAGGCCATTTCTTTACCCCCTGCGTGCACCAGCATGAGACGTTTCATAGAATAATCATTGTAGTTAAGAAATGCACGTGCTACAAAGTAGCGGTTTACAATAAAAGGTTCAAAGCAGGTGTACATACTTTTAAGCATTTTGCTTCAAGCATGATTACACAGAAGCCTTCAATTAATTATTATCCTTGTCTTGTTTCTAATTACAGATTACCGACATGCTAAGTCGTCAAGATCGTCGGAATACCGGTAAGTTTTAGAGCATTTGCAGATACACAATGTGCATGAGATGATTGTACGTAATTGCGCGGATTTTCCGGTAACGTGATTAGAAAAATAACGGTATGACCAAAGAAATAGGTTGCGAGAAATTCATCATAATTCGTGGTAGCGGCCGTTAAAGCGGCGTTACGCTCGTCTTATTTCGCATGAACGTAATTTGAATTTGAAAAAAGTAGTTTTTATAGCCGGGCAATTTGAACTGGCATGCATATAAAATAGTGCAACGGGCAGTGCTGTAAAAGATTCACAGGGACGATTACGCTGAGATAAAAATGACAATGTATCAAAGAAATGGATTGCATCCGCAAGATACTAGCCAGTAACGCAACGGCCAAGTATCCCAGCAATTTTCTCGGCGCTGCCGACTTTCTAAAACGATGATGTTGAAGAACCGCTGAAGCGAAACCGCACGTGTTTTATTATAGCTTTAATTGCAAGTATCCTCTTAGCTGTACTTTACGCCGACCGTAACCGTAGGAAAACGTAAAATATAGACGTTGCAATTACGCATTGCCTTTAAGGAGTTCTCGTTGTTCATCGTGTCAGGGCGCGTATCGATGGAAAATAATATTACGAGTCTCATTACTCAGTTTTGTCGGTCAAAGAGAACGGCTAACAAATTTTATCTTCATGCGATGCGTGTCAAGCCCGAATATTGTAAAACATTATGGGCAACTTAGAATTATACTTAATTAACATCAATAAATCTGAAACTACCATAAATTAACATCAATAAATCTTAAAACTGCTATAAATTGTATGATGAAAAAGGAGATAAGCTCAATTTTTACGCAGACAGAAGAGATATTAAAATTATGATCCAAAATATTATATTATTTCTATTTTATTGAATTATTTAAATAAAATTATATTGGCAGAACTAATTGTTTAAACAGTTAAACGATTTTCTTTTTTATATAAAGTCAATAATATGTTTTTATTTTTTAATATTAATTAATCTCATATCTATGAAACTGAAAATATTATTACTAAAAATATTATTAATTAGAACAAGTGAATTGACATATACTGTACATTAAAGTTTCAGATATTATAAAATATTAAATTAATTTGTTATAAAATTCAAATTTAATTAACTAGATGTTTGATTTTATATTAAAGTTAATCGGTTGAATCAATAATTGATGAAGGAAAGTTGCAAAACTTTAAATTAGTTTTGTTCTCTATATTACTCTTTGCATATTTTGCATTGATTTAAAGGCAACGTAAAATTTCTTTTTCTTACGCACGCGTTTTCGCAACTAACCCTCTTTCGGATACGTCCACCCCCGTCAACCCTTCTACATCGTTCTATTAGTCGTGGGGGAAGTAATTTATTGCTTCCCTAAGAGATAGTTTGCAAAGTATAACGCCATTATAAATTCACATTCACGTTGCAAACAGCCAGATCTCATCGGTGGCGGCGGCCGCGACATGGCAGTTTCGAAAACGCACGCCATGAACGCGGCACTTTGCACACCGCGACACACCCTGCGCCGTTAATTCGTTATTTTACTTCACCCTTTATGGCGGATAGGTACGATTTTCTCTGCAATTTATAGTAACCGATACCGTCGATGGCCATTCGTATTCGAAAACGAGCCGACACTCTTCTTATCTTTTCTCTCTCTCTCTCTCTCTCTCGCGCACCGCGAGTCTTCCTTGCCGTCTGCTTTACAGACGAAAAAGAAATTCCCATCGCGACAGTCCGGCGTGTATATCGATAGGATCATACATACATTAATGGATGAAAGCATGTAATGCGAATTCGCGGGCACTCCGATATTAAGACGATTCTGCTCGATCTCCGCAAAAATGCAATCCTCAAAGTATGATTCGATTGGACAACAATTGCATTTCCAGTCTGATATAAGATCAAATCTGTTATGAATTTATGTTTCATATATCGTCGTACAACTGCGAAGTTTTCCATCAATTACAAAAGGTAAATCATTGATGTAGTATAAGGCTTTTCACGAAAACTTAGCGTATGATTTCGAATTTTTGGTACATGTACCAAAAACTAGTACGCGCAAATACATATTTGCGAGGATTAATGACGTGCGCGTATTCGCCGTAAGTCAACCATAAGACGGACAGAAATTAATTAAGCGCAACCAGCATTCGCTATGAATTCCAGGTTTAATATCGTAAGACGGGTGAGGTAATTGCGCCTTCATTTTATATCGAATTAATTGACGCCGTTAAGTCATAGCCTTCGCGCTTCTCCACTCTGAACTTTTGCAATTCTACTGCGCGACTCGCGATGTTTTAAGGCATTTTAAGGCGCTTTTAATACCCGCACGGTGTACATGTCGCCACGTATCTCGTTTTGTATAACTGACAAGCGTTTATCGTTTCCGATTTTACGATCTAACGAGGAAACATACGCAAGTGCTCACTTGCGATTTTGATAAACTTTAGATATGTTATGGAATAATTCAAAAGATGTATTTTTTAGATAAGTACTTCTTCGCATGTTATAGGATTAAAACGGTCATTCGAAGCTAAATATCTAATTCTATGAGAATATCGTTAAAATCGTTAGATATAGAAAAGAAGATATTTGAAACTACAAATTTTTATGTAATATGTAATATTAAATACGTTTTATAATCGTATAATTGGATTTTTCAAATATATTATATATTTTTTTACAAACCAATTTGAAAAATAACGTTAATATTAAGAAGTCTGATAATCCCTATTTTTAAAAATGCTAAAGTTGGTAAAATCAATATTAGAAATACTTAAAATAATATGAAACTTTTGATAATCTAAATGTAACATTGCTGCGATAAAATTTTGTCTAAAGAATTAAATACATTTGACTTAATCTCAAATGTCTCAAATCTCTATTTTAATTAATATTTAATGTATATGCTAGGCTATTTATAAATTTAGATATCACTTTAAATTATTCCAAAACGTATCTGGAGAATATTTGCAAACATCTCTTTGAAAATAAAGCGAAATAAACATATACTTCGGTATCTCTTAATTAAAGCAGATGTATTACCTTATCGTGCATTTTCAAAAAATTCCTCGTAATTATCTGTACGACATCACAGGCTAATGCGATAATATTTGTAACACACAGAAACTTACGGATTAGAAGCCAATTATGGATCATTCAGGCGATGTAAAAAATGTCAAATTAGCGGACTCGCTTTTGGTAGCGACCAGTGTACGCAGCAACCGGTTTGCTTTTTTCCCCGATGCACGATTCGAGCCTGTGCGAGCTCGCAAACCGCTCTGTTTTCTTCTCAAAATAATATCTGCGATAAACAAATCCCGTTTTTCATTCGCAGCGGAATCGTGACAGAAAATCGCGTGCTAAATTTTACGATAGCAATCTACATTTTTGTAATTCGCAATGGAATATATATTACGGGGATTTCTAATATACGATAACTTCTGCGCGGAATTACTTTAATTCACGTGCACTTGATATCGGAAATCCTTTCGCGCGGGCGCCGCGTGCAATTAAGACGATACTCGTTGCGAATACCGGCGGGTAGCGACGACCATCTCGACTATTTAGACGCAGAAGTCGCGGATTACGTTTCCATTATTTCAAAAGTTGCCAGAATCATGGAGAGATACGGAGCGTTGCATTTCCTATCCCATGATGGCTGACAACCGTCCCACCCCACTCCGCGGCGCGCAGCTCTCTCACAAAAGCGACGGGTCCAGAAAGGACGAGCCTAGCCTAACCTAACCCTTACTTAAGCTCCCTTTTGCACTTGGCGGCCATGTTGCTCCGAGGGTTGGGCTATCAAAACGACGGCGACTCATTGGCCGCGAGAGGAGGGAGAGCGAGAGAGCGCCACCATTTCCGTCTTACTCCGTAGCCGTGTCTCTCATCTCCCGTCTTCCTCCTTCAACGCTCTCTTCATCCAACATCCCCGGTGGCGCGTCGCTCTGTCCTTCTCGCAGTTCCTCTCCCTCTAAACTGACATCTTTTCCCCGTCCTCGTCCGACTCATTCTGAATTCTGTGCTCCTGTCCCTTACCTTCCGTCTCTTCTTTCTCGCGTCCCGCGTCCCGCGAATTCCGTCTCTCTATCTCGCCACGTCGGTCTCTCCGCCGCGAGTAAAGTTTGGTTTATTTTTTATTATTCCTCATGTTTGTCGGACATGTTCAGAGTCATCCTCCGGCTATGCGACCCTTCGCGTTCCTTGCCGTGGGGCCACGTGAAATTTATTTCGCGAGTTCGATGTTCTAGATATCGCTATGTTCGCGATGGAAAAGCGTTCGCGGATGATGGCGCGATACTTCATTCGTATAAAGAGAGAGTCTGAGTTATTTTTTTCTGTTCCGTTTGCACAGTTTTCGCCGAGATTTTGCACAATTTTATCTCACGATGATTACTTAAATGCACTCATTTTTATTTTTGTTATTTTATGAAATATACTTGAAGACTATTTCGTGTTTGCGATAGCATCACTTGAAATCAGGATTGCCCGATGATAACACGAATCACTTTGATGTAATAACTAAGTATTTTATCTAGTTTGTTTTAAATTAATTGCAAATAGAAAAATCTAAATGTTATGTCTGTTACACGTATTTTAGTAGAAAATTATTTGTATTAACTTAAAGAAAGAAGTAGGAATTACAAGCATATTAAGAATCATACTTTTTTAAAAAATATATGTTGTGTTTAAATTAAATGTTAAATAAACATATTTAGTATAATTTAGTATAATCTAACAGATATTTAAAAAATAGCAACTAAGTAAACATATTTAAATTAGATCTATTAGATTGATACTTAGATTAAATCTATTAGATCGGTACTTTTTAACAAAATAAACATATCAAACTATTTTTAATCATAACTGTTTTATTATATGCAGAAAATATATATTCTACATATATTAATAACTTATATTATAAGATTTATTAATATTACGAATATAATTTTTAAATAAAACATATTAAAAAAATAGAATTAAAAAATATTATTTCTTAAAATATTTATATACTTTCTGTATTCTTCTCTATTAATTCAATTATATTATATTGCATAGAGAAAAATGCTTTGCAATAAAAGAATAAAAATGCTTTGCAAAAAGAAAGATTGAATCGATAATTCTATGACTTTTGATTTTGGGAAACTTTCTATCAACAAAGAGACATACCAGTTATTTTAAAGAAATACAACAAAATAATTTACTTATCTATTTGTGAACCTTTACCAACAGTAAAGCCTTGAAGCGATTCGAATCTCCTTATGAATGTATAAACTCGTTCGTCAACCGATGGAAACTGAGCGAGTTTTAGCTAGTTTCTCTGAAAAGGTGAAATTTTGATCCCACTATTAGTTACACAACCCTTTCCATAGCTTTCTAAATTTTTCCCATTTTTTGCGTTCGATTTCTCTAACCTTTTTACCAATTGCGAACGCTTCAACCGACGGCAATATACCGCCCTGAATTCTTTTCCTTTTAACCCTTTTTTATGATCGCTTTAAAAAAAAAAGTTTGACAGGTTTGCTCTCATATAATAAAATTCAAAGAAAAGGTTATTCCAAAAATGTCAACCTTGAAAATAGTATGACATATTTCTTATTCATTTTTATTCGTTCGGAGAAAATTTATTAGTAAAAACCTTGTATTCCACATTGCGACAAAGTTCATTTTATGTCTTTTAAATTCTGCATGTTTCATGAATAAATAATATATAATTCTTCTCTTTGTATATGAATTAGTTGATTTAATATTATAAGAATACTTAAAATAAAAAAACAGAACTAAATTTATATTAAATGTAAACAAAAATAATTTATTAAATTGTAAATATGTAAATATTTTTAATAATTTTTTATTTATCTATTATAATTTATCTATTATTTTAAGAAAAATAGGATATGTAAATAAAGCAAAAAAATATTTTTTAATTTAAAACGAATCTCACGAAATTACGTGTATTTTGTTCCTTGGATTCTCTTATTTATAGATTAATAGAACATTTCTATGTTTTTGAGTTGTTTTCTATAACTTTCCACAGCTAACTGCAAGACAAAACATTGATTTCAGTTTTAATTAATATTGAAAGATAACTGTACTCTATTTGAAATAGATTTTACAATTTAAATGAATAGTATATAGTAGAGCGCAAATTTAAAATATTATTTAATTTAGATTAAAATATTTTCAGAACACGTTTGCAAATATGTTTTAAGCATTTGGAAAAACAGTTGGTATAAAAAATTAATATTTCTTTGGAATTTTTAATTTTTTAAATTCATTATAAATTATATGTATGTAATTCACACGCATACTTCATTTTTTTATTTTTGCGTTTACAGGAAGTATACATATACATATATTGTAGCCGTTTTTCCAAAGATACATTAATTTTAATATATATGTATAGTGTATATATGTTTACTTATTTTGTGATCAGGATCTTTAAAGTTATATTAATTATCATACACCTGCAATATATCTACTTGTATTTAATTCATAGATGAGGTATTTAAAAACAATGTCAGTAAATTTATTATTACTTTATTTAAAATTTTACGTTGTTTATTTATTAAATATTATCTATATTGCATATTTATATTTATTTTATTATTTTAGGTATGTAATATTTGACTAGAGAATAAAAATACTAATACACACATTGTTCAAAAGAAAGTTTAACTTTCATATATGTACAATGTATAAAATATACGTTATTTTGCAAATAAATTAAATTATTAACAGTATCAATTACAGTATAAGTTCAATTAACAAAAGACAATATTTATTGAAAAATAATTGAAATTTTTTTGTTTTGAGAAGAGATTTACATATGTGTACTATACATATGTATGTATCATGTCTATATATAATAATGTCATGGATATATAATTCAATTTAATAAGAGAATTTAAAAAAGTTAGTATATATACGCTGAATATATTAATATTCATATTATAACTATGTAATTGTATGTATAATTCTTTTATTGGTGTACTTCACACGTACAATTAATAAATTCACAAATGTCAGTATGTAGACAGTATACAGCAGAGTTTATTACAATGAGAGTTGTTGAAATAAACAATTACATTCAAGATACAGTTTGCGACATCTTAAGTAAGTGAAATATCACATTATTCTGCTTTTATTATTCTCTCTATCTTTTTAAAGTTCTATATTTTATAGCATGAAGATTATTGATAATTGGGGAACTGCGCCAATGAAGAAGTCCAACGTTGTTCGGTGTAGCCTCCTGTTACGTATACTGAAGGTATACCGGACAGGAATACACTCAGGATACATTCAGTATACGTACAGGGGGTTTCACATTCCTCATCGGATAACGCCTCGTCGGTGACTGCCCCTGCCAAGGATGCAGAGTCTGATAAGATCGACAGCGATCCGGCATCGCGTAGAGTAGACTAACATTGTATCTTCTGGAATGACTGGCATGAAGTGGCAGACGACCTCGATATCGTTAATATCCTCCATTCCTAATTCAGGTAAAATTTTGATTAATTTTTATTTAAGTTATATGAAAAGATGTAACAGTATTCGCAATCACAGGCGTTTTTCTCATCGCAAACAATCCCGATTATAGATAAGGCCGAATTAAAATTATAAGTTCAATTAGAAATAAGACGTTTATTAAATATTGTTGACTCGTGTGGGTGATTTTATGACAATATAATTGTTTAATACTGAGAAGTCCGTACGCGTTTCACTTTCCATGGCCACCTCAAGTTCTACGGTTACACATAATACTCGAATTATTAATGGATATTGAATGGCAAAAGCGGATATCCTCTAAAGTCTTTGTCTCGGAGTTTAACGGGAACGATAGATCGAAGATTTTTTTTTAACACATTCTTGAAAGGATCCCACGCGAAAAAAAAAAGGAAGACGGTGACTAATCGGTCATAAAACGATCTCATCTTCCTGAATTCGACCCATGATTCTCGAAAGCCCGTGGAGTTTGGAAGCCCAACGTGCCGAGATGTCAGACTGGTTGCCTGCTGTTTGGGCCATTGCGGAAATCTTCCACCGAAATGTAAGGCAGCTCGCGTGACAATCGATCAATAATCGTCTATCCAATAAGCATACATCGTTACCATACATTTGCGCGCGATCGTCGCGATACATTTAAAAATATTTTTAAACTACAAGACAAAAAAATTCTAAAGCATACTGACCTGACTATTATTACTTGTCACGTTTCCATTTCCTCTTTGGGTCACTCTATCTCTCCGCGATCGGGTTAATTTCTGAGGCATCGTCATCACGTAGATTTCCTATTTGAGGCCATCGCCAACTGAAATCAACCGATATGTGAAATCTGACGTAGGATCCTCTTTCTGATATATGTCGAACACCGCACACTGAGGGAGGTCCGCAGGGGCATTCGGGACTGTGAATCACAGACGGCACTCCGATCTCGTCCACGCGACGTACGAATGACAGCTCCGCTCGGTTTACATGCTACGAGTGACGTTCACGGTGGATGAGCCGCGTCCGTTTCGTTCGCCGATTCGCTCGACTCGTCGTGGCTCGACGCGAAGGACAGAGCGCTCGGCGCAATCGAGGAGAAAGAGAGATGAACCCGAGAACGGGCGAGCCGAGACGAGACGAAAATGGAGGAGGCGTAGAGAACGAGGAACGAATAGAATGGGAAAGAATGCGCACGGGGGACGAGAAAAAAATGAAAGAGAAAGAAATTGAAGGAAGCCGAGACGCAGGAAGATGAGACGGGACGATTAGAGACGTGTGCCGTCTTCATACGTCAGACGCCAACTGGAGGACGATGCAGCTGGAACAGGACGCCCCCGGGGTCTCCCGTGACGCGTCCCGCGGACGACTGTCGGCGTCGCGGCGCTCCGGCGTGGCACGTCACTCGCGCGGGTGTCGGGTCTCTCTTCGTCTCTTCGTGCTCCGATCCGTCCCGGTCGTCCAGGAACGTGTTACGAGCCACTGGGAAGAAGCGGCTTCCTCCGGCGGCGGTTGGCCAACGAGATGCCATCGTTAGTGAGAGAGTCAGCGCCGGGACGACCTCGCGACGCCGACGCCATGCGGCGTCACTCTGCGCCCGGCCGCGTCTAGGGACGAGCCACGTCAATGTTGTGTGTGGGTTTTCACCACCGCACACACGAATGCATGTACTCTTTAGATGCACGGGGGGTATATAAAGTCGGGGTGGATATAGGAGCCGACCGGGAGGGGCGGCTCTTGATAACGCGCAGGGTCGACCAACCCCTCTCGCTCCGTCTCTCTCTTCCCCTTTCCGGCTCTGCTACCTTCCTCCCTCTCGTCCAGCTTCCGCTCTTTGTCTTTCACGCCGCTCTTGCCGAGAAACGTTTCTCTTTCTCTCCCACACCTACCCCATTCGTTTCTCTCTTTCTCCGAACGTCAGCCTCTTTCTCTTTCATATTCATTGTCTCTGTTTCCTCTGTCACCTTCTGCTTCTCTCGGGGATTGTTCCATCTTTTTCATTCTTCGCGGGATCGATCAACCCTTCTCTGTTACCTTCTCGCTCTGTCTATCGTTTGCGTTTCTTCATCCACCCTACGGCCTCTATTTCGCTCTCTTTCGCTCTCTCACCCTCCTCTCTGTCACCGTTTCATTTCTTTCTCTCTCTTCGACTGTGTCTTCTTACGGTATCCTCTCTGTTTTTCTCTCGATGCTTAGTCCTACCGCTTTCTCGCCCTTCCTTCGAAGCGCGCTGGCGTCGATTTGATTTCGCCCGCGTCTCTGTGTGTGCGCGCGCGAGATATCGTCTCGCTCCATAGCTTCCCCACCACTTCGCGCTGACTCTGCGTGTGACAGCGAGTCAGTGAGCTTTACGCAACTCCCCGTGGATTGGGAAACGTGGTGTAACCTGGCGCCACCAGACGGTGTTCACCCAGAAACTCTTCGCCCCTGAATTCGTGACGTTTTTATTGGGCGACGCTCTGTTACGTTAAAGAGAGAAAGAGAGAGGGTACGAGCGTATTGCGAGCTGCCCCTGTGCACTTTCTTTCTTTCTCCATCTCTCATTCGCGCCTGCAGGCACCTCCTCGGCTTACTCTTTGTCTAGTGTGCAGGTAAGGTTACGACCTCGTGAGTTTGCTACAGAAACCCCGCGGTGGCGAAAATTATTAATTCGACGAGTAGTTTGCTCGTAAATCGGGAGAAACGGGTCTCGCGTGCGGCGCGATGAATCTGCGAACATTTAAAGGACAGCGAGTCAGATTTTTACGTGCGAATAGATTTATATTGATTAAGATGTATTACGTAACATTTAATACGAGATTGCGCGCAAGAACAGTTAAAAATATGAGGTAAAAAAACACGAGAGGACACAGGTCCTTTTTAAAATGGAAATGCATCTTTAGCTTCTGGCGATTTATCATTATGACGAGATCAAAAAGGCTTGATAATGAATTTAATTAAAGCGTAGAAGAGTCATGGTCAAAATAAAAAGAAATAGAAAATTCTTCGAGCGGTTATTGATTAAGCTTTATTCTATGAAAACCCGGACGAGTTCCATAGCTTCGAATATTGACCTTCATACGAAATACCTTGTTAGGTGCTGCCATCTGTACAACACAATCCAAAACATTCGTTTAGAGACTCCCTTCGGCATCACACATATAATGCGTGTACACACATTAAGGCAGTAGTAGACGATGTTTGTGAAGAGGAATTTGGCCGGGGAAGCTAAGCGTTCCAATCGTAGTCAGTTAATCTCTTGTTCGCCATCCTTGTGTTTACAGTCTATGGAATGTAACTGGAATGTTAAATTAAATCATTAAGCTCTTTCAGAGTTGTCTTATTTCTCATGTTTGTTTCTTTCGAGAAAATGATCTTTTGTGATTTTTAATTCACTTTTAGATGGAAAGATGGAAAAATAATGTTACGAGAATAATAAAAAGAGACCAATGACATCAATTTCACTGATTGCCTAGCGCTAGCATCAATACATTCAATCGTGCCTCTCAGAACCTGTTATATTCCTTTACGATATCTTATAAAGTAAGAAAATTGATCAACATTTCCGAGAGGATTTTCTCTATAAATAGATTCTGTACAATTCTTTTAGAATTTCAATGTCAACAACAAAGTGCTTAAATGTAAATCAGCTAATGCAGGCAAATTTTATTTATGAAAATTCAAGAATATGAAGATACAGCTGTTTTTATTTATTTTCCCAAAACTGGATATAATCAAAATGAATCTTTCAATCGATTTGCTTCGATATTTTTAAATTAATAAAAATGTGTAGATGTGATATTTATAATTAAAAATTCATATTAATAATTCATATTCAAATTCATATTAATAATTCATATTAATAATTTACGTGTGAAATATAATATACATATAATATTATATAATATACATATATAATATACATACATACTGATTTGTGAAATAACATATTTATCGATCTAATTTTATTAAATTTTATTAAAGTCTTAACTTTAATAAAATGTTCCAAGCGTGATTTTAAAGTGCTACTAAAGATCCATTAGAATGTAAACTGGGCGCGTTTCCTATAATTTCTTCATCTCATTAAGTTCATACATTTTCCGTGATTCTACGCCACTGTATATCTCGCGACTGAAATCCTAATATATGCAAGGGAATTCCGTGGTATCTAGTTAAGCGATACTACATAAAGAAGCACGGCTGTAGGATGCCACCATGAAAATCCGAACTTAATCGTCCGGATCCCGCGAAAAAAGAAACGAGAGCGAGGCCACCGACAGAAAACTCGATCTTCCCTTGAGGTTTTAACGTAGGCCTGCCAGGTTCGCGCCTTCGGGAGCCGATGTAGTCATAAGCGTACGTAGGCACACTAAAATCGGTGGCAATAACTTCGCACGCATCTCACGGTAAACCGTCGTAAAATTGGAGAGCGAGCGAGAGGCAGGCACGAAAAATACAGGCCGTCCGAGCGTAATGGAGTAAAGACCGCGCCTCGAAATAATAGATAATGGCGTACATATATCAACGCAGGTTTGATAATTATAATAATGACCATCGGTGCGCGCATTCATAAGCAGATCGGCCGAAAACCCGTTCGGTGGTAAGCGGCAGTCAACCCACAAAGCATACACGCTTTGCTTACTCGCCGTAGCTTTTCTTCCAGCCGTGACACGGCCGCATAGCGAGAGGGATTATTACGAAATTACGGCTGCAATTTCGGCCGCGTTTCGCGCGGATATAGATCTGTCCTCTTTTCCACGCAGCAACGGTGAAGTCGACTGGTAATTCCAAATGTAACCTGGGTGTCGCAAAATTTATATTTTACCACTTGGTTGCATATACTTGCGTATGTGTGTGAACACGCGCACACGTGTATACAATTGTATAGAGATATGTATACAGATTTATATGATAATTCTGATTATACATATAACTGGAAGAAGTTACTATTAATTATTGATGTATGACTTGGGATAATTAATATATATCTATTTAATTTAGCTTATCAATATTAGCTTAAGATTGAAAAAGTATTTTATTATTAGTAGTAGTAATAAATTTATAGTATTTATAGTTCATTTTGTTTCTTTATGGATTGTTAACGCATTATTAAATTTTGCTTAATTTTTATAAGCACTTCGATAAATTATATAAGTCTACCTATAAAATTTTTACTTAAATATTATCTAAGTAAAATATAAAATATCACCCAATGTTTTGTAAAATATTACCCAATATCTTATGCTTTTTTCGCACTCACTCTTTTGAATTATATCTCGATATTTCATTGCACTCATTATTCTTAATATTATTAAGCTTGTAAAAAAAGAGAGAATATTTCACACGTGCTATACATTTATATTTCATATAATATTTATTTTTGTACAATATTGGTAATTGGGTGAGAAATAATAATTCGATAACTTCACTCTATCGAATCGTAAAATATATAAAAACTGAACAAATTAATTATTCCTACGATGCATCTAAATGATATGGGATTGTAGCTGAAGAGAGTAAGAGAGACAACGCAGGGTTAGCCTGGGCAGATCCGGTATCGCTTTGGTTCGAAGAGGGCGAGCCTGCCCGAGGCAAGCTAGAGGCAGCCCAGCAGGCAGGTTCGCACAGATGTGCGGCGGCCATCATGAATGCCTGTAAAATATGTATTCTCGTGCGGCCCGGTTGGTAAGAGAACAGAAGGTGGGGAAGGGATGGCGGTGTAGCAGATGAGAAAGAGCTGGTAGGAGAAGGCGAGGTGGGGTTTGAGTGCTTGGGGCGAGGGAGAGAAAGAAAAACCGTCGGAAAAGAGAAGGAGGGAAGCGAAGAGGGGTTGGAACGGCGAGCGCATTCAGCTTCGGCCGGGAACGGAAGAGAGAGAGAGAAAGAGAGAGAGAGAGAGAGAGAGAGGAGAGGAGAGGAGAGGAGAGGAGAGGAGAGGAGCGGTTCCGAAAGAGGGAGAAGCCCTGAGGTGAACAAGCGAGCGAAGAGGCATAGGGCGAACGAGAGAGAAAGATAGAAGGGGGACGAGCGGGCAGTGTGCATGCATCGCAGTTTCATTTCACAGCGGAGTAAAGGCAAAAAAGGCGAGAAGGTATCGAGGGTACTCGCTACGCGGAATAGAGATGACCGGGGTGTATTATAATTGTCCCTTCGTGTCGCGATATCCACACGTCCGGTGAAAGCATGAAAAGCATTTACTGTTGGAAACGCGTGGCACTGATAATTCAGCGGTACTCTAGATTACCCAGGAATGGCTATGTGTGACGCCAGTGACCTAGGACGTTGAACGAATATTTTTTTTACAACGTTGCGTATTATGTCATTGCAATGCGATCGGCGATATACATAATTCGCTTGCTGAAAGGAAATGAAAAGAAAGAAAATGTTGAATAACTGCTATCGTCACGCAAATATACATGTATATAGATATACGAGTGCACCGATTAACACGAGCAAGATATGTCTGGAAATGTAGCGAATATACATATACAGAAATATGTATTCGACTTATTTGGTTGCAATCCTTGCAACCAAGTGATGCTGAAAAAATTGACATAGAAAAACGCTGTTGCATTCAAGTGATGAATAAACGCCTCCACGAAGAAAATTTTTCTATAACAGGTAAAAAAAAAGCGAGGATGATTCAAAGATATAGCATAGTACAGTATTCGAAATTCAAATACGATTTTGTAATTCGAAAACAGTATTATAATTATTTGGCCTTAATAACGTTTTCTAATTTCTCTCATTTTTTTTTATGCCTCTCTATAGTCATGAGACTTTATAAATCTCTTAATTAATGAGTCTCACGCAGTTTCCTTTCAAAAGATTTCATAATTATAATTACCAACTTGAATTACACACTTTGCTAAATCAAGTGTTCTAATATTTAGTCACTTTCATGATTTTCTTCATTACATATGAATTCACATACAATGGTTTACTCGTTTCCACGAATAGGCATTACGGAAAATAACTTGCAAATAATATAAAATATTAGTCTCTTCCGTTCTTACAGTTGTAGGATATTTCTTATCGAATTACGTGCATTTCAAAGCGCGTTAACAATATCAAATGAGATATACATAGGCATACAGTACATGAGATGTCACGCGATCTACGAGCAATGCGCTTTAATTAGTGCCGGCGCGATCGCGCCGGATTTGACCGGGCGACGTATTTACGCGCAAGCACGAACGTCGGGACGGCGGAGAAAAGAAGAATATTAAAAATAAAAGAAATATCCCGTCAGCCGGCGTGCCAAACGAGTCGCGAGTGCGGCCGGCTCCGTGTAACATGTCCTACGACTTTACAACTTTGTGTAATGCCCGCGTCACCGCAACGATATTTACGATCGTCCGCGGGATTATAATATCTTATTTCTGCGTGACGCGCCTCGGATACGTATCCGGTTCTCCTAGATCGCGCATGCGTGGGCCAGTGCAAAATATTTTTTCAAATTACGCGCGGTTATTCCGCCTGCCATGCCGTACCGCACCGCGCCGCACCGCGCCGCATCGCATTGCGCTTGGGAGCACGTGCAACGCCTCAAAGGGATCGCTGAACAGGACGATGCTCGTCTGTGGGACGTATCGATTTAACAGTATTGCTATCTTCCTTATTACCTCCGGTAAGGTAATCCGTTGATATCGCACTGGATTCGAAGGGGGAGGGGGTTTTTGCAGCAAGGCGGCAAAGGAAAAGCGCGGTGGGGCGGCGAGGGGAGGGAGAGAGCGAGAGCGAGAGAGAGAGAGAGAGAAGGGAGAGATATCGGCAGGGAGTTAAGATGGGATATTCGAGAATCGAGCGAAAGACGATCTAGCGTCGTCGTTCGCTTGCAAACTTAGATACGCACATACCAGAACCCGAAAGGGAGAGAGAAAGAGAGAGAGAGAGAGAGAGAGAGAGACGCCTCTCGGAGAGTGGGCTCGTTATTTACAGCTCACATGAATCACGAATACGCCGAGATAAAGCTAATGCAACGCTCAGATATTTGTTCACGGATTTTCCCTTTTTTCTATAACGTAAGCAACCTCCACTTAACTCTACTTAATGTAACTGCGTGGCTCGCGATTGACGCGTAATCGCTTATTGCACGATATACGATCGTTATGATAGTTGCTGTGAAAATATACAGCATTTTATTAAAATTACATGATTCATTTTATTTTTACGTTTCGCTATATAGCTTTTCATAACTGCTGTCACATGCAAGATATAAGTTATTACAGATGTATCGATATAAACGACGAGAATAAAATTTAAGAAAAGACGAATGACGTAAGATTATGTTTGAATTCTTTAAATGACGATCATCCAGTAATTATCACTTAAAACATTAATGACCAAACATTACGATAGTTTCTTTTTTCTTTCCCTCGCATTAGTAGATCGCAAACTTCATGCCGATCTTTAATATCTGAACCCATTTGTTCGTCTGTTTTGCCGCCTTTGCGTTATTTTTTTCCCTCCACCGCAACTAAAGGAATATATACGCTCCTCTTCACACGCTCTTCCACTTATAACCTTTATTCCAATAAAACTTCCCCGTACTGAAAGTGGAAAAGGGAGAGGAGAGGGCATCTATTATACCCTGGACTGCGTACGCGGCTTCATAGGATGGTCACGGCGAATGGTCCATCCCCCGACACCTATACCCTCATCTTTATTTCTGCTGGCTTTCTGTGAATCCCTCCACCTTCCTCTCCCTATTTATCTTTCTTTCTCTCTCTCTCTCTCTTTCTACGGCTGACCCTTTGCACGATACAAATAGTAATGCATGACGTAAAACATGGTTGCGATTATCTTGCGATATCACGTTACGAAAATTTGAATCCAGTTAATGCACATCATTGTTCACACGCTTATTCTCGAAGTTTCCCCTCGTGGTGGAATATAACGGACAATTTATGATGTAGACCAAAAATAGAGGTCTATTAATGGCGCTGATAAATATTATCGGGTGTAAATTCGAAGCGAGGCTTCCTTAAAGCCGACTGATGCAAGCAATAACGCATCTACAAGAAGGGTTTCGAGGCATCGCTGTAACAGGATAAAAGTAGAAGTAGAAAAATAGTATACGGAAAGAAATATCACGCCTGAATGATGAAACACATTGACGATTATAACGAAAAAGTTTTAAAAACTTTAGTAAAATACTTGAAATACTTCATAAATTATGTGTGACGCAACTATGGGTGGAACTGGTATGAAACGGCATATCTTAATATCAATTTTGATTCGTTCATTAATTAAGCGAAACGGAAAATTTCTCTCAAAAACAGGTTATTGTGAGGAATATAAAAATAGATTTTTCTCTATATCTTGATGTCATTCACTGTCGCAGCAACTATTAATATTTTTGAATCTTTATTTTCTGTGAAACTTTCCAATTTATCGCTTAATTTCTCGTTTGCGCTGTTGACCATTATATTAGTATCAATTAATTGGCGTTATCTTTAAGGAGGTGTATTAATTATAAAATTATGCTTGCGTAATCTTTAGATTAGTTATTATAAACCAACTTTCAATGATTTTATTAATAGGTTGTATTTTTTATTTATTCTTCATTAATATTTCCCAAATTAATTTCTTCATTATTTATCAACTAAGATATCACGCAAATTACATGTGGATATAAAAATTAGTACCTTCTTAAACTCTGTGTTTATGAGATGGCGTTAAAGTCTGTTGTTACCTACTTGTACTTGCGTTATCTGTATCTTAAAATAGGCAGAGTAAACGATAAATAGCGGCGTTACACGAACTCGGTGCAAAACTTGCGCTCGGACTTTACGAAATATATCGAATGAAATCATCGCCGTTATACTCGCGATAGTGGCAACGAAAACAATTCTACCGCATTAAGATACGACGTTTTACGTTTTTGTTAAAAAGGTGGGACGCGCGGCGGCCGGTCGTCAACTTCTGATTTTAATTAAAGCAGGAAGGAGAAGGACTGGAATTGGAACGTCGGATTCCCTTTCTGGTTGAATCGAGGAACGATTACAGTCGACCTCCCGTTTCCCTTCTGTCCGCCTCTTCGCCTCTTCCCTTCTCTCGGCTCTCATTTGGCTCTCTTCTCCTCTCTTTTGCGTCTTCTCTTTCTCTCCTGCTCTTAAGTTACCTACGCAGACAGAAATATTCGCGGAGAGCCCCGCCTTGTGCCGCCATCATGCTCTCAACTGGCGTGCGATTATTAGGCACCGTAATGCGTATTTTCTGAAGTGACGTCGGCCTTTTTTCGCGCACTACGAGCCCCTATAGCAAATTGTTCTCAATTTGCGAGAAAGTCTGAAACGACACGGCTTATCTCTACGAAGTGACAATTTGTTGTGAACTCTATTTTGCTTATTAAGATTCTCGGTGAAATTAAGTTAATATCGAAACACGAGTCGAAAATCGACACTGTGCAATGTGAATATTTAGACGTACTTGTAAAATATTCGAACAATTTATTTCTGTTTGTTAAAATTAAAATTTCTAATGTTTCTAAATATTTAGAATAATAACGCGATAAAATTTATTAATGAAATATTAAAAATGAAAGTTTGCTATGCTCTTGTAAAGATGTGTTACATTATTTAATATAAACATGTACACATATATTCCTTGTGAGGGCGGGGGCGAAAGAATCATATTTTAATATTAATTTATTCGATCACTGTTTCTCACTTGGTTCGTTCCTCTCATAATATCTATAGGCACTGATCAGTACCGATAGAGGATCGCTACGCGCGTATGTACATACATGCGCATACATGCCCGGCCGGATTCCTCATGTCCTTTTTGCTCGTTCATTTTGGCTTCCCACAATCCACCCATAGGCGAAGATTATATTCCTCTTCCAGTACGAGCCAACTGAATCGTCCATTCTCCTCCAGAAATCTTCCAAGTAACTCGACTACACTTCTCGGCGATTTGCATATTTGGGTAGGTTAAATCTAAAAATGGCTCGGAATGCACGACCAGCGAGATTGGGTAAATGGCTGAATGGGTTCATGGTAATTTCATAAAGAGATCCGCGCCATTGTTCTGAAAGTTCGATGATCACGTTGTCATCATTCATGTATCATTCTAGCCATGACTTTCACTTAAGATCTACGAGGTAGAAGCGATTTCTATATGAATATTCGTCGAGAGACGCTAACAAACACTTTGCTATATCAATTAGAGGAATTACTTTTTAAATTAATTTTAAAGATTTAGGTACAATATACAATAAAAGTATGTATTTGGTTTTGATCATGATCTTGCGCTTGTATAATTATTATTTAAGAAACATATAATTAAAAAAAAACTGTCGGAGTAGAATGTGCATTTTACGTGGTTTTGTGTGCTATAACATGGTAAAGTTAGAAAAAAAGACCCCACAGAAATCTGCAGATGCATTTCACCATTAGACCATTGGATTTTCACGAAAGTTTTATGGATTCTTACCAATTCAATTTTGTCACGAACGGATTCGCATCGCTAAGAGCACCCTCCGTTATTACCAATGTCATGGGAATTTTTACGATCACTTTGTCCCATCTCCCGCGAATCGTCGTTGCAGTTTGTACTGCATCTCTATTCGCGTTCAGTCGCCGAGAAGATTTCGCCGAGCAGGATCAAACATGGATGGAACCCGATATCGTTCCGGAAATAGTTCGCGAACATGAGTAAATTTCGAAGGTAGTGAAATCTTCGAAATTTGCGATTACTCAATTTAGTCTTTAATAAAATATTGATTGAAAGATATATTTTATCTATAGAACAGGTTATTTAGCAGCAATGTGATTATTACATATTTTACAAACATTGATTCTTCGATACGACTAATTTCGTAGTATAATTTTTAAGAACGTCATATACGTAGCATTATTTATCATTATTTGTAGCTGAAATTTTGTAAGTTTCGAAATTATTTGGTAAGACAGGTCGACTTAAAGATAAGAAACTTTGGCATTAATTAAAATTCCACGAGAACCATGGCGAATTTGATTTAATTTACTGGAAAATTCTACTACTATTTGGAAACGGGCCAAGGAGGCTCAGATTCGAGATTATCTGAGGGAACGTGTCGCGATTCTACGCGGCATAAGTTATTATAAAACAAATGCCTATTCCGGTAGGAGTTAAATCATGCTAAAGTCCAATTCGTATACTCATCACGGCCGATCAGATTAACGATCATCACGCGTCTCAGATTCTCGTCTAGCGAGAATTTCCGTCGCGAAGTATCCGACTATAAATGTCATAGGAGAATTTACGATCGGGCTCCCTGACTTTTGACGATCGTTAAACTACGCCTTTCGACATTCCAGCCTCGTGTATTCTATTCGCTTGTCATTAACAGGATTATACTTCTCGACTTTTACCGATCAGAATTTCGGCAGCGCCAACGGCGGACCGCAATTGGAGGTGTACACGCGAATTATCTCAACCTTCATTAACGTAGATCGGATACTTTGCTCACGTTCGATTCACTTCGGATCTCTGCGGCGAATAGTTATTTTTATGCTTCCATATTTAGAATCGCGTCGTATATCAATCGGTCTAAAAATCCGCCGTATAAAAGTCATTTCGAAAAAAGATATTCGATATATCCGGCACCTAAGCGATCGTAAGAACGTTCGGTCACAGCTGCGAACAAAAGTTTCCCATTTGCGGGACCGTGCGCGAAACGTGCCGCTTGGCAACTTCCATCGGGAAAACTGCACGCTGCGTGTGCTGCAGGAATGTGGAGCATCTCGTGTCTCGAATCTCTCTAATTGAACTCCGCGGCGGGCGGTCCGTTTCCGCGTGTCATTTCACTTGCAAATTAAAACATCTAACGCCCGCGCGGAAACAAAGGGATAATTACGCTTACGCTTACACCCTCCCGAGATCATGCGGGGATATCTTGGGGGATTGTTTCGGCAAGGCGTATTGGACATATCCTGGCGTTTATCTGTCAGTTGAGACTACGCACCGACGTGTTCGATGTCGTTCGCCTCGCTATCCGAGATCTTGATAGAAGTAACGAGGATGGCGAGCGAGACACAGGAGAGATCAGTAAAGGGGAGAGAGAGAGAGAGAGAGAGAGAAAGAGATTCGTAGAGATCCTCGAGAAACTTTCGAACTAAATGAGCTCTGTTCAGGCGTATATTTCGCCGACGAGATTCTCCATTTTCCATTCTCGGCTACGCGATAGCAAAAGTTGAAAATGGCTGGCCATTGCGAGCATCCTGCGCGCTTTTAACCAGGCTTCGACCTTCTATTCGCTCTCCCACCCGCTTCTATATATATATGTATACATGTATATATTTTATATATACGTGTATATACACGCGTATACACGTACGCAATGTTACCATCCCCTTCTCACCGGCCGTACGATACATCCGCGTTTGCGCGCGCGTTTGAGCATGAGCGTGTACTCTATGTAAACGAAATGTACGCCAAGTAAAAAGGCGGGCAAACTTCGCAGAGAGAGGCACCCCGACACACGCTTTTACCTACCGACTCGATGTAACCCGGTTCATTTCCCGTCCACTTTATATGCAGACAATCCTCCGTCTCTTTCTCTCTTTCTTTTCCTCCCTCCCGCCCTTTCTACCCCCTCTCTCCTCCTTCTCTCTCTCTCTCTCTCTCTCTCTCTCTTTTTCGTTGTCCCTTCCTCCTCTTCTTCTCGGTCTCTTCTTTCTCCTACTGCCTATATATATATATATATATCCCTTTGTACTTGAAGCTAACTACTGCGCGAGAGGTGAGCTAGCGCCATCCTCGCCCTTCTCGCCCCCTTACTACGGAACTTCCGTTCCTTTGTTTAATCTCGCGCTCGAATCTCCACAAGAATGTTATAGAGGCTTCTTACCGACGCTTCCTCTTTGTTCGGCCATTACAATGCTGTTATTATTGCGACCTGCTGGTACTTCAGACGCGCCTGGATTACCTCGGTGTAACGTCCATTACAAATCACATCTATTTTTTTTTTCTTCTTTTCTTCTTTACTATTACGTGACATATTACGTTGATCCGATACGTATCTTGATTTTGCGTGTAGACGTCCTCTCTCTCGCTCCTTCTTTTCCCTTTTGCGACCCTTTCTTATATCATTTGCATACTCTCCCGTCTTACGATAACTCGTAAGCAAGATAAGACATGTCGCATTTTCCTATTTCTGTCTTTAACTCGAGTCACTGAGACTTAATTCTATTGTTTATTGTTGCACTTTGCTTGTACATGAAAGACACAAGACTTTTAAAGTATTTACTCTTTGTGTATTCAACAGATACTATCGTAAATTAACGTTGCCTCGCATTTATATTTTAGAAGAGATATTTATCCTCGTAAGATCGTAAAATTAATTATTTTAACAAGTTTATTATGCGCAACTTGTGTTGTACGTTTTAAATGATAGGAGAACAGTGTTGATTATAAATGATATATTGCGGTACATTAACACATTAATTAAATGGAATATCTTTGCAAATATTAATTAATCATCAATAGTAATTTGTAATAGCAATGAATAGCACTGAATCAAATTTGAATTAATCTGACTTACATTTGCCGCTTACTTAGAAACGTGAATAGAAAAGAAAGAGCGGGAGACAAGAGAGACAAACCATTCTTCGAAAAGCCCACCATGTTGCATGCCAGCAGCCCGAGTACCATCACACCCGACTACACGCTCGAGTTTCTTAATGTAATTTTCCTTTTTTGCCTCCATTCGCTTTACGAGCGAAACTTTTACCTCCTTCTCTCTTTTCCGGAGCCGCGTCCTTCCTACCTTCCTCGTGCCCTCTTGCATCGTCCCCACTTTTCTAATGTCATTCCTCTCTCCATCACTTCGTGGCCGATCTCAGAACATCTCGTTTTTCTCCCGTTCTTTCTCTCCCTTTCTCTCACTTCTTTTTTAGACGTTTGAGCGGCCGTTCGCGCGAGTTTGCGAACTTTCATGATTTCACGTTGCGTTGCTTCTATCCTCCCTTTATGCTCCGTTCGCCCCTCTTTCTTGTCGCACCGTTTAGCTTCGTCTATGGGATGAAATCTGTGACGCCGTTATGTGTCTAATTTACAAGTTGAGAAATTGCAATCGAGACAAGTATGCTCGATAATTTATGAATGCGCTATACTGTATCGTTCATCGGCATGCAAAGCTGAAACTTGTCTCTATTATTTAACAGCAAAATTGCTAATATTAAATTACACGTAAAAGATTTTTCAAGTGATTTTTTGCACATTACGTAACATTACGTAACATTCTTATCAGTTTTTAAATAATATTTGAGAATATAATTTTACGTAAAAATGCTGAAATTTTATAAAAAAATTTAATTTAATTTATGCACTGCACTTGTGATTTTGAGAAATATTTGATTGGAAAATACTTATGATTATCATTGACGAACATAATTTTATTTCATCACAATAAATTCTATATGAAATAAATCGATTACTTAAATGTAAGTAACAGATTTGCTAAATTAATTAATATATTATAATTCTCACATGCATATATGTGCCTCGATTAAAAATTTGACAAGCGATTTAATACATGAAAAGATTAATTTGTTCTGAATTCTGCTTTAAAATTTTTCAAGAAAATTTTTGTTGTTATTAAACTAGCGGAAATGGGGAAAACTGGTTTCTATCGGTTTGATCTGCAGATTTTACGAGCAAGGAACTGCTATAAATACTGTATTAATATACGGTTCATTAGATGACGTCATTTTACGACGTATACTACTATTTTAGTAAGCAATGACTGAGGGATGCATGCTGTTCTTTGACGATAGCGGAACTTTCAGTCGAATGTAACGCATACCGTTTTTCGCATATAAACGGTTTTGAAGAAATAAATTACGTCACTTTTACTTAAAAACGTCAAACTGGATTTAATAAGCATTTCTCACTTGACAATTAATTTTTCAGAAGAGATCATCATTTTTTAATCTTATTTATTATCACAATAGGATAATTTTGTCTTTTATATTATTGTTAAACTAATTATTAAGAAGTTAAACAATTACTAAGAAGATTTGCAAAAAATATATAGCAATAAGTATCAAATTAATTTCAACGCGTATTAAAAAAAATTCTCTTAATATCAAGTGTTGTGCTTATGCATAGATTCAATTGTAAGATAAGAAATTTATTTGTGTGGTCCGTGTATGTAATAATATTCTATATGTAAATGAAAATTATTCGCTGTCTTGTAGAAAGTAATCAAATTATTCTTTTGAATGGGACCAGTACTCGACTTACGCTTACATTGGCAAAGACACACCTAATAAGGTAGCTATATCCGTTAATAAAGATTGCCAATTGCTGCGCATATATTGCTAATTCGTCCGTTGGATTTTCACCTTGAATCCACTCCTCCTCATCGTTCACCTCCATCATTGCGCGGGCAAATATTCGGAATAAATGTCCCAGCGAGAATGGTTAAATTATGTCTCATAGGCGTTTAATCGCCTCGTCTCTGTCGAATATAACACACAGCCGCGCTTTTTTACTAATAAGCTTCTAAATGCTGTTTCTCCTCTATTTCGCTGATTGAAGTAGCCGGATTCATGGAAGACTCTTGTTACGTCAAAGTTAATTTTCGCGGGGGATTTTTTCGGTTCAGCGAGCCACAACGATCTTTCGTACTTTTTTCGCACCCGAGCCTTCCTAAAACGATTGAGTTAAGTGCCTCGACAAAGATAACCAGAGGGTCTACGAGGGGCGAGATACCTCGAGGATCTCGATGTAATCCTTATTATTATGAGAATCCCATATTCGAGCCACGATTCGTGGGATATAACCGCTCCCTAGGTCGGAACGCCCTCCCGGTCGCGTGTGCTAATTGCAGAAATGTTATTTACGATTCCAGCCGTCGCGACGCTCGACTGGCGCACACGTTTCCAGAATGGGAATGCGGTTAACCAATCCTTAGACGTCGAACACATTTTATGACGCTTCCACTTGAAATCACGAGACTCGATCCGGCGAATATGCCCTACGCGGGCGTGTAACGAATTCGCCATTTCGACGTAATCTTCATGATGTAATTTCGCTTAGTATCATTTGACAGGACAATTTATGAGAATGTTAAATCCGACTTCTACGAAGCGCGAAAAAATCGATTGATTGAATTTAGGTTGATGATTATCCGATTTAAATATTTACTGGACAATTGTAAAATAATCTTGATTATCATAAACTAAAATTATGATTTCAAATAAGATCTTTCCATCTGTCATACGAGCAATGAGGCTTATTTGGTGTTTATTGCAAATAATAGTTAGCAAATTCTACTTTGATCTAAATTATTTTTCATGATTATATTCGCTTTTCTTGAACTAAATGAAAAAAAATTGGACAATTTTTTTCTGATAACGTGCGAGTGAAACAAAGCTTGTACGAAATATCCATTTAACTTCGCGTAGCTTCAAACGCTAATTGCTAACTATTCTTTACGATGCTGAGCGCGGTGGCGTTAGTAAAGTCGCACGTTTCTGGAATGGGAATGCGGTTCGCTGGTTACCCGGGCGCCGAACACGGTTTATTACGTTTGCATGCGAAATTGTGCATTCTCCGCAGTTCTGAGTCAAGCAATTGGTACTCCAGTTGCGAGTAACAGTTATAACGTCGTTCCGCTGACGTTCGAATAGCGATATATTCCAGGTATGACGATGAAATGATCCAATAATATTTTAATTTTTATAACGTTGACTACGCACGGGCTACCGATTGCCTATTTATTTTAGAAATCAGGAGATGCGCGTAATATTATGGTAAAAGTAATATAGAAGCAAAGATTACTGATAAACGATTTATCCTTAAATTTTAATTCTTATAGCGTGATGTAGAAAATATATTTTTTAAGTAAAGATAAACACAGAAAAATACAGGAAGATTGGCTAAATTATACGAAAGGCCGGTAATGGTGTCTGAGAGAAGACAGGTAATGACAGGTAAGTGTTTGCACTGTAGGTATTATAAGTATCTATTATTATTGCATTGCTCCTAATTGTACTTACCGCGTCGTAAAAGAAATTGTACGAAAGCCGACCGTTTCTTTGAAAAAAATTTCTCTTTTCAAGAAATTTCATTACTTATATTGGCAGAACTGGAAAGTTATATATAGCACAAAATTTTTATGCGAATTTTTGCCACGATNCTACATAATTTATTAATAATAATAATCAATATATATTGATTAATAATAATACTTGTGTGAGATTTATCAAATCGATGCTTTAGGCTATTTTGTGTAAGATATTGCTTGTTCAGTTTTATTACCTTATAGCCAACAAATGTCAGAAATATTTGCTGTCGAAGCACTTTTATCTGCATAATTTGAGCATTTTTCACGATTGTATAGTCACGTATAACGGTAATAATATGACGTAAGTCTAAATATGCAGCTAACCTGAAGAGAACAGATGTGTCTATCGTATAATATATTGTAATTACAATTGCACATATGTAAACTAGTAGATTAGAGCATTATCTCCCATTGGTCTTTAAATTCAAGCCTCCAAAAAGATTTGCATGGATTCGCAACCATCCAGTCCACTAGTCTACCATATACCCAGAAAGGTCTCGATTATTGAGCTTCATTGTATATATGAGACAAGAGTTAGCGTCAAATGTTTCCTTCGTCGTCTATAAGTGTGTCATCGAAAATCAGCGTGCGGGTATCATAAAGTGATTTATAACATATCACACACGTCGAGTTATAACCGCAATAAGAAGCCTAAGAAGCCTATTCTGCGACTTGAACACCCGTTAAATAGCAGCTCTAGAAAAAAGGCAAAGAGATAGTTGAAGCGCCCGACGGGTGAAGCGATATTATTTACGGCACTTGTGCGAGTGACAAGAGTGGCCGGGACCGTCAACCCGTTCACACGTCGGTAATCGCGCAAGTCCGGCGGGTCGCAAATTACTCGTCATTGCCAAAATATCCCGTCGCGATAAGGATCAATGCGGGAAATTACAAATGCGAAAATTAACATGGTCGTAAATGCGAATGACCTCGTAAAACGCGTTGTTGGAAGAGATTTATTGAGGTATTCGCGGGGAAGACTCCGTCGCGCGTAATTTCTCAAATTATAAGTTACGTAAGTAGAATCCCGGCAACGCACGTCAGGTCATCGCGACCTCCGGTCTCGGATGCAGCATTTGCATATACAGCAATGTTAATATCTATATATAGCAACATTCGATCCATACGACCGTGAAATTATCACGTCGCGATTTGCGTCGATAGTTTCCGAATTTTTCAGGAGCAACATCTGAATGCAGGAAACGAGATATGACGTAAAGTGTTGCCGGTAATTGCCCGGTCATGCTGAACGTTCGGGGCTAAGTGTAGAGCAGCCCGACGGCAGTAACGAAAAGTATAATTTTTGTAATCGGCCGAAACGTAATGCGCGTAAGATAAAATAAACTCGCCGCCGAAACATCAGCACGCGCTTAGTCGCATGTACCCTAAGTGTTATTCGGTTCGTAATGGCGATCTCACCGCTTAAGCAAATGCTAAGTTACGTCGCGGAATCTGCATAACGGGAACAACGCCCGTGCACGCGAAAAGGCCGTTTCTATTGTTCGCTTAATGTAATATGTATTTATTGTTAAACAGATAGAGGCAACTGATTTATGCCGTGACGCGCTCACGCTACAGTCACGCGCGCTCACGGAATAGATTGCGTCTGGCGATCGCGCGCCGATATGCATTTCTCCCACCGTAACACGAGCATCTCGCTGAGTTTTCCGCTTATTTAACATTTCACATTTTGCATTTTTCTCATACGTTTACCAGCGAGCGTCGACTCGCGGCTGCTCATCCGATTAATTGAAACGGCACGGAGAAAGAAGGAGAAAAGTTAACGTCGCGGATCGCATGCGAGAAAACTATTAATAAAATGTACAGTCTCTTAAGATCCTTATCGCGATATGTTTTCCACCGTATTTACTACCGCTTTATCGAGAGAATAGTACGAGGGGCGATGATATCTCATATAGACATTAACCTCGTGCAATTATTTTATATTATAATACAGTCAGGTCATTGTTATCGAGAATCCTTGTTTCTAAATTGTATCTGGCGTTGAATATAATACTCGCATCTTGCACGTCTAACATGTTCGAATAAATTAATAAATTAATATGTATTTTTTTATCCAATTAGCACGCATGTTTATTTTATTACCGTCATAACGCGGAAAATTATTGTTAACTGTAGGATTAGACAGATCAATCAAAGCGGAAACAGGTATAGCATTATACGCATGAGATGAAAGATAAATTTTTTACTGTTGTTTTAGCGATCTATCTAATTTCAGAGTTATGCAATTTCATTTTATAGCTCTACGCTGCCCGATATGCAGATCACAATCGACAAGTAAATAAATTCATTCACAGCGTCGTTTAATGCTCTCCCAAGATTGAAGATCATAAAAAATAATACTTGGCAACGTGAGGTAATGAATCGAGAGAATTGCAACGCATCTTTTTTTCTACCAACGGCGGAATACGCCCACCTAATTTTGCCTGATCCTGGATTGTCGAATCTCTCCCTCTCCTTCTGCCTCTTTCCTCTTTCTTTCTCCCGCTCGCTCTTTTTCTCTCTGGCTATCCCGTATCCTCTTTACTGTTCATCCGTAAAGGACTCCAAACGATTTTGGCGAAATTGCCGTTGCTGACCAAAAGGTATCTGCCTCCATGATGCCCCCAAACCCGTCCGTGTGTCTTGATTTGAACTGCACCGGCGGTTCTCTTCCTCTAACCGCTAACTATGGGAGTCAAAGCTCTCGGTGTTCGTGCACGTGTGCATGATCCGCTCGCAATATTCTGAGAGTGATCTGCCGACCGGAAGAAGGTATATTTGCAGCGTCCTTCCATTCTAAATACACATACATATAGTACGCGTAAACAAGTAATTGACGTACTGAGCATAATTATATAAAAAACATATAATAGGTTAAGGAAGCGTTTGATTGCTCTACAAAATCGATAAATGAAAACCCATCTACATATAAATATGACGTTTCTATGATAATTCGAAATTTATTAAAATACGCGCCCGATGTTATCTTTGATTACATCCACAATTTATATGCAATACGACCGGCAAAATGTTCGACGCGACGTATCGGCAATGCATATCCGTGACGATCCGATAAGAGATTTTCATTCGCGATATCGTAGAATCGGCGGAGGAGAGCCCCGTCGACGATCCGAAAGCACTTGCCATAATATCGATGCCGGTAGCATCAGGCCCAATGGATTGGGTTTAAGTTCGTACGAATGGCCGGCCTCCCTTCCTCCCAAACCGGTAGCCATGGGAGCTACCGCCGCGTCGAAAAGTATGGGGACCATCTAAGCTCAACGCGCGCCGCGCGCGGAGGCTGCGCGCGTGTGAACGCGCGCGCTAAGATGGCCGCGCGCGTGCATTCGCGGATCTACATACGCGAGGACGTGACACGGCGAGAGACGTCCTTAGGGTCAGTACGCACGGCGAATGGCGTAGGCACGACGCGCGACGCCAGCCCCATAGTCCGCTAACTAACATGGGTCCCGAGCGAGATATTTGCCCGCGCGAGCGAGGAATGCCCCCGCGACGAGGAGCGTAAAGAGCGTAATATATGGCCCGGTTATTGTACGATAATCGAAGTGATCGCCGGCTTATTATCGCTTATTAATAATCGGCCTTCCCGATTACGGCTTTCCCGAAGGAACAGTTCTTCTGGAACGTTATCTGTTAGTTAAACCTATCCGCGATACTTCTCATGAACGTACACGGCATCGCAGAATGGAAATGGCCGCCGCTGATAGATGTTACGTAACCAATTATGCATCTCGTTTCTGTCGATTACATGCCTGCTCATTAACAATTTCATGTTCTCCCTCTTTCTCTCCGTCTTTTTCCTCTTTTCCCTTGTAACATACTGTTAACTGTAAAATCACTGACGACACGAATTTCAGCATTTTATTATGTAATATATGCATATTTGTGCCATTGTATCGCGTCAACAGATTGCTTAACGCAGAAATTACGCTAACAAAGTCTTCATATTTTACAACTGTTTTCCGTAATTTTGCAGGATTGCATTAATTGCATGAATAGCAAGAACATGTTCAATTTTTTTTTCTTATGTAAGCAATAATCTGAATGTTATCTTACATTATACTGAAGAGAATCCTGTTTCTTCATTTTCTGTTTAATAAATTAATTAATATAGCAAGCTTAATTAGCGGAGTTCTGCGAAATTTAAGCACGATTTATGACAGCAAATATGATAAGTTAATTCTATTCAATTATTATTCATATATTAAAAGAGTGAGAGAGAAACTCTTGTATTTTGCAAATGTACCTAAAACATATAAAGCAGATTTGATCTAAACTCTGACAATATTTTATATAAAAGATAGAAAACATGGATAATTCTTCTCATAATATTTAAAAATAATTGCTTAACTAAAAAAATTATCGTTTATAGTAACTACCGTTAATTATCATGCTTGTTAATTATTCAAGTTGTTGTCTCGCCTGACCCTGATATATTCGCTCTCTAATTTTTAACGGTCGCAATTGCGATACGAAACAATATTCCACGCAAAAAGTACGTAGAAGTATTGGTGCGGCGCAAAAGAAGTACGAGCAAAATTAAGTTAATTATAACCTGTGCGTTTGAAAATGACGTTCAGAAAATAGATATAGTAAACGGGATATTCATAATAATAATAACTTGCGAGTCAGAGAGAAGAAGCAAAAAGGTAATGGAATGTCAAATGAAGCTTGCAGTATGGCGCGCGTAGCGCGCTCGAAATTATTATTATGGGTGCACTTAAGTTCGTGACGTTATCAAGACAACCGATACCAAAATAAAAAAAACGGCTCTAAATACCGTACAGAATTGGAATGTAGCTGGTTCCAGCTACAGTCGAAAACTTATCTCCCGTTGCGGCAAGCCTCATTTAAAACTGAGATATTTATATCATGATATAGATTTTCATGCTAGCTTGATCATACTAATTTGTTGAGTTTACACAAATTTTACAAAATTTATGAGTACGCGCGTGAACGTGTTGAATATTACCCCGTTCCACCCATCTTCTTTATGTTATCCTGTGTATAACGAAGATACAGCCAGGAAACAACGAAAAAATTGAGCTACATTTCATTTTTTATAATTTAAGATTCCTTTATGTCATGTTGGCTACGATAACATCAAAGACGCGAATATTTCCAAAATAATAATCCGTCTTGTAATTGTCTTTTATACATTTAATGTGAACTTGGGATGATTATTGTTTAACTAATTTGATAGTTATTATTATAGCGATTATAATATAATAAATTAAATCTATAAAATTAATAATTTAATAAAACCTTTTTCTTATCTGTTATTCCGTATTCTTCCAGAATAAGAATCAATGAGCAAAATTCGACACGGTTCGGAAATGAATTATCTTATTGTATGCTAATAAAAAATTAATTCAGAACTTCGTTTCTTGGTTTATTGAAACGGTTAGTCAATTAGACCGTACAAATTAATCGACTGGAAACAACGTATGTTTGTATGTAACCTTCGTTTGTGACAAAATAAACACAGAGTGCGCGATCACCACTTGACTGCTCGTTAATCATAATCATTATTTCTTGGCGAATGAAATTTCGTCGTAATTAATTTCAGACATTAGCTTTTACTTGATTGTTAATGACACTAATAATAAGGCTCGTTAAAATTATTTGTATATTGAAATGTACGTGTTTAACGAAGATACTTGTAAGTATATCTACAACGATGATGCCGTCGGATGTGAGAAATTTACTGGATGCGACAGCTGCGGGTAAATATGTGGGCGAAGTTTTCTCTGGGATTTTCCTTAATGCGTCACCGAAATATATAATGATACTTAATGACTTTTAAAATAAAGGAAACCTAATAAATGGAATAATAATAGAATATTGCATTTAACATCGTAAGTTACTTTATATACAAAAATTTTCCATGTAACACACATTATAGATATAGTATGTTGTTTTAACTAATCCAGAGTAATACATATTTTAATACTGAATTAATTCTATTTAATCTTACTTGAAGCAATACGAGAAAATGGAACCGGGGAAGAGAAAGGGGTCGCATGTAACAATCAAATTACCTTACGCACGTTATTTCTTGAGAGAAGGATATAGCGGTTATATACGTCGCAAAATGTATTAGCTATATCGCTGATTAAAGCCCAGCTAGAAACGGAGTTTTCATTGACTATTGATCGATGCACTAATTGCACAATTCACTGAACATCACCGTATCCGCCGATGATAATCGATGTAAATTGCACACTTCTCGCAATGTCGCAAGACCGTACGGAATCCGGATGATAGTGCGCGGATTACAATTCCGTCACGAGGCATCGGTTGATCCATGCTTCTTAGACAGACTTCAACGGTAGAATGACAGAAGCGCAGCGACGCGACACGCATACCTACTCAACACTGGCACACCGGTTGACGCACGCACTTACAACACAGGATGGGACATGCTAGAGAGACATTACAGTCAAGGTTCGGCCGGAGGAAGGCTGATTACCCCTTTACGACACGTCAAGGTCTCGCCGTGTCCTAGACAGAGAGCCTCTGTCATTCCAGCGGATGAGCATCGCCTTGCATCCTTTATCGCAAAAAATCAAAGGGTTATATTGTCTTCTTTTTCTCTTTTTCTCCTGCTCGTAACGCTGCGTAAAAAAAAAGAGGGTACTGTGTAATTTTGAATGCCGGATGGTGGGCGGTACTTAAATTCTTCGTGGGATAAAGGCCGAAGGGGATCTCCTTTGGTTGTATGTACGAAAGGGTTGCTATTTGCCACGGTGGTGTCTTAGCCTTGACGTGCCTCGATAGTAAAACGCACAAAACAACCCTTTCTCGCTGACCGCTTGTTGGCGATCCGGGTTCACAGTCTTGGCTTGGCCTAAAGTACGGTTAATAGCACCGCAGGGTTTTTTTTAGCCGGTACTGAAGCTTGTTAAAAATTTTCCGGTTATACGTGTATTGCTCACGAATTTGTACCAGCGTGCCATTGTTCCGTGACCAAAAAAACTTTCACATGCTACAAATGTGTTTCTCATCAGTAAGTGTTACGGAGTGAAGATACCAATGTGCACAAATAACTGAAAGATAGAATAATTACACTGAAAAAATTCTGATTAAAAACGGGCAAATCGGAAAATTTTTTAGGATTGATCAAATATTCTGGTTATTACAATAGAAATTCTGATTATTATAATAGAACTCAATACCTTATAAGTTATAAAGTATTGAGTTATATTTATAATAACCAGAATATTTGATCAATCCTACAAGATTTTTTGATTCGTCCGTTTTTAACCAGAATTTTTTTTTCAATGTATAATTGTGTTAAAATATGAACAAATAAATGTAGCTTCTGCCAATTTAAAAGATTTATTTTAATTTTTAATATAAAAACCGAATGTGAAAACACAACATTAATTTAGATTACAGTGGAAGCTTCCAGATTCGTTACAGCATGTTATGCAATCTGACTTATGCGCGTGAAGAAAGCATGAAGAAGCATATTTCTTGAAATTCTTCCGCAAATACAGTCGCCGTGTGTGCCGTAGCGGCAGCAACCGTAAACGCGCAACAACCATCAGCTTCGACAACTTTGCGTTGGAACTTGTTTCAGGCAAATTTGCAATATCGATATTTGTCGAAGCTGATGCTCTTCGTAAAGAGATTCGCTTTACATGCTGAACGGAGATTCTTCGTGCGGCATCGTCTGTTGACATTCTTTATGTGTGCCTAACGTTTCCCAATAAGGCACAGGCTCAATGAATTACGAGCTGCGTGTACGCGACTTCGCTGCTCGTTTTCACCTGTAGGGTTCATCCGAAGGTCTTATCCCTTTAGTTTAAAATATTCTCCGGACAGTATCAAATTTTATTACGACAAGGCAAGGACATGGTCTATTCTATAGAATTCTACGCCAGCTTGAGCCTTTTTTTACCTGTTGGAGACAGAGAAATGAGTTAAAAAATATTTCTCTCCACCTCTGTGTAATGTGAATAAATATTCTAAAAAGATTGTTCAATAATTTCAATATTAATGAATTCTTTAGATATCACATTTTGCATAAATCTTGTCAAATTATCTTGTCATTTAGATCTCTTTTTATATTTTATATTCAGAACAATTTCTTTCTCTCTCTCCCTCTTCCCCCCGCTCTCTTTCTCTTTTTCTTTCTCTCTCATACTGAAGGAAAAGTCAATATACAGAAAATTTTAAGTTATTTAAAATATTACAATGAGATATATTTTTTGACGATAAAATTCAATAATTGATCATATTGTGTGTTATTATGTTAGTGCTAATAATATGTCTGATGTGATGAGATGACACGAGCGAATTTCAATGTTTCTTAAGCATAATCGCAGCCTTCTCCCAATGCCGTGACGCAATGAATTACTTTTCTTACTTCGTACATATCAGAATCGGGGTGACTCTCAAACACACTCCGTTTCACGGCATGATTTATGCCTGGCTGATGGTTTGTGTGTGCAGTCACTGGTTTTATGCGAGCGTTTTAAATGGGAGATAAACATAAAGAGGCCTTTTATGGCGCCATCAAATAAACAACTTGACTCCTTCTGCTTTGCTTCTCTGCTTCGCTTTGCTTCGACAGGCTCTGCTCAACGCCTTCCTCTTCAGGATCTTCCGGTGACTTTTGACTCTCGATAGCACTTGTAAATTGGTTAGGCTCTTTAGTTTTACGAGAATAATGTCACGCTTGTGTTAAACTATTCATTTCGAGTAAAAAAGAACCTAATTTCATTAACTCAGACTGCGTGTGGATAAATGCGTTCTAAAATTGGGGCAGATGCTGTCATCGTCGTTAGCGTTTCTCAAACAAATGAGGTGGCTAGACACCTATCGAGTTCGGATCAATACTGGATTCGAAGTCGAAGGTCACGAAGTTTGCAGAATTAACGCTGCATCTTGTTTGTCGAAGTGTTTTAAAGTGAGTACAAGATCCAAACTGGAAACTCCTATAGTTTTAAACAGTGTGCGCTTGTCGTATAATCGCTAGCTTTCATTTAATTCTTTTAGCCGTATAAAAGCCGTATAAAAAAGCATCTGAGGTAAAGCGGAGCGCGATGCCGTCTGAGATCGGGAGCGATGCGTCCATTCGGATTCTAACCGTTATTGCGATAGAAATTAGTGGAGAGTGTCACTTACCGATGCTGCGGCGGAGCGAAATTCGGAATCCTGGGGTGAGTCCGAGGGCGCTCGCGAGCACACACGTACGTACGCAATGGCGGCCATGACAGGCGCAGGATTCCGGCGTCGCGACGCTTGTCGGGCACGCGGCCCCAAGGTATCGACCACCGTGGGTGCGAGCGGTTGGTCGGCGGAGATCAAGTGGCGTGGAGGTCGGAGGGGGCGAGATGGAGAAACGAGCGAGAGGAGATGGGAAGGGGGAGGAGAGGGTAGCGATAGGCACCACGCCCAACCCCCAGCGATCTCGAACCCCCTAGCTTCCTTTCCCAACCCTCCGCCAGAGACGAGCAGCCAGCCACCCGGGGGCGCATTATCATATATTTCCCTTTTATATCCTTTTCCGAACTGCACTCTTACTTATCGCTGTCCCTTTTTCGACTCCTACCCTTCTGCTTCGTTTGCCCGCTGCCATCCATGATTCTTGTTTTTCATTCGCGCAAGAAACGGTGTTTCGCCTCACGGTCACTTTATCGAGCAGCAGAGATTAAAGAGTTTGCCGTGCTTTCCGTCGGGAAGATTTTTTGAAGGCCTCGCTAAAGCCCGAGGTGGCGGCTGTTTTCTATCATTCGGCTGCATCCCGTTTCGCTCGATCAAACGGCCTGGAGACTCCTTTTTTCCTTCTACCATATCCAATTCCGATCGACACGTTGAAAGGCGCGATTGCTTTTCGTATTTTCATCGCTTGCGATAGAGAATAATTAATAAATTTATTCTTTTCTTCGTTATCAGTTATATTTTAAATAAAAAATGTTTCACTGTAGCGGGATATAAAAATACGAATCTTTTGCGATAAAAATGGCACTCACTCTTGTAACTGATAGAATGTGCCGCGACATAACTCCCAACGGTGCAAGATACACATAAAACCTTGCGTTACGAATGGCTTAGCGGCCACAGTTGCTGCGGTATTTTTATCTCCACTATATCCGAAGCATAATGGCGACGTCATGACTAATAATGTGGTGGTCAACGAACCGAAATGGTGAGCACGAAATCGTGCTATAACTCAGGCGTTATCTCGCAACAAATAATAATTATTACTACTTCAATCCATTTATTTGTAAGTTAAATGAATTGAAGTTTAACATACAAATATTTTTCAATTTTCTAAAAACGAGGATTTCAACAAGATATTTAAAGATTTCTATCTAGAATAAAAATAAGTACTTAAAATGTAAAAGAATTTTATTTTAAAATTAATATAAGTCTATATTACTTCAAGTATTTTGATGAGCGTATCATGATGTAATCTGGAAATTAATGTGCAAATTTCTGTGTTTGTAGTATTTAAAAGGCAAATATAAAAGTTGTCTGAAGTGAATCGGATTAGTCCTTTTACATTGTGAAGGAAAATACGAAATGAATTGTCGACAGTTTCCGTATAATTTTACCATTACCTTAATTTATATATTACACACAAATTAAATAATTTCCCTTTCTCTCTTTGGTACACTTAAGTCGGGAACCGAAAAGTAAAGGAGGTAGATAAGAAATCCAGGCGCAATTATCATTCGAATGCTGCAAGACTGCCTGCCATGAGCCTTCGGTTTTCGTTTTCACGATATTATACGCTCGTACTAAATACTTCTGGCCTGTGTACGCCGTCCACGTTATCCGAATGGGATTCTATCGTATGTACTTTGGCGGAGAACTTATTTTCTTGTGCTGTTGTTTGTTATCGAATTTAGTATAGTCGCGGCTAAATTTTACTACAATCTCGCGTTTGTGAATATAAGAGAAGCGCGTGGTGCGACGGGCTGATAAAGTCTAAGTTTTCTCTAACAAATCGCGGTACCGTGTTGACGTGTAAGTTTTTTATCGCAATTTATACAACTCGGTTATGCTAATAATCGGAGACAATAATTTTCTTTAATTGCAAATTACGCTTTTCTGAAAATGTAAATAGTTTTAATTTTCACAAAATTTACCCCATGCATTCAATATTGCATCAATAAATATTAAATGCGAATCATCTTACTTGCTCATTATCTTATATGCTCAAAATAATAAAGTTAATATTTTCATGCTTGATGCTAATTAAAAACCTTTAAGAAAAGCATGGATTTGTATTTGTATACATGGGACTTTCATTTCTCTCTTCTTCACTTTATTCTCTCACTCTCCCTTACTTTCTCTTTTCATTGTCAATGTCGAAGAATCAGTTTTCACTTTAAGAATTTATGTACAATATAATAGATACTTATAATATTTTACAAATTTGCATGATTTCAATTGATACATTCAGGATGCGTAAAGCTTAAAGGAATTAATTATTGATTTAAAAAAAAATGATTGGTTTAAATACAAATAACATTAGAGAGTATTAGCTTTGCAAAGTCACCAACATATCGGATGATCCTATACTTTGTTATACATACGCTGGTCGAGAAAGCCATATGCGTGCACGCACGTAGTAAGTCTACGTCATCGTCGCTTTACGACACAAGGCCGTGCAATCGCGAGCGATCATCCGCCGACCGACATCGTAAATCCGATGGGGGTTCTCAACCTTATCGAGCGACTATAACTCTGCCACGTTAAGTCTCACCGAATGCGCACGTTGTTAAACGTCGTTCGTCATATTTTTTACGTGAGACAAACCGCTTTACACCTCGCTTAAAATGTATTATCGCGACGATTAGCTTAGAAAAATTTTAATTATGTTTATAATGCTTTCTCCATTTATATTACAAAGAATAAAAATTCACAATCTGTTTTTATTTTACATTGAAGATATACATGTTTGAAAAATAAGGATTTAATTGTAAATTACACTTTTGAAAATTATAATTGAATCTTCTTATTAAATTATGTTGTGTTACCTTCTCTACGTTTGGTGCATACGATATTATTTATTCTATGTTGTTTCCTATTACATTTCTTTCTACTCACATACTATCAATACGGATACGCACCAATATCTAGGATTTCCGTGAGGATTCTCATCACGTCGCAATAATAGCAATTTGCATTCGACTTGGAATTGAAACATAGGACGGGGCAGGATGTAACCGAGACGAGACTGAATATTCTATGTTACATTCACACATTAAACTTCTTTGTCAAAACGTTCACATTAACATCCCATACATCAATTTCTTTTGCACAAGCGTATGCAATGAATGCAGATGCGGAAGAAAAGGAACAGCGAATTAAAAAATTGAATTACTAAAATTTATATTTAAATGAAACACTGATAATTGGAAATTTTTGGAAACTTCTTTTAAAATTTAATATATTAATTTTGAATATTCTTAGTATTTATGTGATTTTGAGAATAGACGAAAAAATTATTTGTTATACTTGAAATCGGATTCATATGCGCAATATGCCTGCAATAAGCATAATGCATCCACAGAGATTCATGCATTCTTCGAAGGAACGCTCTCTACGATGGCCACTCCGTGCGGTACGGTCAAGAACGGTGCAAACGACCCTCCAAGGCCAACCACGCAACCCTTCTATGGATTCGAGCAGCGCCTGTGTACTTTACTTTATGTCACCCTGAAAGATCGTTTTACTAGTATTCAAGAACTTAGTTTCTCACGGTGCAAAAGTTTTCAATTTTCATACGGATAATGCAAATATATTTACATCTTATATCGAAACTTAGTAAATGAAATACATGCAAACAAAATGAATAAAATAAACTTTTCATTGGTGTATATTAACACTTTGAGTACCATGTCATGGATATCTCATGAATTTCTGTAAAGATCCTATGTGTGTGACAGTTTTATTTTAAGATTAAGAATAATTTTACTAAATATTTAAAACATTAAAGAAATAATATAAAATTTATCAAGACATTAGAAAAAGTAACAAAATATTAAAATAATAAATTAGATTTATTAAGTTTACTTCTTATATTCTTTAATGAATAAAATTATATTAATACAACATTCTAGTGACTCAATTAGCTTATTATTCTTATTGGATTTATTAGGTTTAATGCCGAAATCAATTTGGTACTCAAAGCATTAAAACGTTGAGTAAAAATCGATTTTTCTGAATCTTATAGCTTCTAATTTTGCAAGATATATTCTTAGAGCAAAATAAATTTTTTTACGCGCGATATAGAAGAATATTGTAGGCTCACGAAGCATTTACTTAACGCTAAAATGGATCGGCGTTCAAAGAATGTACTTCCTTTTGTCCTGCGCAAAAACAAAGAAATCGTTCGGTCGCTTTGAACGCCGGCGCCTCGACGCACTATGAACGGCGATTCGGCTTTCGCCATTGACTTTTTACACGAGACAGTGGCTCGTATAACGCTTTTATTAAGCAGTTAAAGTTTTATGAATGTGTCAGTCGACGGACAGCTACCGCGGGGCGGTTTGCACCGTTAGACGTCTGAGGGATACTGCTGCCACGTGTTTTCGACGACATGGCGAAAGATGTCACATGCTGATCTGCTATAATCAAATTTGAGTATTACATATTTTTTAAATCAAATATTAACAATTGCTATCCTAATATTCTAATAAATATTAATCACAATAAATTAATTATCTTTAGCAAGTTTTCCATTTCCCTTTTTGATAAAAATTAAATTAATAAATGCAATATTTATTACTAATTTAAAGCAATATTTTATAACATTAGTAGCGGTCGGAAGTTTTTCAACGATGCGAAATTAAGTGTCATCACTCGTACGAATCGCGATGAGTGGAAGATACGTTTATAGCTCCTTGTCATTTATAACCAACAATGAGCATACTTATGTAAACACGTATGCGTGCATGTGATAGTCAACAATTTATACCAATGAATAACTCCTTGATAGGAATTAAGGAATATATGTGCAAATTATTTTTAATATATACTTTCAATGTTAGATCAATAAAAAAAATATGAAAAACCGAGAAACATTTTATCTTCAATGTATTGGAAACGTACTGATCAAAAATAAAAGTTGATACAATAAAGATACAATAATATATCCTTAAAAATATATAAACTTTGAATTTTTGTCAAGTCAATTTTATATATGAATATACATTTCTTATAAAATTCAAGGTTTATAACACATTATAACGCTGTTGTTATCGTCATTCGATTATGTTTGTGTTTTGTGAATAATTGTAAATATGAAAAGCGAAGCTTCTTATATGTATACATGTTTCTTATTAGTTTTTAATTAAAATTTGTTTATTCGTTTGTTGCGACAATAAAAAGCTAAACAAAATATATTTTATAAACAACGTTTTTTTCTAACGCCACTCTGGCGACTTTTGGGAGAACTATTTATCTCTGAGGGTATATCTAGATTTTCACGAAAACTACGGGGTACAGGAGTAAGGGAGGATTTTGCCAATCGAATCCTGTTTGATCGGCCGGTCTTGTGGAGGAGCTTGAAAACACGGTAGAGAAGGGTGCGTATGGTGAGAATAGTTTCTCTACCCCACGTCAGGTGACGCCAAAATAACACAATGTTTTCGCAATCTTTCACTGTTCAATAAAAGTATTTTACTCTTCTATTTCCTAATTAATTTTTATTAGAAACAGATATATTTATAATTTTTTATATATTTAAAATTATTTAAAATATTTAATATCTAAAATCTATAGAACATGTTTGTGTTTATAAATAAAATTAAATACACACATATATAGAAGATACTAAAACTTAATTTTTAGAATCATAATATCAGAAATATATTTATATTATATTTATTATATTCACATATAATTTCTTAAATAATATAATATTTTACAAATAGATGTTATTAATTAATTGTTAAATTAATGACTTGATTGAAGTTTATTTGATCAAAATCCTTGTTAGTATAATATAGCAATTTATTTACATTTTTTATAGATTATTATAACAAAGGAAATGTAAGTAAAGAGAAGAGCGTTTCCACATAGCTCATCATAAGTGGTAAGAGAGACCATTGCCGTAGGATTATTGATTTTCACGCAAAAGCAGAACTTCGCTCACCTCCGTCTCTTTACGCCACCCTCTCGCGAACAAAATAATTATTGGAAATTTCTGTTTTATTTAAAACCATTTGTTTAAATAATTTGTCTTTCTACGGATATCAATATACATCTGATTGTATAATAACGACAATATACCGCAATTTCAAATATATCACCGGTGTTAATTACATAGGTAACATTAAATAGATATAAAAGCCAAATTATGTAGGACGGGACTCTAAAATACTTTCGAGCTTGGTTACGACCGAGCGCGAAGCGATTAATAAAATTTGCAGCACAAGCTCGGTCGGTTTACGAACTCTACGGCATAATAAATTCTCTATAACGCATCTCTCTCAGCCACCGAATGCGCTGTTGCATCTCGATATTGGTATCCATTATCGCGTGGCTCGAAATGAAAATCAAAAAGCCGTCCACAAAAAGCTACGTGTGCGCGACGAGAGCGTGTTTATTTCGTTAGATGTTAATTCTCGTACTGGCGCTGCGGCGTTTCGCAGGAGCGCCGTTTGCTTTGATATTATTGTGCCAGGCGTTACGATTGTAAACCTGTGCCTTTTATCCATCGATTCTTATCACTTCGAGTAATAAACGAACGACTGGAGGACGAAAATTGGAGATGAAATTACATCGTATAGAGAATTTTAATCGTTACTATCGTTACCATCGCAACGGCGCGGCGGCTGGGCGATGCGCGATAAGAAAACGGAATTTGTTCTCGCAGATATCCCTCTCATTAAAAGCACTCTTGTAGTGTCCGTCAGGTTATTTCGGATGATAATTACGGTGCGACTAATGAACAGTCGAACGAAAATGTCTTGATAGGACTCTTTAGATCGCTTGTATTTTTATATGAATTATATTTTTATTGTACTTACGTTGGTACAACTTTCTCTCTCTTTTAAAATGTTATCGTAACATCTTTTATTGGATATTCGCGCCTTGAATATACAGAGTGAAATACAATAATATATCGCCAAATGGAAGCTTTTTTATTTACTTCAATGAGCGCAGGTAACACTACCTTTTTACCTTGTATATACATATACAATAAATATATATGTAATAAAATATTTTACATTCATCATCGTGCGTGATTACGAATTTTTAATCTGTATTTCATAAGCGGTAAATTTAATATTCAGCGCAAATGTTTTTAAGAAGGATAAAACTTACCGTGATTATTAGATAAGGATTATCGAAAAAAAAATAGTGTTTCGGTAATCCGAAAGCGGAGAGAACGAACTTTTCGAGAGAGATATAAGTTGTGCGATGCAGCGGGCAAAATTTGCGATATTAAGAAGGGCGTGAACTTGGCGGGCAGGACGAAAAAGGGAAGCGACAGGAGAGAGAGCCAGTGACCGCGTTTAGGGGCGGAGGGGGAGCGGGAGAGAGAGAGAGAGAGAGAGAGACAGAGAGAGAGAGAATCCGAGATGGCCGGACGAAAACGTTCTCTGGAGCAAGAAATCGGGGGAATGTTGCCCAGTTTAACCGGCAGTCGGCGGTAAAAGTGAAGTGGGGGTGTACCCACGCGCATGCACGCTTCCCGACCGGGCATTTTATGTTTTGATGGTGCAATAAACCGCCGTAAAGCAGCAGTAAAACGCATCGAGTCACAAGTCCGACCGTTTTGCCCCGTTCCTCCTTTCGCGACGCTTCTCTCGCCTCTCTCGACGGCTCTCCCTCTCGCTCTCGCCCATCGTGCCGAGCCGCCGCCGCCGCCGCGCTTCCTCTCGCTCTTCCTCGTTACCTTTCTCAGATGTCGTTAAGAGGCCCGCCCCGTTCGCGGGACTGTCACTGTCACACGCCCGTTCGCTCTCTTGCCTGTCCCGCACGTTCCGGACCTTCCGCACATCATTACGTCACTAACGTCGCGGCTGTCAGACGATCGGTCGGCTGTCACGTGCTCCGTGGCCGCCGACTCGCCGGCGTCGTGTGCGACTCGCCGCTTCGTGATTAGCACTTTGTAATACATGAAGGTGCACGGTTCACCGAATGCGCGAACTGCGAGACAGGAATGACAGAGCCCAAGTTTTCCCATACTTCACGCTTCCTCACGCTATCGCCAAGTCAGATTGCTTGAGAAAATCCAGCGACTGATTCCTGCACGATTTGATTGACGAAATAACATTAATTAATTATGTTATTGTATGACAGTAGATACTTGTATCAAGATTGAAGAAAAGAATAAAACTTATTTGTTATCTCATATTGTTATACGTATTGCTACTACTTTAGGACGTATTTTGCATTGTTGCAATAATTACGTGTAATTATTATAATAATTAATGTAACATGACGACCTGTTTAAAACTAAATGCAATATTCATTATTCTTGTACCTGAATTGTTAATAGTTGCATCAGCAATTATTTAAATTCTTAAATTTATTGCGAATCATTGGACACTTCTAAATATTTTAGTTCTTAAATGGATGTATAACAATCATTATAAATCTACAATATAAATTTATTTTTTATGGAATAAAAGATTGACGCTTGTATATGCGTATTATAGCATGTATTAATTAATTATTTATAATAAATAAAATTATTTATTTAATTATTTTAATTCCTAATTATGTATAAAATGTAATATCTTTATGCACATAGAATTTACGAGCAAGATGCTGTACACTAATCGATTAAAGGTTCAATCGATTGTGTAATTAAATACTGTGTATCGATTAAAGGTTTAATATCTCCTCAAGGTATACCTTTAATTAAACGTTTATATCTAATTACTATCTAATTACTTAACAAGACTTTAGTCACTATTTAAAAAATATTGCCTATGTATGTAACGTTTTTTTTTACTACTATTTTAAAAGAATTTACCACAGGCACATGCGTCGTTGATGGAGGTTTAATTAAGTAAACCAGTAATTAGCGCTTCGAGAAACGCTTCAAAGGTAACAAGACTTTAATGCTTATTGCTCTGAGAAAAACTTGTATTCGCAGTAACAACTCAATAATTCACGCATTTCAGATATCTGCAATGAAGCTTCATGAGTGGTACCTACATTCATGAAGCAAATATGTATTTTATATAATTAAAATTTTGTTGCGTAAAATACTCGAATAAAAAATCGGTCAGCTTAAACGTCAACATTCTACTCGATCAATTAAATTCAGAAGAATTAACTTTCGGAAAGCATATAACATGTAATTTACACCGTTCTCTTTCTCTTTACAGATTTATTATACCTATACTTTTTGTATATCGTATCGGTCCAAAATTATCGAGTAAAGGATCTTATTTCTGCAATCGCTCACGTCACAATTCCCAGTGATGATAAATAAATGATGCTATCCAATACGTATGTAATGTTTTATGGGTGCGGTCTTAGCGTTTATCTTCTTTTTTCTTTCATATCTTTCTCTTTCTTTGTGTCAATGAGACGAAGAAAGGGGGAAGCGTTTTATTCACGAGCAAAACTTAAGTCTTACCTCAAATGATTATAAGTAGTGAATCTACAGTTTCGGAATTATTTATTTATATTTTATTAATAAAATTCAATAATAGTAATTTATCGTTTAATTTATTCATTCAGAATTATTTTCTAGCCATTGCAATCTCGACTCGCAATTGAAGCGATTAAGAAAAATTTTATTCGCGTATTAATGAGTATTCTGTAAGCAATATTGTGTTATGTCATATTTTTATATTATGTATTATATCTTCTTGTTTATGTCTAAAATAAAATATAACTCCGAAATCTAGATCTCAATATAGAAAATAAAATAAAATTATATTAGATGTTATCTGTTATAATTTGTTATGTGCAATCATTATGTAATGTTATAATTTATATACATTTCTATAATTAATAAAATTATCTAATGAATTCGTAAATTTTTATCTAAATAAAATATTAAATTTGTTGTTAGACAAACTCAATCGATAAGGCAGACAAGAACCTTGACCTTGGATTCCTCAGCAACTCTGAAATTATAAAATTTACTATCAAATCTTCATTACTTTTTACTTAATTATTAACGAAATACTTTATTACATATTTTATATTTTATATCTGTTTACAAAAACACTTTTTTGATATTTGAGGCTCTGCAGTTTTAATTACATTAATGGCAGATTTGTCATTGCCGATTAAATATAAATTTTATTTCATTTTTATTTTTATAAAAGCTATTTTTTGAGGCAATTACTATTTAAGTTTATATTTCATTGATCTAATATTTTTTTACAAAGAGTATAATATACATTAGAAGTTTGCGACTACAATTAACTTTACGTCAAATACACACATACATATACATATAATATAAGTAATATATAAGTTTTGTGTTTACAAATCATATAAATTTAAAAACTATTTGTAAAGTGCGTTTAAATAAAATAAAAGATTGAACTGCGATAAATTAGTAGCAAAAAATTAGTTATTCGATACAATGTACGATACAAATAATGAGATGATAAACAGATAATAAATATACAATATTTTTGAATAATTGTATAAATTATGTAATTCTTATGCAAAACTTACGATAGTGTAATCATTAGATAGCCAGCGATCGTTTGATATCACATTAATTTCTCTTCTGCATAAATTTGCCTTTAATATAAATCTTCGTCTATATCTTGATTCACACGTCGATCTAAGTGGCTCCTAGGAGATTTTGATTTTATCCCGAGCCCTAACATCGTTTGCCGAGGCAAAAGATATCGGTACACAGCCGAGGGTACGCGAATTGCTTTTATCTTCCCGGAGATGGCGCACTAGGTGCTCTTCCCCAATCACTAGGGCGTCTCCCCGAATGGGTTCCAGGATCAGCACCCACCGACCACCGCCCAATTTCTCTTTTTTTGCGACTCGGCCCGCCGTCCTTCTCCTACGTTCGCCAAAAAGTGTCTTGAGCGGATTCGCTGAAGGACTCAGCGTGTCCAGCGAGTCTCCGGGCGAGAGCGATACGTTCCATGTTTCAGGCGGGGGACGCAGATCACCTCTTTTTATCCTCCCCTCCCCTCCGCCCCGTACACCTTACCGCTGATACACACCCACGTGCACACATACAGATTTTTACCTTTCTCTCTCTCTCTCTCTCGTAGGATTCGCGCGCTTGACGTGGCTGCAATTTATATTCCGTGGTGTTTGAGACAGGTACATGCGTGTCTTCGTGTCGCAGAGGACACCGCATGTGTGCCCACACGTTCACTTCCCGTGTGGGTGTTGCATCTGTATACGTATGTGCGTGTTGCTCTGATAGCTCGTGTGTTTGTGCCTTATCCAGTCGAGCAAAGACGTTGAGGTCCGACAAGCAATCGTTGATATAATTGGACCGGTCGGAGTGTACTGGTCAGTTTTCTGGGATTACATTCTTGAAACCCCTTTGTCTCAACTCATCACTCGCGATTGTACTACCAGCTGAAGAATGTATCAGTTGCGCTTTACGGAATTACGTTCGTTCCATGAGTTTGATATTTTAAGAAATTAGTTGTAAATATAAATAACGAAAGGGAAAGCACGAGTATCGATAAAGATAACAAAAATTGTTTAATAAAAATTCTTTAAGATTAATGACTAAAATTAACATAATCTTTATTCATCTAACACATTAAAATCATTCACATGTCTCTCCATAATTATTAAATTGCAGTAAAAAATCCTTTTACTTATTCTACATAGTGATTTTTTGAAAGATCTATTGTATATTTGTGACAGTTTAATATCAAAAAGATATTTCAGAAAATTAAATGTAACAAGCTCGATATAAAGAAATAAGGTATAAACATAGATATTATATTATTAATTTAATGTACAACGCAAAATTACATATTTATTGTTTTTTTAATAGCCACGATGACGATTGATTATATAATTAATAATTTAGCAGGCATATTAGCAGGCATATTTTTTGTGATTTTTCTTATTGATCGTACCGTTCAGACATAAAGAACTGGAGACATTCATTATTATACAAGAAAGCCTTATTGAATAGACGATATTTTAAACGACGAGAAAGGGTAATAGCGAATACATTTACCTTTGTATTTTACATTTAAAAATATACATATATTATTATTTGTATTCAAATTTTTATATTTCAGACTGTCTATTTTATTTTTGTATTCTTCAATATCTTCAGTTTATCATAATTAATGTTTTCTGATTTTGATTTCAGAAAGCGAGGTTTGCACGATTAGTCAGCCTGCTTCGTGTGGTAAGTACTTAATGTTATATTGTGTGCTGCTAGTTTCTCATAAACTCTCACAATATTTAGTTTACATAACATTCGTATAAATTATATAAATTTATGTGAATACTTCTGTGACAGGTAAGTGACTCTTTTAGTATAATTTAAATAGAATTTAAAATTGTATATGACAATGTTTTGCATTCACAATTAACGAATATAACAAGATTTGCAAAAGAATTGCAAAACAATCAGAATTATAGTTTATATAAATGTATTAATTCGAAGTTCTGACTACTATATAAGATATAATATATAATTTTTTGAAATCCTTAATTATAAATTATAATTTTATTATTAATACCTCATTTACACATGCGCAATAGCAAAAAATATTTTTATGAATTCCAAAAAAATGTTTTATGTCTCGAGATATAAAATCCACGATGAACAGCAACTTTTTAATTGTAATCTGACTCTTTTTGAACAAATTGTTCAGACGGTGGTTAATAAGTGAGGCAATGTGATAATTAGGTGATAAATAAATATGTTCTCCATTAAACGAAAGTGTCTCAAGCGTATGAAGTTTACCAACAAAATGGGGTGTGTAAAATGAGCTGTCCATCGTAAGAAACGCCGGAATCCAGGCTGTAAGTTTTACCCGCCCTCTGCACCTTACTTCGCGTGCGATATTCCCTGTACACCTTCTATCACGGTATTCGCCACCGACGTAAGCCGCTCCCTCTCGCAAGCCGTGTCACCCCTCGCCCGCGCCACCATTCTCACACAGAAATGCCGCCGCGATATCCCAACCGGGACGAGTTCAGTGGTTTCCAAAAGTCGACGAGTCGACGATTCGACGGTGGCCGAATCGCGCCAGTTTCTGCAATATTTGGCGAAAGCAGCCGCAAAAGAGAGAAAGAGAAAGAGAAAGGGTGAAGGGAAGAGAAGGAAAGGCGTGAATCGAATGTTTTTGATCGAGATTTGAAATTGTGCATACGCCGTACGGATTGAGAGAGGCAATTATCTAAAGTACCTTTTCTTATGTTGCATTAGTGACCTCTGCAATGATAATTCATAATGTTCTGTTCTTTTACGAGAGGAAACATAAAACAAAGAATGAAATATGCAAGATGTTTTTTTTACGAAATGTGCTGTTTTTATAAGTCTCAATAATAACTCTCGTGATCGTATTCAAAGCGACAAAAAGAAAATTGTCTAGAAATTGGATTCTTTATTAATGATGTTACAATATTTACAATAATGAATTTGCCAGTTATGTACGTATTACGACGTGATAAATCAAATAAAAATAAAACAGGTATAAAATAGAAATATATAAATGATTTATATAAACCGTACAAGAGTCCATTAGATAATTTAGATAATAAATTTCATGAAAGTAATGAGAAAAATATTTGTAAAGACTTATTGTTTAAAAAATTATATTGACAATAATCGTNATCACATACATACATTGACTTGTTAAATAAAAAGGAACAAAAAGAAGGAACCTGACTAAAACAATTTAAACAATATTTTATTTAATAGAAAATAATTAAAAATAAATAATATTGCAAGGATAAAAAATTAATAAAAGAATAATTGCAAATGATGAAAACACATTGGAGAATCAAGATTTAATGTACTTCTGTTTAAAAAAAAAATGAGTCTTAGGACTAATACAGACTGAATAAGAAACAAGTAATGTGTACGAAGCAGAAATTCGAAAAAGTGCTGCCTTGTCGAGATCTCTAAAAAAAAAAGAAAAAATAATTTCGGAGGGAAGGACGGAGGCAAAAACGAGATAAAAAGACTGCACTCAAACGAGAGATAGAGAAAGAGAGAAAAAAAGAGAGAGAAGAAGGAAGAGAGAGACAAGTGGAGAAACCTGGAGAAGGACAGAAAATACCGTGTGAGACGTTGAAACGTTGCAGGGTATAAGGCAACGTGGCGAGCGCGACTGCACTGGCGAGAGGCGAACGTACGGACCGTCGGANGGACGGAGCACGCCGGGTATACGCGGCGCGAGCGAGGAAGCGAGAGGTGTCCTCGTGCCTAAGTGAGGGAAGTGAGCTCGCGGTATAGCTTGAAAGCGCGAAGATCGGAGCGAGAGGCGAGCCGACGGAGAAAGAGACCCATTCATCTTGGCGCGCCTAGCGCGCCCGCGATTGGTCCACCTCTGGTAAGGCCGCGCCGCGATTGGCCNACTCTGTTTACCAGCTGGTACCCCGGCGCGCTCGAGACTCGGGCGGCAGGAGAGGGGGGAACAGAACGGAGAGACAAGCGGCGCCATTATTGTAAGGGGTTACATTTAGCTGGCCGTGGGTTGTAGTACGCGGCGTTCGGGATAGGGGGCTATAGTACCTTCATGCATGGCCCATAAAGGATTCGTCGACTATCCGAGAAGTACGCAAGAAACGGCTTCTAACACCTGACAGGGGCCACGCTCTTCTCTTCTCTCTCCTCGTGCCGTCGCCGGGTTCGCCGTCGCCCAATTTCCGAGCTGGGACCACGATTGGGTGGGCCCGGCGAGAAGAAGGACCCGGGCCGCTTTATCGCTGATTTTTATTCCGATACGGATGGATTCGTAATCGGAAAGGGCGCGATTACGCCGGGCGGATCAGGAACGGAAATTCGCGATACCCGCGAGGATCCCGCGTGCGAGGATTCCCCGCGCGCGGATCTACTCTCCGAATACTACGGTGATCGAGAGGAGGGACATGTCATTTGCCATCGCGGACGGTCGGTGATTCGTGGTCAGTCGTCCCCGGTGACCGCATCCCGCCGCGTTCTGTATTGTTATTGTGATAATGTGCTGAGTTGCGTAAGTGGCAGTAAAAGTGGACGTTGATCGTTGATAGGGGAGGCGATAGTGGACCCGGAAAGCGCGAAAGCGTAAGCGGGAAAGGATTTCCAGGGCGCCTGGTGGCCGAAGAAAGTGCGTGCGGCGCTACATTCTTCACGTTATCCAAGAGATATCTGACAATTCGAGAGAGAGAGAGAGTGTGTGTGTGTGTGTGTGTGCTCTCGCGATCCGACGACGCGCGCGAAGCACGGATTACGCGCGGAGCGCGATGAGGCAGCAGCGTCCGCTGGACGACGGGTCGCCACGGTGTCGGTGTTGAGACACTCGTCCTGGTCGTGTCCGGCCCGGGCGTGTCTTCGACATCGGGTCGACATCGGCACCGACAGGCGATATGAGTACGAAATTCATAATTGATAGTATGCTACCTGCTAAGTATCAACAATTCCACCCGCAACAGTTGTTCTCAAGCGCTCCAGGTACCATTCAGGCGTGTACGACGAGCCCGGCCACCGCGAGCCTAGAATCGAGCCTATCCGCGGCTGCAGTTGCGGCCGCGGCAGTCAATTACGCCCAGCAGCACAACTCGCCGAGCCCGACGGGTTCGAGTCCGCAGCACTCGGGAAGCTCCGCGTCCACGTCACCGGCGGCACGCACCACATCCAGCATGTATCCCTACGTGTCCGCCGCAGCGGCGCATCACCATCATCAGCAGCAGCAAGCGGTCGCGGCCGCCGCGTTCGGCGCCACGTCCAGCATGGTGCCCGGCTTCGGCTCCACGGCCGCGTCCAGCGCTGCCCTGGCCGCCGCCGCCGCCGTCGACGCCGCGACCGCCGGCGACAAGTCCTGCCGTTACACAGCTAGTCTGACCGGCAATGTCACGCCCGCGTCGGCCGATCCCATGGTTAACTATACCCTAGGCCACCATCATCAGAACGGCGCTACGCCCGGTAGCCTCGTCTCGTCCGCGTCAGCATCCTCGGCCGTCTCGGCCGCCTCCGCGTCCATGGCAGCGGCGGCACAGTTCTATCATCAGGCGGCTGCCGCGTCGGCTGTTGTCGACCCTTTGACGTCCTGCCAACAGGCCACCACCGGTCAACCTGGCATCTCGGACATACCTCGGTATCCATGGATGTCGATTACCGGTGAGTCTTTCTTCCGGTGAATTTATGGCCTCGTTCAATTTATGGTTTTTTTTTCACGTTTTTTTCACGTCCCTTTAATCCTTTTATCATTGCTGACTATTGTTGAACGACGGTACGCGTGAGCGACGTAACGCATCACGATTTTATCGTCATTATTGCTTGTCTGTTGTGGGTGATGGTTTTTAGAAGCAAACTTATAGAAAATCATGCTTTATAAAAATAAAAATGTTTTAAACATGTTTTTTTAGCCAATTGATTCTTATATTATTAAATAGACAATTGTCGTAGCTACATATAAATCTAATATAATTGCTACATTTAATTTATATCTTATTGACAAATGTTTATTTCGATTAATTATTTAAATGTGAAAGTGAAGCATGAGTCTATTTTTGCATTTTGATACGTTGAATATTTTTTATATTGCATGATTGAAAGAAAAGATTTCTGATGAATAATCGCATGAAACTTTCAGCATGATGCCGACAAGATATATTAGATTAATTTATCGCAGATTTATTTTAATCGAACAACATAAGGAATGTATAATAAGGAATATAATATAAAGAAGCAATTTATTATAGTAAATATAATAAATTATCATGATTAAGTTGTTATACTTATTAGATGTGTAGTAATATTAATACATAATTATTCAATTTTAATTTATAAAATTATATTGCAAAACATGAACAAGATAGGAAGTTATAAATATATGATCTCTCATCGATGTACTATTTTTATTTCTATTTTAAATTTATTTGAAAGAAATTGAATTTATTATGCGTTTCTTTTTTTCAATTTATATATTATATAAAAATATAAATATTTTATATTAAATGATTTGCCAATGAAGTAAATTCTTTTCTAGAGTAATTTAAAGTGGGTTTTACCCATAATTATGTTGAAAAATATAGTTAACAGTTTGTTTATTATAAATATCGTAAATAAGTATAAAAATATCACATGTTTTTCTGAAAAGAAATTATATACTTTAATATTGTATACCGTTTTTTATTTCTTTTGCTTACACATGTTTTCAAGGAAGATTAATGATATTAACGAGAATTGTAAACTATTTTATAATTTTACACGTATCAAGAGACACGATAGTGTCGATCTCACATCAAGTGCCTGTTACACGAAGTAAGATCTTTACCTGGAGCATCGACTTAAAACAGGATAGTCATATTTAAAAAACGGCTAAGCGAATGAAATTTTTAATAAGCATAATCAAATGCCTTAAGCTTTATTATACATATAATAAAGTATCATAACTTTTTTCTATATTGCATATTAAGAGAAATTTTTTAAATATATTAGAGACACATACATACATGTTCGAAATATTTCTGAAATTGGGATGGTTTTAAGAGTATATTCTACGATTGTAAGAATGAAAAAGGGTCGTGAATATAAATACCAGCTTTTCTTATATTTAATATTAATATACGAGAAGGATATAAAGAAATTCTTTTATTTCTAATATCCACTAGTTTAGAAATTACATAATACCAGCTTTGTTATGCGTCGTATTTGCAAACGTAGCAGCGCTGACGAAAATAATTTGCATTGTAATTTGAAATGTAACAAGCAATCTTCGAGGAATACACGGGACGTAACGGCAACTTAAAGAATGCACTACACACGGTTAGATTAGAGTCCCTGTTAAAGGCACTGTTGTTACCACGCGAAACTCGGAGTTATTCCGATGTCGTGCATAATACATCGTACGTGTGCCTTGTCGAAGAGAGTCTTTGTTTGCTGAGAGAAGGCGTTAGCTAGGACAAAGCGCCGACGGTATTTATCGCGTATATTTGCGGCGAACAACGCGGCCCGCCCGTCGTCGCGTACTCGACGCTGACTCGCAAAAACTCGCACATTTTTTGCGGCAACGTGAAACGGCACGTTTCGTTACTTTTTCTCGGGTTTGATATTGTTGTGACATTGTAGCAGTGGCGCACGAAATAACTGTGAAGCTCGTGTGAAAAGGGGCCCGCGTTTACTTCGTCGGAAGCGTGGTCGAGACTTATATCCGCGGCTCCCCTTGCGCACGAATAGCGTGGCGATTCTACGGTCACGGTTAGATTTATTCTCTTAGGTATTTCCTAAGTTGAGACTTTAAGCGCAAACTCCAATTGCAAGAATCGCCATATTTGTCACATTCAGACGCCGTGTTGTCACATGTAGCGCCGACTTAGCTGAAATTCACGCAACAAACGAACTATTAAACGTACTGCCTTTCGAGCCAGTTCTAAATTATTTACCATGTATTTACAATAAAATTTCTCGAAAATTGGTCGCGCGATCTCTCTCTCTCTCCCCCCCCCCTTTCTTTTTCTCTCTTTCTCTTTCTCTCTGGCGTTTGTGCCAATGTATTTGCGTTAGCATATAGTAATATAATACAAGGCATACACTCGCACGGGGCGGGGGATTGCGGAATATATTGCGATTAAGTTGTAATCTTTGAATATGCAAATTATTTTCCGAAGCCCGTTTCGCTATCAACACGTTATAATAATACTTGACGTTAACGCGTTAACTTTCCGTTTTACCAACTCGTGAGGTCCTGCATTATACCCGCCGCGAATCATGATCACGCTCGTGTAATTTCTATTGCGTGTGACGACGGCATTGATTAGTCACATGATTCACAATTCCATATACCGTATGCTCATTTATTATTATTATTGTTATGCGTTTCTGTAAACAGTAAATGACGATCAAATTGGCCATTGGTCATCCTGCAGTCCTCATAATATCAATTCTTGTGTTTATGTGGACGTTATCTGGAAAGTTAAATCACTTTAATAAATTATGAACGACTATCTCTTTGGTATAATTGATTTTCTCGATCGTGATTTCCAGAATAATTTAATTCTACGTTCCTGTTATTTCAGCGTGTTGTTTTACTTAATCTTGTAATACTAGTTAAATTATCAATTGATATCTAATGCTGACACTTCATATTTATAGTTCACACCGTTAGCTTTTACTTCGATAATGTTTTCGCACGTTTTAAACGAAGAGCGGAACAATTTGATATTTTACGCTCGGCCGCGGTGAATTTTATTTATTCCAACTTTTACATTTGATATATTTCTAGCCTCTCTGAAGGGTTTACAGTTTTTCGAACACTTTTCCTGTCTTATATCTATTCGTGCGTCAATAAGTTTCTTATCTATTTTATGAGTATGTAAGAATAGCTTTATGTCTCTTGTGAAGAGAGGTGAATGATTCAGGCGACAATATAGCGTGACGATTTTGATTCTTCTAGTGAGGCTGCAGTTAAATTAAAATTATGTCGACAATTCATAAGTCTAGGTTTTTTCCTTTCAACAATTGATCGATATTATTTCGAATATCGATCATTTTATTGAATTTTAATTTAATTACAAATAACGAGTCATATGCGAAAAAAATGTTATATTTTTTATTAACTTCTATATTATAAGTAGTAATAGTGTATAAATAGTAATGTGCAGTAAAAATCAGTCCTGTCATAAATTATTCTATTATTGTATTAATACAAATTACAATAGTAGAATATATAGCATAATATATACATAATGTCAATCGTGCAAATTTAGCAAATTTAGCTGATTTGAATGTGCGTCAACACTTTCTCGACAGAAATATCTTTTTAAAATGTTTTGATTTTTGATCTGAAAGGTCAACAGCAACTCTGAAGACTTCTTGCAAATTATTATCATGTCGAACCAACTTTATCTATACTACCTACCTAATCTTTGACATTGCCGGTTCTTTGATGTTTTCCTTCAACTAAAATTGTAAGAGTTTTTTCGTAGTTTTTTCTTCGGACTTTTTGTTTTCTGTTATTTTAATGTTTTACTTTATATATGTAATTTTTAATATTAATATATACATGAATCATAATTTCTTGCAAATTTATTGTAATACGCTTAAGGAATCGTGCTCTGTGTCATGTTACAAGCTTATCTCAAATGCATGCGTAGTTTTATAGCTTTAAACTGCGCATGAAGCTGATTTATATTATCTCACTTGACATCATAAGAAAGAAGGCAACAGACGTAAATGTCGATAATTTTGTACGAATGTTTTAATAAACTTTTTTATTTTCCAGATTGGATGAGTCCATTTGACAGAGTGGTGTGCGGTGAGTACGAATTATTACTGTTAATTGGAATACTTTTATATTATTACTGTCATTATTTGCATTATGTATAACATATACGTTAAATATATTCCATATTTCTGTAAATACGTAAAGAACAAATTTTCCATACATTCGAGTCATTTTTTTAATGGAAAAGTTAACTTAGACTTAAATGTGATAAACGACGATGATATTGACGTGATTAACAAACTATAAATTACATGATTATATATTTATATCACTTATGAAGAAAAAAAAACTTTGAGAAGGGAAAAGATTATTACACATAAAATATTACTATGTAGATTGTAATCGCGAAAGATAAGTTCTTAATACGAGATCTACATGTCGATCTCGAGATCCGAAAAAAGACTGGAAGGGAAAAGACCGTTCCTAAAGTTACGCTCCACATGTTAGTCACATTTCTTTCTTCAGTTCAGCGTAGAGAGAAGGTACTTGTACTTGAATGGAACATTATGACACTGTTTTCTGTCTTCTGAAAGCAATGATGTGTCCTTTCCCCAAGTTTCAACTGTGACTTTATCCAGATACATCACGTATTGTCACTTTCCAAATTAAAATTACAAATAGCGTTTCTTTCCTGTGTGACTGTGGAACTACGATGCTGTCAATTAGTCAATGGTTTAATTAAATGGATAGTTAGTCATCGGTCTACGATAAAAAAAAAATGATGAAATTCCAAGCGTGTCGAGGTGTCAAGGTCATCGTTCGGATCATTTACGTGAATCGTGCTACCGGGCGGCACACGCTAAGTCCTTACCCTATTCATTTATGTTAGTTGCGCATGCAAGAAGGACATGTATATGGGCAACTACACCTGTCGTCACCGTGATAATGTTAGCCGCGAATAATCTCCATGACTATCTTTTATACGGCCACTTACGAGCCCACAATAGCGCAGTAAATACCGATTAGATAAAATTAAAACTTCAGCCGACGGCTTTTATCGCGATGGTTTGTTTACATCAGCCGGATCATAATTTCAAATAGGCACTAGCGATCACTGTACCAAGTTTCCAACTGTGCAAAGGGAATGCTTAGTCCGGTAGGAAATTACATTCCGATATATACTCAAACGGAATATATCTATTTCTGCATGTGTGCAATCAGTCGATGAATCAGAATACGCGTTCGCCGTTATACGTTTATACGTCCAGCTGTTTCTTGCTAATCGCGCACACTGGCAATCGGCACGTATTTCACGTTACGCCACATTATAAACAAGTTGAAACTGCAATATTTTATTAATATCATTCAACAAATTCATTATATTGTATTTTGTACCAACTGTATTAGCGAATAAAACGTAATGAGAAGTAATATGATAATTTTGAAACGATTAAATAATAATACACGCGAAATAATAAAGAGCAGTAGAGATAAACGGAATATTAAAAATTATAAAACCATACTTATCAGTAGATTGATAACATAAATTAATTAGGCTATTTACAAAGGAGAAGAACGTGAATAACGTGCCATTTTTTTATGGAAAGTAATCTGCGTATCTAGATGCAAACATTCCGTTAAGAAATTAATTTAGTTTTATAACTTTAATTAGCTTTAATTAAATTTTATTAATTTTATTATTTCCGTAACGCATTAGTGTATCGATGTCTTTTCCGTTTCTCACGCGAGAAGAAAGAAATTTACAGATAGTATATAGATGCTTTGAAACACTGTTAAATTCATCACATGATGCGTTTTAAATTCAATTCATGTGCCCGTGAACCCTCTTTTTTCACTCAAAGCTAAATTCTTTGTTGTTTTCATTGATGCATATGATTAATACATGAATGTGCTACGCTCCGAGATTTAGAAATCATCTCTTTTTTTTTTTTTTGAACTTGTCCTTCGCGGTCATCCGTGTATCTCATTAAAATTTGTAACGTTTGGAGATACAGAGCATCCTGTATATTATGATAAAAGAAAGATAATGGCCAAACAAATTCGTATTATTTTATTCAGTATAGTATCTTTCTCGCAAATTATACGAAAAATTTTATTCTATCTTTTTTCACGGGAGATCACTCTCTCGCCAATTACGCTATAATGTGTGGAATATTATAAATAATAATTTAATTATAATTCATACTTCTTTTATATAATGCGCATAAATCTCGACCGCAATGCTTACTTCTGAACATTATATTAAACATCATATTCGATTTATGACAAATTCTTTTTTTATTCATATCGATAATGTGTTGCGGACACGAGAGTGATTCTGTATTTTTATTCGTAACTAATGTTTTCTGTTCAAGAACAAAGTCCCAAGAACACGAAAATCTTCGAGAATTTCGTTCACGTTCATCAGAAATTAAAATTATGCCGGCTAACGCGGCAATGAACGTGGTAACCAAGCGGAACTGTTAGTATGGACGATGTACGAATTTCTAATCTGTCTCTCTGGTACGCGAATACGCGAACATATTCTGACATTGGGGGTTCAGAGGCCTGCAAATGTCTAGCTGGATTACAGTGTGTACACGGGAACTAGCAGGAGATAATGTATAATTTATAATCAGGCCGATCCGCGCCGACAACGGCGCACCACTCTACGGGCAGAGTCCACTGCCCCAAAAGCCGCCAACCCCTCATTAGCATTCGATGATGGCTGCCGCGTCCTGCAGCGTCGGTATTATCCCATTTCATCGCCCCCGCCTCCCCTACCTGGACCCCTCTTCGTATTCCCCCGCCCCCGATCCTGTCGGCTCTCCCTGTCTCTCACACGTAAACGTTTCCTCCCTCGCATCAGCATCCAGCAGGTATCCTGCATTGGCTAGAAAAAGAATAGCCGCCATCGAAATTTTATCCGGAAAATTTCATCCAGAATTCTGCTTTATATCACAACCCGGCGCCAGTTTTCCACCTTTCTGTTCTATTCATCGATTTACTTCTCGATATGTCGTTAATATACGTTCCTTACGGAACTCTAAACTCCGCGCGGAACATCTGTTGTGCGGGAAAAGTGAAGTCTAGACGCGAGGAAACATGCAACATTTGTATTTTGAGGCGTGCGAAATCGAGGATTGGGTACAAAGCGACTCGTAAAAACTAGATATTGGGGGACGCAGTCAATCGAAAAATTTGAGAGCGCGAGGGGGAAGGGGGAGACAACGATCGAAAATTTTATACTCCCGTCGGTGCGGCGTAATCGCTTTTGACATCTCCGAGGGAAACCACGTTTCCAAAGACAGGTCAGAATCGTGTTGTCACAGAGATTATTGAAACTGCAGTTTTATGGGCCTTAAAAGCAGTTTAATTGCCGTTATATAAGTGTTTATACGCTGCCAGGTTTGGCCTCCGCCTGCGCCACCCCAAACGTTTATTTTATGGTCATACGGCGGCGGCGCGTACCCCGTTATGTCGCGTGCCAAAGCCATCACACCAGTCAAATCCTCGGGCAGGCCGGTCGATTCTGAATATCGGCGTACATTTACGCGATGGCCACCCTGAAGCGATATCTTACAATGTAAGGTATTCGGAATCGGCGGATCGAGGATTTGACTGACACTTAACTTTCGGAAGGGAAGAAATTTACGCCTTTGTTTACACTTTCATATTTTCCTTCGAACGGATAACTTTTAAATTACTTGATTACTATTTATTGGCAGGTTAATATAGCGTTATGATAACACGCATTATTATAACATAAAAATATTGCAGAGGATACGTGGATGTATCTTGCGGAAAAACTTCTTAAAAGCAACTGAAATGTGGAAGAAATAAAACAGAACACTACAATTTCTCTCACACATTGAAATATTCCCGATGATCTTTTATTTATGTTTATTTATGTTTAAAAATATCTTAATTCTCTTCAGTTATTTGCGATGCCTATCGCGCACCAAAAATTTAAATTCTTTTAAAAATTTAAATTTTAAATGCTTGCCTTAAATATTCCGTCGCAAGACTGCACTATGATACTGGATACAGAATTTAGCATGTTCTTTTTTTTTTACTGTTTCGAATCGAGGAATCATGTGACACATCCTTTTACTATTTTGTTTTCACGACATTAACTCTTTCTTCAGAAATTCGTTTTTTCAGACTTTCGCCGCACCCTTTGTCACGCGTTGCGCATTTTTCCTTGCTATCGTAAAAAACGGTAAACTTTACCTGAGCCACAGAAAAGGAAAAGCGAAGCTAGCGCAAGAATCGAATTTTTCTCGGCGCGTATAAATCACGATGTTGTTTGTTTCACGCTGAGTCAAGTGAAAGTAAAGGCTTTGACGATCGTATGTTACATGAAAATCAACTACGTCACGTTTACGGTAAAGGACGTCACGTGCATTCATACCCCTTTTACATTGATGTGTTTCTTGTATTTTTATACTGGAATTCGTTTAAACTGGCGCTACGTACGGTAACTAAACAAAATTTTAAATAATCGACTTCAAGTTTTGAATAGGCGCACATTATCTCTCACATTTTTTAATTAAATTTTTCTCTTTCCTATTTTAAGTAATCCTGTTTTAAGTAAAATTTGTACGATCTTAAGACTGCGTAAATTGCCACACTTAATATTAATATAAACATTATTAATAAAATTATATTTATAATTTATTAATAAAATTATATAAATATTAATGAAATTAATAAGATCATAATACGATATAGAAAAAAGTGAAGCTTAAATTTAAATAATAATTAATACGCAATTCATTTTATATATTACTATTTGTATAATAATTTCTACGACAAGATTACTGATGTCAGATGTGTATTATCGTTTAGTTTACTTGTTGCAATAAATAGATTTTATTTGTATCGCTCAAACTTTATTACATGCACATGCTTGACATTTATAATGTCTAAAGCCTTAGGATTAAGTTTTGTCTCTTAGGAGCAAACAGCAAGAAACGGTTGCTCTGTTCGAAGATAAACGTTTATTTACTTCATCTGAAAGTTAAATTCCAATAAAATGTATACATGCAGATTAATGCTGTATGTGTCTTTGTTTCCTCCGGTTGCGTGCAGTCACGTATAGCAGGGATAGGATCTTATTCGTATTTAATTTTACATAGTTTAGATATCTTAACGGATTTTTTACAAATTGTTTCATGTTGTATTAAATTATTCGATTCATCCTTTATCTATATAAATTCTTTTACGGATTAGAGATTTGGAGTTGTTTTTTTTTTCTAGCAAAGACATTGAAAGATTTATAAATTATGATTAGAAATAAAGAACTTTTGTAAGAAATAAGTTTTGAAAGTATAAATTTATAGATATATTTGATTTTGCCTAGACTTATAATGTGAATATAAATCGTTGAGATGTTAATATCGAAAAATTTGCAATAAATGATGAGCCTTCTTGTCACTAAGAAAAAGATGAGATTGGACAAAGAAAACATAGATAAAATGGTTAAATTTAGGATATCCCGTATATCGCACCGTAGTGGGCGTTCGCGATTGCCATTTATAACTGCAAAGGTCTGAAAAATCGAGATTTGTGCGGACGTAGCTGTGTGGGGATATTGTCCGATGCGTCACGTCGCCGCGATGATAATTATTTGAAAGAAGAAAAATTTATGACAACTACACCGCAAGAGCATTATCTCTCTGTTTCTCACGAGTTACGACTGGCATGCTCGTCTGCATTAATCGTATATGAAATTGGGACTTTTGTGCCGTGGACTTTATAGCGAATATAAAGGAGCGTTGAAAATTGCACTTTTCATATGGAGTTTTCGCGTATCGTTTTTAAGTCCAAATGAGTAATATTCATGATTAGAAATATAGTTTTACATATCAATTTCTTGCTGCAATTTATTAATGTATAAGTCAAATCAACATTATTTAATAGACAATAATTTTCATAATATATAAAATTCATACAATATACATAATCATACAATAATATTCATATAAAATCATATAAAAATCATTTTTTATCTGTAGCATTTGTGGTAAAAATGAAATAGAATATTTTTTTAGAATTCTTTTATATTTTATTGAAATTGCTTTTAAAATATCCAATTATCAAAGTGATATCTGCATGCTTTCATCTTGTCATAATAACTCAAGTGTGTTAAAGTGATTTTATAAACAGATTTATATTCAGTGAAGCATTTAATAAGTGCAAATGTATACGTATTAAAGACACATTTTAGATTGTGATGCAAAGTCGTAATTCTTGACAAGCGAATTAATTTCAAATATAAATTAAGCGGAACACTATAATTTCGGTATAAAGCTTTCTATTTTCATCTTCTGCATAAAAATATGTTTGTATATTGAAATTTTATAAAAAGATATGTAAACAAAAAATATATAGAAATTATAAATATGCAAAAATTATCTAAATTCACACGAGATTGTGAAATATTGACAAATAAGTTAAATAATTTCCATTATGTTTAATTTACATAATTTGAGAAAAAAACATCTAGTATGTAAAATCAAACTTAGAGAATCGCAATTTTATTTGAATCATTGATCAAAGAATGAACTATCGCTTTTATGAAGTGTTATGGCGTCAAATGAAACTAAACAATGATATCATTATCTGCTCGAATGCCGTTGTAATCTCATTACATTATTTTAAACAAACAGTGCTCGACGCACGCTTATCGCTCGGTAGCGTCGGTGCTACAAAATTAATCCAGAAGCAGCCGCGTGAATTCTCATCTTGAGAATCTCCGCAAATTTTCATATTTCGCGTACGAAGAATTCGACGGCATATTTATACAATGTGTCGTGATATTTAACGCGAGAATTAAGACCGCGTGGTCTTTCTATGCCATTACTCGCATCACTACCTCCAAAGTGCTCCATTACAGCGACGCGCGGAAGCGGAGGACAAAGGAGCCGACGGATCTCAAGGTGTGTGTTTCATATTTTCGCGGGAAAGCCCGTACGAGCCCGATGCACGAAGAAACGTCGTCCGCGTAGTTACGGAAATGTACGGCGCTGACATACGGAACGATCTTGTCCGGACGAGAAAACGTGCTCGACAGGCGCGGCGTAAGCTGTACAGCTACATACGCCGCGCCGGCGGGCTCACCGCCGCGGGAAGAACGTGCTCTTCAGCTTCTCCGCGCTGCGCTGTCAGGCATAGCACGGCGGCGAAGGACGACCCCCGGCAGGCGCTATCGTAACAAAATGCGACCGTTTGCATAACACGACGACGAGCAATTCGGGCAGGTTTGACGGTGCGCGATATAGACCTTTAGCCGCACGAATATCCAGGGGGGGAAGGACCGGCGAGTTCGTAGACACAGAGGGATGGGGAAGGAAAAGAGGGACCAGCGTGCGGAGACAGGGGTGAAACGTAGGGGTTCGACGACGGTAGGGCAACGCGGGGCGTCCCGAGGGACCCTTGTGTAATCTATGCCGCGAGATAGCCAATGGCGAATGGTGTACGCCTTTTCCTCTAATGTCACAGGCGCGACGTTGTAATTGCTAGAAATCGACATCCGCAAATTTGCATTTTAGTATGACGGCTAAAACCCGCGTAAGTAAGCCGGGTACTTGTTTGTCAAACGTATTATTTATTCAACGTATATATAATGGGGTATCTTCGAAGGGGGAGAGATTGTACGTTTCACCCGACGGGATAGAGTTACTGTTACGAGGCGCTGGAGTTCAATCGTTCGTAAGACGATCCGTTACCTCAAGCGATTTGTATGTAATCTGTGCTTTGAGCTACTCGCGCGCTCGTGAATGCGGGAACATTTATCTTCTAATTTATCAGAATAAAATATTTCTTACTGTCATGCTTACTTTATTTAATTTTCCTACGAGGAAATAAACATATCGCTTCTAATCAGCAACCTCGACTTAAATCAGTTACATTAATAGATGAGCGAAACGTGTGCGTTTCTCGCATCTTATCTTCCTTCTAGGGTGCCAGATATCATTTCCCGGTGTAATTAAGCTTTTATTGAAGACAGTGATCGTTATGGTTTCGAACAATACTTAATGGAATGTATTCTTTTAGAGACTCCGACGGCAGCGGTTTCCGAAAGCTCCATGATCACTGGAATAGGTGGAATAGTATCGTAGAACGATTCGGTTTAGATATCACACAGAGTATGCTGTTTCACCTCTGATGATAGCTTATCACGTGTGTTATTTTTCGATAAAAAGGAAAAGCGGGGGGGGGGCTCCATTTCCAGCTTCTTTCGTGTCTGCGCGTACCTACTACTCTTCCTCATTCTTGCTTCTTCCCATCCCACCTTAAGCTACCCATGTATGCGTTACATATCCATTTGTTATCAATATATGTTTTGACACATGTATGTACACATATATATATGTATATATATTTTTTTTATTTTCGTATCTATATTATCTATATTATATTCATTAGTAGTATATATTCGAAAGCGCGTACACGCTTTCTTTTGCATCTTCATCCGCACGCACGTGGTACGCGCATCTCAATATGATTCTCAAATATTGCGAGGCGCATCCTACCTCCGGCTCGATGTTCGTGTACACATTCACACATTCGCGCACTGCTTTTCCACCGTATATAGAAGTCACTTCCGTACCTTGTGCCGAGTCTCGGTGGCTGGTAAAAGAGAAGAAGAGAAAGAAGGAGAGATAGGGAGAGAGAGAAAGAGCGAGGGAGAGAGAGTACCGGAGGGTGCGCTTGGCTATAACAGGAGCTAGAATCGTTACCAGTGCTAGGAATCGAGTGCGCATGTGCCCGGAATCCCCTTTGTTCGCGTGATATGTCCAAGCTGAAGCGCGGAGGGCCCAAGAGGCAGCGCGACGAGGCGCGTAGGAAAATGAGAGAATGCATGCGCCGAGCGGGAGGAATGCTCCATACTCTCGAACAAGTTCTTTTATCTTACAGCTGTTATTATGCATATATTTGTCCAGCGATGGTTTCCTAGGCTATAAATTGCTCGTAGACACAACTAAGCAGCCCGTGATTTTGAGCAAGCTAAACAAGCTCCGATCTTATAACAGTCTAAAGAAATTTTAATGAGCGTTAGATATTATCAGTTAAGATCGTATACGAGCCAGAGATCGTGCGGTATCTTCGATTTATTTATTAAATCACAATAAACGCGTAAACTAAATTGAAGAGTATAAAGGAGCAAAATTGCGCCACTGATGGCGCGATAATTTTCTCAAGGTCCGAGTAGAGAAACGTAAAGAATAATTCACTTCGAGACTATTTATTAGACGCGATGCGAAATTCATGTTTTGCGAGAACCATTGATATAGTAATACCCCGAGAAAAAACATAAAGATATACTCGTTGTCATCCGTCAACCTGAGTGCATTTTATACATTTTTTACATATAATGTGAAGATATTACTTTTTCGCAACATAAAAATTGGAGCGCATTATTTCTATACATGTATCTTAGATGCATTTTTTTTTACTTTAGTTATACATGACGTTTGCCTTAGTCTCAAGAGAAGTATTATAAGCTATCAGACTCAATAAAGTCAAGGATCTTGCTGCTTGTTGCTGTTAGTTAAATTTATCCTAATAAAGAGAAGGTCAGCGAGAAGTATTTACTGATTGAGTTGTCATCGGTTAAAGCCATCAGCAACAAGCCCGGCGATGATGTTAATAGATCTATCTCTCATTAATAGATCTATCAATTTTGAATATTGGCGAGGAGCCATAATGTGCCAATAAGATTATGATAATGTCTTTTATTAACACACCGATTCTGCATTTAAAAAAAAATCACAATTTAACGGCGACCTAATATAATGTGTTATTAATCTCTACATTACTATAAAGATTCCTGTCTTTTATTAAGTTACTAAATCAAATGTATAAATGTAGAAAGCAAATATATTCGATCGCCTTTTTTCGGAAGTCAAATATTTCAAAGCTGTAAAGTCCAAAATGACCGGACGGTTCCTCAACATTTTATCCAGGTCGACTGACGTCAGTGGGAATGGTTAGAAAAGGGTGAAAGAGGGTGCGTAACACTGGCTAATATCGTAAAGCCGCAACGTGCTCTGATTAAACATTATGTGGATCCTAACATTTCTCACTACGGCGACACCCACATAAGGATCGTTCCTTGTGAGCAATTCCCTTGCTTTTAAGGTATAAACTTTTCTATTTATTGACATTTAATTTCATGGTTAATAATACATTTGTACGTTCAATTTTATTGACAGTGATTTTAATTGGCACGTATATTTTGTTTAAAGTTTTGAAATGCAATTAAATATTTAAATGTCTGCTACCATTAAAAAAATAATTAGTTAAAATACAACATTCGTAAACTCCTAAATTGGCTTTTTCTTTCTAGTTTTAATTTTTAAATTGATAAAATTTTTTTGACAATGATTTTTAATATTTCGATAAAATAATCTTAAATGCAATTGTACAAAGTTTAAAAAAATCTCTTCCATTTTTTTCATCGAATTCGAATTGCATGAATTGGTTAGCTCTGCGTTTCTAATTCGCGTTTCAACTCTGCTAATGAGTAATAACCCTCAACTTACTGTCTTTCCAGACTTATTCCGTGTCTCGTTTTGTATCTTTCGGAAGCCATAGTGGCCCAACGTCGGATGTTCTAAATTGCACGGGCACGACTTTTATTAGCGGAAAGAGACAACCGTGGCATTTGCATGTAATGGCATAGGAGGTGGATTGTAGTGAAGTGTGGTAGCACAGGGAGTGTCGGAAAATATGAGAATGGTCGGAAAGGGCGCTGCAGGGCGTGAGAGAAAGAGAGAGAGAGAGAGAGAAAGAGGTGGGAGGGGAACGGTGGGGACGTAAGGCCGTAATTAGAGTCTTAGGGGGTTCTATGGGGGTAGCTGTTCGCGCTGTTGCCCTGTCGGAGCCAGGAGTGGGGACCGTTAGTCAGAATATAGAGGGTAGCAAGCCTCCGTTATGAGCTCTAAGAGGGGAAGGAATGTTTGCCAACGGCATTCTAATACGTTATTCTTTATTACAAAATTAAAATTTAATCTTGTTTCGTATCGGTCTTCACCTTCCGGATGAGATTGTGCACATTTTGAGCCTGGCGTTTTGCCAATAGGTTTATTTTTAAATCTGCTGCTGCCAATGTACGCAATTAGCATGCGAATCATACTTATTTGAATGATAAAACTTATGTGACTGATTGCGACAAATTTTCGAAATGCGAATTGTATATTTTATTTGAATAAATTTAGCAGCAATTTAGATACGGCTGTATCAGTTGCGTGACGTTATCCGAGGAATAGTTACCGGATTCTTTCAACACACATGGATGATTTTACAGAAGTTGTTGTGACATTTACACACCTCGTTCATGAGCACTCAATTATATTTACGTGCTATCTACATGCTCGTGTTACACACGCGACAGTGTATGTCATACGAAGTTTAGCACTTTCAATAATTTCATAATGGGAACAATTAATGAAGAATTCCAGCGTTATCAACACAAATAAAAAAAAAATAATCTTGATAAACTTTTCTACATTCTCGTAAGAAAATGGAGTCACACGAATATTCTATATAATTTATACAGGGTAAAATACGAATAGTATTATCAGCCTTTCTGGGAAAGTACAATGAATTGAGGTAAACAAAAAAGTCCCGCATCATTTTATGATATTCATAATAATAATCGAGATATTAATGTTAAAAATCGGACTAATAAGAGCGCGCCGAGAGAAATCTCGAGCCACTCGAGCTAGACATGGCCCAGTTTATCAAGCATTTTGTACATGTATACGATCTTTCTCCATAAATAAAAATAATAATTGAAAAGAGATAAATATTGAAAGCGATTAATCTTAGGCAGTTAAACAGATACCACTGTCCAATGTTTTGTCAAATTGTTCCAATTATTATTACTTCCTATCTTCTCTAAATTTTCAGGTCTCCCGTTTCTAAGATTAAGTCTATCAATACAAGACTCCAACTATTCCAACTTTGGAGCTTTCTTATAAATTTTCCTCTCGACTTTACAATTTCGTGGGAGATTAGAGCTCTTATTGCCGTGGCGGCACAATCGGCCATCATGTAGGTACAACTCTGCACACTGTAAAAGGCGCCGCCGCACCACGCATCTGAGCGCTCGCACTCGATCTTAGGGCGGGCTGAGTATCTTCCGTGTACGAGCACGAGCGCGCTGAGGTGTGTGCGTGTGGTAGATACATGCCGGATAATGGGAGGCACCCTTATGGATGGCGTTTGGGTTCCACCGGGAACAATGGAGCGAACTTCCCCCTCTTACCATCCATCCTTGTCGGAATCCTTTATTGCTGCCTGAAGTGTATATATATATATATATATATATATATATATATATATATATATATTTTTCATATATATATATATATGTGTGTGTGTGTGTGTGTTTGTGTGTATGTATCTGCCCCCGTCCTACCAAAAACGCTCCCCTCAACGTACCTGTATACTTCACACACAGTCTTCAACTAGCTGTCCAACCAATCAGGATTTAAGTCTATTGCCGGCCGTGACGGACGCTACGCGTGCGCGGGCACCTGTATATCTGACATGTAGTCGCGATGGCTTGTGTTAGTATCATCTTTGTGGCTCATGTCGTCTTGCACATATGTACGAACGTTCATGTGCTTTTTTTCATATAAATGTAACTGTCTAATAAACTTAGACTGCTTTACAAAAGAAATTTATCTTTTTCTTTTTAAGCTAAAACATATATGTACCAGTAATTGTTTACCTTTCATTATTAAACGTTGTAATAATTAATTAGAAAAAAAATTTTAATGTGAAATTATAATAGAAATTTATTTTTTAATTCCGATTACTGACATTCATAATATTAATCAATTTAATTTAATTTATCGAGTTTAACAATAATTTATACAATTAGTAGTGTTAATATTTCTTATTCCTAGAGTTAATAAGTTATTTTAGAAATTGTTAGTTTGAAGTTACTAAATATATATACGTGTGTATTAAAGAAGTTTGTCATGTATAACTTCGTTGCAAAGTATTCTGGGGGACTCCCGCTTCATGTGAACTGGGAAAGCGATAAATCGTTTTCGCGGTGGTTAATGTCAGTGTCAGGTCGGCCGTGCCGCAGCTACCGATCAAAGCACGAGGACGCTTCAGTTCCTAAATCGGCGAAAACCCTTCGGGTTGTCTCGTCACATCAACTCTTATTTCTTCCTTATATCAGCAACATAATATGCTGATATACATATACATATAAAGAATGTAAGAGAATCCTTTTTGTTTCCAAATTAGAGAAGCAATTCTGCAATCGCGACGAACAAAATCAACACAATCGATTTGATACGCAATGCAGAATATACAATTAAAATTTTATAATAAATAAATTTTTTTAAAAGCTCGCATATATTTATCTTGTAACTGATAATTTAATTAATTTTAATTATAACTGATAATTTAATTTTTATGAAAAGCAGAAAACTTATATTCTAGTGAATTTTTTTTAATTTTTTTCTCTCTGTAGTTTAATTGTCAATAATGTGTTATTTCTTAAGAAGCCATTTTAAAAGCTCGCATATATTTATCTTGTAATTGATAATTTAATTATCATTGATAATTAATTACTCGATTTAATTAATTATGTGACATAGAAAGATTTGCATTATACCGTTAAATTCAATGTTCTTAATTTATATGTTTGCAATTACCGTAGATTTTTATTTTATACAATTTAATAGTGGGGGTAGTTTTAATTTACTGTAATTAATCATATACATAAAAAATTTATTAATAATATAGGCAAAGTGTCTAAAAAACGATTCCGATGAGGCTACTAAAAATTTTAGAACTGGGAAGTGGCAGTCACTTCAAGTAGACCGGACAGTCATTTATTCCGACTGGGACAAAATAGCTGGTAGAGACTGCTGCGTCGTAATAGCGGCAATAGGACCAGGTCGTCGTAAATCTAAAGAGGCGATTAAATGTCAACTGCGCGCCTCGTGCGCGCCTCTATGCGATTTTGGTTCTTCTCGCCGAGTAGCGACATGCGGTTGAAAACAATAACCCTTTTTCGACGTTTGCTTCGGTCATTTGGCTTCTATTCACGTAAAAGAGAGAAAAAGATTGTCAGAAGGACTTTTATAATATCTACAAGGAGCTTTTCCTTGTATGAAAAAATTGTACGTTAAATTAGATTAAAAATATTTATTTTAACATATAAAGATACTTTTTAACTCAGCATTATAAATTCTAAGTTATAAATATTGTGACACAAATTGAACAATTTATATGTGCTAGAAAACAAATATTTTAATTAAGATTGAAACGTATGCTAACATAATTTTAAAAAGCCAATATTCTAGGATTATGTTCTTTTCCTCTCTTTTCTTTCTCTTACTAATTACTAACTTCAATCGAATGTTTTTTTCATAAGATAACAAGATAATAAACAAACACACAAAATGCATGATTTACTCGATTTCTAAATTGGAAAACGCAATAAAAACATTAAAATCTCTCTCGTAACGAAATATATATTTCTCGTTGCTTTTCTGGACACGAAAAAAAAAATAGGATACTAAGAGAGATAATTCGAGAGAATTTATGGTGCAGAAATAATATCCTTAATGATCGACTAATTTGGTTCCGAGGTCTGATTAGGTAATCGCCCGAGTCTCTTGCTAAGCATCGTAATGATATATTGACGACGGATTAACGTTTCAAGTGGAAAAGCAATGTGTCATTGATACACTTGAATAAGCAGCGTCTTGGCAATTTGCAAGGGATATATTCGAATTGTAAAATTATCCAATTACAAGTATCAAAGCTAGCGTGATCAAAACGCGTTTTATTTAAATTGCTCTTTAAATTAGAGTAGATTTAATCGGGGCCTCTTTCGTGTACCGCTTACAATAATTACCTGCGAACAGCAGCTCGCATAAAATTTACATAGCGCACTTTCCGCGGTGGTATCGGATATACGTACTGGGCCGTCTGGCAATAAGCATCGGGGATATAACCTTTTCCATGGCTGCGCGGCAGAAGGGAGAAGAAAAAAAAACCCAGCGTTATCAGTTACGGAATAGAAATTATAACATAGTCCGCGAATTCCCCGCGTGTAATATTTCGCGAACGCTAACGCGTACTTCCCCGGTCTGCCGGTCGTCCAGATTCCAGCGACTTGGAATTTTTCACGGCGACTTATGTTCCCGATAACCGGCGGCCATCGGCAACGGGGGCGCGCGCGGGGAGGAGGCGCGCGTCGTTTTAATGAACGTCAGATAGAACAACGGTGTATCTACGGTGCGTCTGGACGTGGCTGAATAATCGGCGAGCGGCCTTGAAATACAGTCTAACCGGATACCTGGCGACTGGGCGAGACGTGGGCAAGAAAAGTGCGGGGATTAGCCGCATAAATCGCGTCCGTAGCTGGAATCGCGCGACGGAACGGACGGCGGAGTTATCGTGGGGCATTTTTCCCTCTTTCCATCCCTCTCGTTCCTTTACATATCTCATCCATTCCCTCTTCTCTCTTTCCCTCCTCGTTCTCCCCGGCTGTTTCTTTCGCATTCCACCTCTTTTCCTACCCGGTCCTCTCCAACTCTATCGTTCTGGCAGAGGCTGCAGTGACCCGAGACGGCGATCAAGCGAGCCGTGGGTCGTGGCTACGCCGTATCTTCTCTCTCATCCCTCTCCTCCCCCCGTCCGTTCTCCTTCATCTGGCAAACTGTCTACATTTTTCACCGGCTCGAGATTTTATTTGCCCGCAGCGCCGCGAAATTAAGCCGTTTTGAGATATTTATGAATGGATCGCTGAGGGGGCTCACGCATGGTCCCTCTGGCGGACGAACAAAGAGGGGTTAGGCCTTAACGCGACATATCTAGACGCGAGGGTTCGCGATTTGCAGGTGCTGTCAAAGCTGGACGGCGCGTTGGCGAAATCTGTCTAATGCCTCATCGGCGTCGCGTATATTATTTTCTTTCCAGCGACGCACGGTCACATGCTAACATTTTTTGTATTGTGATACTAATGGATAGTCTAAAGGCTAGCTATAATCTTCGGATGGGGTCTGCATGACACTTTAGAGCGTTTTAGTGGTGGTATGCGACTTGATTAATAAGTTACAAATATTCATTTTCACTTGATGCTCAAAGGAATAATTTAGCTACAATGTTAAGACTTAATAATACCGTAATTCATTTACGTAGCGATGATAATATTGATCGCGCTAAATGAATCGCTTCGTAAACGCGAAAGCGTCTGTGGGCATCTGGCAGTACTGTTCAATATATAATTTAATAGAGATCTAAGAGAGCACGAGTTGCTGATTATTTTTAGAATGAAAATTCAATAATCACATCTTATTTCTTCATCTAGCTTGTCCAATGGACCGACATCGGAGAGATTTGATCGAGTTCTTTATTTTTTAATGCAAAGTAATGCATAATTCTTTGGGTAACTGTACAAAAAAAAATGGCATAGGGGTCGATTTGATCAAATCTGGATGAGTAATGGTACGGACGGCGGACCTAGCCTGACAAACTTCCACAATATCCACGATTGTTCCCCAAGTCCCGAGCTGCATGCTAAAGCAGACCTAAAGCAGATATTAAACTTAGTATATGACCGTAATTAGACACAGGCCTGTGCCACCCATAATGGCGTATTTCTGCGCGCGCGTCCCATCGTGTCGCCCTTCAGTAGAGTGGCAATGGACCACTGGCAATTGGCCATAATTTATTTGTCTCTGAATCATTTACGATAAAATGCTAATTAACACTTAGCGAGGTTTCCGAGATAAACGATATCAATCTTTTACATCCCGTGCACGAGTTTCTATCTTTTTATGATAAACTCAAAAGTTTTAAGTGAGCAGGCGCCCCTGAATTTTTTTATATCTTTATGTAAAGGAAATTGCTAATTGCGTTAGCTATAACGTACATTATGTTCTCCGCGGATATTTCGCATTTTTATTTAAGAAAAGTAAAAGTTTTCGTTAGTCCCATCGAAAGAATATCCGCTTCACGTTGCTTCTGGTTTGCCCGAGCGCGCAACTTTATTCCCGCCGGATAAATTTCTGGCACAGCGGCATTAGTTTCTTCTTCCGTCGAAATTATTGATAATGCTCGCACACCAGTGCTTCGCCGATGGGTCATATTTATGGCGAATGGAGTGGGCGCAATCAAGTTCACCCGTCTCCTAAGACCGACGTGACGGGGGCCCTCCTAGAGTCGGTGGAGAGGAGATGCAAGCAAGAGTTTTCTGGCTGCTGTGCTAGGCTCGCCGCCGCGTGATATGCCGCCAGGAGGATGGAATGATCTCCCCTCTGGTTGCCAAGGTAACCTATGTCCCACCCTTCGGGCTTCGGTAACCACCCCGTGGCTGCAGCGGACGTACGTGTGCCAAACTGACGCACACGGCCGCGCTAAAAACGGTGTTGATTCGCACCAGCACAGACGCGGGCCGGTCCCACCACACGTACACGTAAAAAGCGGAATTCGTGAGTGTGGCCGCTGATTCAGGTACACACGCGTACACCGACGCGCGCGAGAGCCCGTGGACCGCACTGGCGAGAACGGCCATGCTGAATTCAATATCAGCATTCTCTGCATTCTCCAAGAGTTTTCTGCTCGCCCCGGAGCGATACGTATTTGATGGGTCATGCTGCATTGGGAATTGCGCACGTGCGTGTCATTCGAGCCGTCCGATCGCTATAGCACTATCGTTATGACGGAAGTTAGAAAATATCGCTTCAATCTGTCGTGAGGTAATACCTCCTTCGCCCATTTGTTAATCCGATTTCTTGGCATTGCTATTCCGCAAGGTGCACGCAAATCACGCCAGCTGTACGTCGCCCATAACTCAAGCGTAAATTGCGATCGCTTGCTAATCGCTCACGTGAACAGTATTACTGTCTTCTATGGAGTATGATTACGCTACGGTTTTATTCATTTATGAAAATGGATGTGCAATATCTCAAGTAATAGATCTCCTCAATTATAAATCCATAGTACAAAGTTAACTTTTAATAAAAATACGATTACATATCGTTTTATCACAGTTTTTTCGATTTCCGATAATAAAACATCTCGCCCGTTAAAAAACCGGTTTATTGCGTTTGATAAAGAAAAATCTATTCTTTTTTTTACATGATTATTAAATAAAAATTGAAATGTTAGCATATATTATTTTCAGTGCACCTGTGACTAATTGTTACAAGTATATCCCTTCGGACTCTAACCAATATAATAATTAATTTTCTCACTTCTTACTGTGTCGATACAATCTTCGTATTCTCATAAAATAATCGGAAAGAAAAGTCTTGCTATCTTTTATTGGTCAGTAGCACGCATTTGCTTCATCACGAGGCAGTAATATGGCCACTCAGCGTCGCTCCGCGAATGATGGTATTATGGCTGTTCACTCTTTGCACTAAAGAACCGGTTTCTTCGCGATCCTCAGAAAAGAGGATGCTCCTCGCCTGTGGCGACAACTGAAAGTGAAGTTACCTTTGAATTGATTACGAAAATATATTCGGAATTCGGCAATGACATTATAGTGTAAAGAGACCATTTAGATGTAACCATCGTAGTTGAATTTAACGTGCTGTCTTTGATTTGTAATAAATTATTCCCTCGTTATTTTATATTTCATTTTAATTGTTATTACTGTCGTTTAACTGCACCCAACGTGTGCTGCCGTAGAAACTGCTTTGAAGCAGATCCCGCAACAGCGCGTAAACTTTTTTTTTTTTACCTGTTCACCCCGTGCGGCGTTTCGATTCGTACCTTTGAAACCCGTAAAAAAATTTAAAATCGCCTGAATCCTTGTTTATGACATCAACTCTTCTGGAGAAAGTGAAATAGCACTAGAAAGGGTTCGTTGTGAGTAACTTTTGTGAGAGCTTCCTGAGAACTTTCTATTTTTATTCATTCTTTTTAACGTTTTAACCCTCGCAATAAGCGATAGGTCCGAAGGACATATTTTCCTTTTCAGAGAAAGAGAAAATGAGGAGAGAGTTAAAATTTGTGATAGAGTGCGAAGAACATTTGGGATGGTCGTTAGAAATAAAAAAGAATACTCTTAGTTGAAATTATTATTGGTGAGATAGATTTCACGCTCAATAAAAAAATCTAATTCTTTATTACAGAAATATGGAATATATTTATATAATGCCTCATTCTTTTCATATGTTTGTATTTTTTAATTTATATTAACATATTCTAGTATTTTAATAATGCGAAGAAAAATTTTTAAATTAAAAATAATTTGAATATTTTTAAATTTACCTACATAAATTTGTTCGCGCACTAATGTTACAGTTTGTCACGAAGAAAGGAGTCTAGAGATTATCGAGTGATCTCAAAAATTAGATTTCTTCACATTTTCAGGTCCGAACGGCTGCCCGAGGCGCAGAGGTCGGCAAACGTACACGCGGTTCCAGACGCTGGAATTAGAAAAAGAATTTCACTTCAATCACTATTTGACGCGACGACGACGAATAGAAATCGCGCATGCACTCTGCCTGACGGAACGACAGATCAAGATCTGGTTCCAGAATCGGCGAATGAAGTTGAAAAAGGAGTTAAGGGCGGTCAAAGAAATCAACGAGCAAGCCAGACGCGAGCGCGAGGAGCAAGACATGATGAAGAAACAGCAGGCGGAGAAACAGGCCAAGTTGCAGCAGGAGCAGCAGAGCGCCGCTCTTCAGCATCAGCAGCAGCATCACGTAAGCGGCCTGGAAAAAACGCAAAACGATCTTCTGAAGGCAGTCAGTAAGGTACCCACATAGGATACCTTACTGAGCCAACTCTCTTTCTTTTAAGGAAGACACAAGAGACTGGAGCGGCCTGGACGAAGACTCCGAAGCGAAGTAGTTGGTAAGGTCGATCACGTAGAAGATCCTGAGTTCTCTTCCTCTCATCTTCGCACGCGAGAAACAGGTACGAAACATCTGATGCAAAGATTTTTGCGATCTTCCTTCGAGTCGGTGAGCCGGTGCTACGCAAGTAGAGGACCTTGCGGATGCGGTCATCGATCTTTCTTTTTTTTTGTACCAAGGGGGAAGATAGCGAGAATTTATAGAAAGCCTGGAAGATACACAGTGCGCAATGTTCTCTGGGCGACCGAGAAAGAAAAAGGTACGACGAATGCCTTGCTGAATCGGTTCTCTCTTTTGTTTTTTTTTTTTGTTAAGCAAGAAAGAAAAATAAGTAGACGTTACGATAGTGCAAAACTCGAAGCATAGAGAATGAACGCACCCCACCCCAGCTACGTACTTACTTGGCTAGCCCCCGAAGGGCGACATGCGAAACCGCACGGGGCTCAGCCTGTGACTGATTCCTAGAACGTATAATGTATATTGTTAATCGGGTGCTACACAATGAGCCATCGCGATTATCAACGCGATGAACGTACGAAATTGGCGCGATACTGCCATGGAGAGCCAATAATTACGTCGAGGCGGTGAGTAGATTAGTTAAATGAGTCAAAACTAAAGGATTAATGGTCGTACGGGCCGACAGAATCATTAACGACGACATTTCGATTAATTGATTGAACTTCGAAAGAGAGAGAGAGAGAAGGAAGTAATTAAATCAAACTGCACACGCAAGCGAGCCGGCATCCAGCTGCAAGAAACGAGCGAGCGAAATAAGAGTTTAGCTAATCTCCGATTCATCACTTATTCTGTACGTGCGAATTTTCGCTGATTAGCTAGATCTCTCTTGCAGGAAGCATCGGAACGGACGTTCCGGACGAAGAAGTATGGTGACGCAGTCATTTCGAGAAAATGGTTTCCGACGTTGAAATGTTTTACCCTTCAATGTCACGAGAATGCTTCCTTCATACGGTCACTAACGAAATTACAGAGGCGTAAAATTTGCGACGTTCTCGCTGCAACGACGAACGTGTCTCTCGCGCGATTGCGGACTTCCGGTAACTCCGATACTCCCTTTAGATATCGGTCTGACAATTATCTACAATTATAAGTAACGGGCGTACACGAGTATTTTCCCCTTACGTCGCTTTTTTCAGTAAAAAAAAAAGTTCAGTATTTGCGCGTCTATTTTTTAAACGAATTAGCTAAATGTTATCTATGCCGATTTGGTGCATTTTCAAATGTTTAACTACCCATCGAATAAATAGATTAGGCATTGGCGGTACAGCAAGTTTTATCTACATATGGGTTTTATAAAGAAAATTGTATTTTGTACTTTGAGAAAAAGACCTGTTTTTACAAATTAAATACAGTAAGTAATGCATTTGTTTGAAAACAGCTCTTTCAGTACGCTCGATTTCGCACAAAAAAAAGAACCTATACTCACGGATATAGGAAAAACATATTGCTTATGTTTTTCAGCCATTCCGATACGTCAATTCAGACAAATCGCAAGAAACAAAACTTTTTGTTAATGAAATATAGTAAATTATTTTAGACACAATAAAAATTTAGGGTATTTATTTTTTTACCAAACGTGAGTAAAAGTAGTATTCTATCGTGAGCAATAAAATATCGTTGAATTCGCGAATTCTGTCGGAGGAATTTTAAGAAATATAGATGTTATGATGGAAAGACATGAACGATATTCAGACATTGAAGAACGAGGTAACGTGCCGTGAGTATATAAACATTGGTTTTCCCAAAAATATATCTTTCTGAACATTGTTTCTCAAAAGCGTGATATAGATGGTAAATAACTGTACAATATGCTTGGCAACCGCACATTGTCAAGATTATGACAACTAGTAATTGTCTCGATTATCCTGCCGTGTCGAACAAACGAGAAAAAATTATACACATACACAGGTACACGTAATATACGGTTAATTTATTTATCATTTTGAGAGAATGCTTTAATCATTGATTTACAGTTGAGATAAAATACGTTTTGCTCGCTAAATATTATTACATAATTTCTGTATGACACTCAATCAATCAATCAATCGTTTGAATTATAATTTGCGGATTTTTTAAATTACTCTTTTCAGCCGTACATTGGAGATCATAGATAAACGTAAATATTCGCGAGTACACACTAATTTTGATGGAAACGAGCAACAAACGCGGGAGAAAGTAAGTTATACATGAATACACGATCGTATATACGTACAAGAAAACACGAACCACATTACCGGACGAGTATCTCACTCTTAGTACATTAAATACGTAATTTGGTGTCAGGGTAGACTTTTCCATAGATATAGAACCCGTTGTTGGTATTACTTACTTAGAGTTCGTAAAAAAAGGAAAAGATAAACATAAAAGGAATAACCGATATATAAATTATTGCCTAATTATTTTTTTCTCCTCCATGTTAGCGCGATCGATGCATAGGTCTTGATCCCGTATGAAAGTCTTGAACAAATTTTATCCGAAGTATATAGTGCTATTTTTAATTTAATAGCTATAAAATCAAAAATAAATATATTGTTATTCAATCAGCAACAATGTATTTTGATTTTATAATTATTACAAAGGAGAATAAAAAATATATATGTTATTATTTGTTAAAGAGATAAGATTTTAATCTAAAAAATATATATCTTTAGATTAAATTTTATCAATATACAGATTTATGAAATAAAGAAATATTTAAAATCTTGCAGAAAATCACTTTTTTTTTAGATAAAAATCAGGATTTATTGCATGGATCGCCTAACAACTATAATGACGTAAAATCATATTGTACACAATACCATATTATATATTATTAAAAGTAATAAGTATATATTATATAAATATATATATATATTGACAAAAGAAAATGAAAATCTGTTGTATCGCGCATCAAGGTAGAATTTTTTTCTGATGCGGTAAGATCTTAGGATACATTTAAACAAGTACGTAAACTGAGGGGAAAAAATACCTTGTTAATCTAATTGAATGAGAAAATAGCATAATAACGGCGAGCAGCTCCAAATAGACGTCCGTAATCAAAGCAAAAAAAAAAACATCTAAATAAATGGGAGGAAAAACGTATTCGTATTAATACTCTACCGCTAATTTTACCTAAACTAAAAGAATAATACTATAAATAATATTCCCATACGTAATGTAATGATTAAGCTGCGCGTGTGAGTCCGCACGTACGATGTACTCACGTATCTTCTCACATAGCGAAGTACCTACTTACATACCGTAATCGTAATAGTGTTTTAACATGTAATGTGCAAAATGAAAAAAGAATGAAGTAGAACATAATATATGCGTGTGTAAGATTAAACAGTTTTGCAGAAATTAGGTTTCAGTAAGGTAATGAGAGCATTCGCAGAAATATGGGCGCATTTACGGATATTACAAGTGCTTAGCATAGCTGATTAAAATTATTCGTGGAATATACTTTAAACTGTTGTATTCAAATTTAAAAAACGATATAGCTATCAAAGACGCTATAATGCTTTTTACACATAGCTTCATGTACTTCGGAGATGTTATTAATGATTAATAAAAATTGTTAATCAAATTTAATTAATTAAATTTGTTAATTTATATAAAATATATATGTAAATTGTAATAAATCAGTGAGAATCTAACTCATTTTTAATTACATTTTTCCATTTTTAGATTTATCTGTAAGAGCTACAATAAAAGATATATTAAATATTTTGTTCACACATATTAAAGTTGCATTATAATTTTTGAAACATTTTTATTCAAGTAAGAACATAAATGTTTACCGAAAGGATTCTCGACCAAAAAAATATATCTTTTTATTGCACATCCATATGATCGTCATATGTCGAGCCATATTTCATGCTTGTGCTCGACTTACTCATATAGATATACAAAAATATTATGGAGCAACACAACACATATATTTGTATATCGGTTCCACTTCACGTAATCTGTTATCGTATTAAGAGTTACAACGTAATTATTGTACGTTTCGTGGCCGTAGCCCAAGGATCTTTCGGTTGTTCTATCGGAATGTCAAAAGAAAAAAAAAGAGAAGTATGATCGCGCCTAAATATACTCCGGCTCATTGTATACGGAACAAAAAAAAAAGAAGTAATATCGTGGAATCGAAAAAAATGTGAAAGGGACGCACGTGACGCGGTTAGCCCCGAGAATCGGTGTATCTATTTATAGAAAGCTTTATAGACACATGACTCTATTGACGAACTATTATTATTATTATTATATTATTATCATTATCATCATCATCACTATTAATTATTATTTTTATTTTGTTTTATAAATTTACTCGTCAGGTTCACCATGTAGCTCCCGAATCTACATGGCGGACGTGCATTAGTTTTATTATATTATTATTATTAAATATGAGTTATTATCATTATTATTGCTTAGTTATGTTTTTATGTTATTGCTACAGACACCGTTAATTATTAAGTGACGTGGCAGCAGCAAGTACTGCGACGATGGCGGCGCCGATACGTCCGACAAATTAGAGATATACGTAATGCGTAATAATAATTATTATTAAACTTAGTCCGAAGAATTTGTACAGTATGGGGGCGATGAGATTTATGGCGGCCGTGTTAATTTCTATTTACGATACATGTTAAGTCCTTAACTCATAGCGAGGGCGAATAAAGGGGATGGCATCGACGTACGTAGAGTCGCGCCAGTTTTTTGCGCGCATACGTCTAATATCGACCATAGTGTTGGACTTGAGAAACGGATCGACGATGAGGATTAGGGGGTTTTTTTTTCTTCCACACGCCATTACGCATTTCTCTTTTAGAAAGTCGCGAATCAAAAACCTCGTCTTGACGATGATCAGTTATTGTGTGACTGCACCACTTTGTTTGAGGAAAAGTTTCAGGAAATTTCGTTCGAACTGCTTCGTTGATTGCTTATAAGTATTGTTGATGCTGACGGAGTTTTTACGAGCGTTACAACTGCTCACTTTATACTTTTACAATGGGTATACGAATAACTTTAAAAAAAAAGAGAAAAAAACGGTCGACTTGTTTGAAAATTGGCATTACAGATATATGTGTAAGAAACTCGTAGAAAGTATGTACTGTTCATGGATTTAATATCCACGTGATTTTCTGAATTACGCGAAATTGGCCTGCATCCGATCAGCGAGATCCTAATCAATGAGATCCCTTCTCGAATCTTTCGTATGGGTCGGAAGAGAGTGTAGAGATATAAGACGGAAATTTTAGAGTAAAAATTGTGCGGGCGCCGTCCACATATGAAGCTTTCTCTCGGCTTATATCTAAGCTAGCTGCAGTAACTCTCTATATGATTATAGAATATTATTCCAAATAACTGACGCATAATCATATCATATAATGTTCATAATGCTTTCCCATCCCCTTCCTTTTTCTCCTTACTCCTTCGATCTTTGTCCTTCCCTTCTTCCTTCTCCTTCCTCCCTCTTCCCTTCCGCTTTTACCTCTCTGTCATTTATATACTCGCTCTAATCTTACCATTATCGTAGATGTGTACTATATCGAATTGATAGTACCGACTAGGTATAGTTACTGAAACATTAAAGAAAAAAAAAAGCAAACACGTAATATGTTAGTAGTACAACATTGCCCGACTTGCCAAACTCGCGTACACGTCTTTCTTGAATTCGCGTGGCCACGGCCGGTCCTTCGACGTTAAAGCAAAAATATTTATTGAAGCAAATTCCCCCCCCCCCCTTCAATCTCCACTTCCCGAACCCCGCGCGAGGACTTCTCTTATCCGAATTAATAAATATAGAATGGACACTAGAGTGTGGCTCAAACATTGGTTAAACGATGTAGTAACATTTAATGTGCGTGTATGAGTAGTGGAAGTGATTTTGCTTTTGAGGATGAAAAGGACTGCATGTGAAAGAGAAAGTAAAGGAATAGAATAAGATGAAAGAGAGAAAGAGAGAGAGGAAACGCGTGCAAGCATGTGTGTATGTGTGTGTGTGTGTGTGTATGCGTATGTCAGAGACTGAGAGCGTGAAATATTCAGCGTAAATCACATCGTATTATTTGTAAGCAAATGCGAATCTATTGGCAAAAATTGAAATTAATTATACCTATTCATCGCGATGAGCGCCGCGTATTGGTTAAAAGAAGAAGGAAAAAGAAGTTATTTATGAAACAAGTGGCTGAATCCGTTTGGCGGAACGTAGGATTGATATGAGAAAGAAAAATTATTTGTTATATTTTCTTTATCTATAGATGTCATTGTTTATTTATGAGCTGTTTATTTTACGTATTTTTTTCGTATATTTGTTTTTGTTAATGTGAAAAGAAAGGTACTGACGAATTTTTTTTTTAATGATAGCATAGTGTGAATATATTCGCTTGTCGTCTCTATTGTTTCCGATGCGTATTTTTTATATAGATATATTATGTAGATTTTTAATATTCTGTACTCGAAGACGATGATGCTGTTGCGTACCGTAATTTCTAAGCGCCAACGTATCTCGATTTTAAATATCTCGCGAATGCCGGAAAAAGAAACTAATTCTAGTCTTCTTCTTTGGCAACTAAACGCTGTTGATTGGTACGGAACAATCTCGTTGTCCTTCGCGCAACTGGTTGTATTATACTTATTGCATTTTGTCCATTCGACCTGTGTGTACTAGTGTAACGTGTGTCCGGTTAGCGTGAACACAAATCTGGGCACTTGAGGTTGGAATCGACTGTGAGTATGCAAAAAAAAAAATTAACCGTTGAACAGATTGCTATCTGTTGTTTGGTATCTAAATAACATCAGACGATGATGTTGAACATATTTGAAATGTTTCTGTTCGTTTTGCAAGAATGTGTTGACTGTCTTTGTTGTTATTTTTGGTGATTATTTGCCGTTGACGTTGCTCACAACTGATTCCGTAAAGTGATAAGTTAATCAGTTTTTATATACGCATTAAATGTTATCTTTTTTGTTGTGGCAGCTTTTTTACGTCTCGAATTTTTTTTAACGATCTTTCTATAATAACGCATCCCGCATATATTATTAGTTTTCTTGATCTTTTGCGCTTGTTGTATACCCGACGAAATCTGGAGAAATCCGATGCAAGATGTTTTCTTCATTGTTCGTCCCTGACAGAGCAAAGGATTTTCTCATTATTTCTGTTAGAAGCCGTGCGTGAAAAGTATTATGCAGGAACATATTTCATCACGACGACATTTCGTTACTCTTCCTATCGCCGAACGCTTCGATTAAAGAAAAATTCCTCGAAGTTGTTGAACATAAATTCGCGAGTTATGTCTAACGGACACTTGTTCTGTTCCGATTGTTTAATTGAATGTTGTTTATTATTAAAATATGATGACGAGATGTTGTACATTTCGTACAGCAAAAGCAGCAAGACCGGGCCTGTGCACATTTTTATCATATATCGATGAAAATCGAATTATAGAGATATTCATTTTCCGAGATTCTGCAATTTCTTTGCTCAAAGTTATAGCCTCGTCAGCGCAGTCTCTTTCCGTTCTTCCGTGATGTGACGCAGTAACACTGCGAAACTCCGTAAAGTGAGAGAAGTTAATTGTCAATTCTAATTTAACTTGAGCCTTTTATACTTTCATTCTCTACTGAAACGATATCCAAGTGCAGAATTTAATCTTTTAATCATTAATTTTGTATCAATTGAATGGATGGAGAGCCGTACGTTATTTCAACAATTTTCGATGTAAATATTAAAAACACCACCCGTGTAACGTAAACATCGCCCAGTGAATGAAGAGCCGCAAGAGAAAATTAATTAAGACGAATGAATCCGCGGGTCTTAACGTATCGACGATTACCCAATTAACGTAATAATGTAACGATAAGCGAGCGTAGCTGTCCTTCAATACCTACCTACCTATCACGTTAAGTAATAGGAGTAATGAAATAATGGAGTCTCATGTCTATTGACTATTAATGATTAGTATTATACCGTACGATGAGAGCTAGTGACGAGATTGACGACGATGATGATAACGATGATGATGGCGAGCGAGGTGGTAATTCATTGACAATGAATGTAAATGTATCCATTTTCAAAACTTGATGTAGAATTATATTCGTAAGCTATCTATGATATTACAAACGAAATAAAAACATATAGTAAATTATGGATGCTTGTTTTATTCCTGTATATAATAATATTCTCTCACCGTTCTATCTTTACTTTCTTTTTCGCCGATATGTATATTATCGTAAGTGATTTAAACCAATTCATGTATAAAGCATTATCTTGCAAAGATAGACGAAACTATAATAATTTTAATAGATTTAGATCTTCACTAAGTGTGACTAAATATGAGAATGGCGTTATTCATGAAGGAAATAGATAATGAGATGTATCTCGAATATTTTACTTTTTCTCATTATTTTCTAACTTGTTATCTTTTTATTACTATTCAGTGGAACATTAGATTATAATATCCAAGACAGACGCAATCTTACTTTTCTATCGCAAGGACTCGGATTTATAGCAATTGTGTAAAATGGAACATTTGAGTTTTATATAATTTCTCAGCATAATTATCTTATCAAATATGAAAATGAGAAGAGGAAGAAGAAAAAGATAGTATAAAAAATCACCGAGATAACTCTCTTACATATAAAAACTTACATTTTGATGACAAATTTCGAAACGTGACGCGAGGACGAGGACGCGACAAGCTTTTGTTTCTATCTTCTTTTAGATTTCCATTCCTACATCTCATTGAATTTTCGCCACTTTTACGCTTGCAAGGGTGGAACATTGAAATGGAGGCATCGAGTGGTCGCGTATGGCTGCGGATATTCGGAAATAACCGTATCGGTTTATGCGTCACGGTCCCCTAGGCTCTCTTCCTATTTGCCGATCACCCATTTCTCTTGCAATCCGTTTGTACTTGGTGTATCGCATCATTTTGCTTTGAATCGCGCATCCTTCGTCTCAAAATTGATCGTTTTTATATCCTGAACTATTCTATTCCAATATGGAAATAAAGTTACAAATGGCACAATATGAGAGATAACTCAACTTTTTAAGAAAATGTTCAAAAAAAGAGAATTTATTTAAACAGTATATACCGTTGCATTTCTTTTTGCAACAGCTTGGAAAACTATCATAATTTAATCAATAAAATGGCAAACTAATGTCTATTTCTACCAATGCGGATTAATTTTAATTTCGGTTTAACTTACTTTCTATCATTTTTTAGTCCTAAGAATTAGAACAAGATGAAAAGTAAGTTAAACCGAGATTAAAGTTGCTCTGCATTGGTAGAAATGGACATAAAACGCTCGATATGATTTCACAGCCATTCATGATACGGTTTAATTTTTGAATATTTTTCAGCATTACGCTATCGATCCTTTTTTCACGTTATCGATCGATTTTTTTATTCTATACGAGTATACGAGTTCAAAGTAGTGTCGCAGATATTTCCGTTAATGTACGAAACCAGTTGCTCGCAGCACGACATTCCCCCGATGTTACGTGGAATCGTCCTGATCCGCTTTATAGAATCTTATTCTCCATGGTAGGCGGAGAGAGTTAGGATCCGGTATTGTCTGATTGACGAATGAAATAGATCCCGTGGCAAAACCCGTCCCGGTCTCTTTGTCCTTGCCCGGTGTTTCCGGAGGGTCCAGGACGTTTCTACGCGCGCGGCGCAGCGCGGCGCGCCATTGGCAATCCGCGAAGCCTCAAGCACACGCGGTGCATATGGAATATTAATTCGTGGGGTTAAGGTTACCAACGTACATACGGTCATGTATATCCGCACGTCGCGCGCATATATCCACGTCGCTTCGAATGTATGTCTTCTCGCCGGCGCANCGGCGCGGCGCGGCGTCCTCCATCCCGTTTCCCTGCCCTTACTTATTGGTTTCGTTGGCCCCTGGCGCTGAGGAGTAGGTAGAAAAGTGGAAGCGTGGACCCGGCACGGAGATCCGAAGGATCCTCCTGCCTACGCGCGGGAAGAAACGGGCGTAGGGCAGAGTCCCTCGGGGACTTTAACTGAAACGTATAAATGGATGAAGGCGCGGAAACTGTGACCCTCCCGTCTGAATACAACGACGCCATTGTTCTCTGCTAGATCACAACTAAGTATCCTAGGAGGTATATCGTTAACAGTGCGCTCCGCGTTCCTCGTACGTGATACAATTTGTGTGTGATATGAGACCTCGATAGAATTTCAAAAAGAGAGAGAGAGAAAGAGACAAAATATAATACGGGCGAAGAAAAAAAAAATTAACGTGAGTTTAGAAAAGAAAAATGCACTTCCTCAACGTAATTGATTCGGTAAATAACGTATCGTTCTGAAAATTTCTCTCCTTTATTCTCGTCAACTTTTTTATCACTTTTTATACGTATCAGAGTCGTTAAAGCGGAGATAAAACACCGGAGAAGCGTTTGGCAGTAACGAATCAGCCGGTTACGCTGAAACATCGCGGATGACGAAAATAACAGGAGACATGTACCATGCTCTTCACATCTCGGTCGTTATACGCCGCTAACTTTATTGCCCCAGTCTCGGTCCACAGTCTCACGGTCTCTTATCTCCCCGTGCTTGTAACATTACAGCCACGCTATACTTTCCGAGAGTCTTGCGGAGAGACGTCGGTGTGCGCCGTTGCGCGCCAGGGTCAGATCGGCCTCTTCTGTATTACGTGAAAGTAGCAGCGGTACCTTCCGCGAATTATTTCTTTATCATTCTAGATTCCAACGGTTTCCGGTCCTTACTATCACGGAATTCTTAAGGAAAGTTTCCCTCCCCTGTTACAAAGCGACGACTTAATACAGAAAAATTACGACGTTCCCTTGTTATTAATAAAAACATATTTCTTCGGATGTTTATTTTAATGTCCATTGGGACATCTTCATATCTTTTATATTTTTTTATATTATTTTATCTCTCTCAATATATATTCTCTTCTAAAGATTTTCTTACGCTATAGTGTATGAAAGTTATGACACGGGGAGGTGCTGATGAAAACCTTTTCTTATTTTACTGCTTGAATTTCCCCCGAGTATTCCCCGATGTAGATATCTCGCAACTAGAATTAATTAACAATCTATCGAGCTATTACAGCTCAGTTATATTAATTTTCTCAGGTACGACGCTGGCAATTAAATATGTATACGCCCTTCGACTGCGTAAATATTATATCATTTTTGTGAGGGAAGTAAAATGCGATGATAACGATGTGATAAATATGTTTGAGAAATTACTCAAATGGTAGAGGAGACGTAACTCACCTCGAAAGCTGCATACCGTAAATGGAACACGTCGTCGGGTTCTTATCGGCTGTTTCATTCCGTACCCGTACTTTTGGCCCGAGCTAATTGAGATCATATCTCTTTGCTCTTTATGAGACTTCGCTCCTCCCATGCGCAACAATGTAGATCGTTGGCGTTAGAAACTTCGTAACATTAAGTCAAGAAATTGCCCGTGCACATCCGACTGAGGAACTCCGATATCCTGCATGGAGAAGCACTTATTAATTGCATGTAAATGATTTGATGATAGATTGCAATCGTGGAATAAATTGCAGCTATTTTTATTGTTGAACATTCGTGACTCTTTCTCTTTCGTACAATACTTGTTTTTTTTCCTTATCAGCGAATAAAGAGATTTCGCCGCAGATATGCGCGACGGCCTATTTAATTCCAATGAGAGATTACGATTGATAATTGTAAGCGTTACAGATTTGAAATATTACGATTGACCTCACTGCAATAAACGGTTCTAAGAAAGTCCCGCCGACGACACTCTCGCCGAGACCACTGTCGTTGGGACGGTCATAAAGATTTCATTTTTTTTTTTTTTTTTTTGAGGAAACAGAGTTGAAGGGTAGCCTTTAGTCCGTGCCGGGCACTTTTTTTCTCGAAACAAACCAAGTTGTGCGAGGGTATATTGTGACCAATAGCGAGAATCCTTGCCTGGCTTAGAAGGGATATATCAAAGTGCAAACTTTCCTCTGTCAGTGTCTTCTTGCTCGTCGTCCGATGTCATCTATTGCTTTTAAAAAATTCCGCGGTCTGTGACAAGTTAATAAAGTTAGTCTTACAAATATTCTGTAGTCTTATAATAATATTTAGAAAAATTATTATGTGCGAACTATAACTTGTGTAAAGTGTGAGTGTTTCAAAATATGTGACAAAAAAATATAAATTGTTAAATAAGTTTTTTTAATTTTCACGAAGAAGAATAAAGGCTGTAACTTTACCTTGAAGGTAAGTACAAAATTATACATTTTATATAATAAATATTAATATAAATTTATATTACGTTGCATTAAGAACATTTCATTTAAAATATATGCCTTTTATCACTTTTATAAATATCATGACAAACAGTTGTTTGTCAATTTTAGTTCAAAACATTGTGTGTCTCAGTATGATAAGAATAAAAGATGTTTATTAAATCGAGGTAAATTAAAGCTACGATTTTTTTATCATTATCAAATAAAATACCATGTAAAAAGCAAAGAAAAGAGAAATGTTTGTAATGTTAAATTTGTATCTTGACATAATCAGCAGAATCAACAAAACGGTAGACGAAATATAGATAAATTTCTATGCGACATTTCACACGTTATTATGTGAAAGCATTGGATAACTTCGAAAATATCGACCGTAAAATTGCCGTATTATTATAGTTGACAATTTACGGACATGTGCTCATTACACCACATGTTTTTTCATGCAATTTTCTTGCACTCCGTCTGGTTCTTGTGTCTGAACCAATACCCAGGGAGATGGAAAGCTCAGATTATCTTTAACGATTACTCTTGCCGCGCACTATGCGCGGCCGCATGTGCGTGCATTGCATGTGCGGCACTCGCAAATTCTTCGCCGTTTTCCACATAATTGGTCGGCTTGGTCGGAGTAAATTGCTAGCGTGCAGATTAGAGGGGACACGTTTCGAGGGGCGAATACTGTCCACGTCATTCCCGGGTAAATCATGTTAGTTTTTAAGAAACATTGTCAAGACAACGATTGATTTTGTGCGCACTATTTCGTGGAAACAAACGTCAAGTATATCGGTATTATTTTTTTTTATATTTATGATTGAATACTTGTGATAAAATTCTTAGCGTCTGTTTTCAATGGTCCTATTGAGTGAGAAATATTAGAGCACAAAATGTAATCTAAGACCTTGACAACTTGACACATACTTAAAAAATATTTTAAAATTGACTTTCATTTATATTTGCAAAGCAATTTTAAATTTAATTTTGTAAAATAAATTTAGATTTTTTCATTTCTTTTTTTTTTTTTTTTTTCATTATTACTTGCAAACTAATTTTTCTGTAATTTATACATTACATAAAGAGGGAAAACGACAAAACAACAGTTTCAAATAGTTTCTTTATAAATAAATGAACAATTATGTCGATGATATAAGTATGTCCTGTATAATTTTATAACCATAAAAGTTTATAAAATATTTAAAATTATATTTGAGATACATTACGGACAATTTATTTATTTAATTTTATGCCTATGAAGTATCGGAGTAATTAACGAAAGTACGTAAAAACGTTCCATTAGAAAGTTCACTGGTTGTGTTACGAAAGCAGGTAGGAGCGGTTATCAATGGAATAGTCTTTTTCGGTCTGTGTATCAGAGCATATAACTAACACGAAAAATACGACACAGACGCCATTAAATAATGTACTGTCGGAATTCTATTTACTTCACAAACGTTAAAGACATCTTTATATTGAATACCGCGATAGGGACGATATGGGAAGAATAAAACGTCCGTGCTCTATAAACCTAATCGAATGATTCACGTTTCATAAACATTTATTGGCGGTATTAATCGATCGATTTGAGCACAATTATTTATGTGTGTCGCAGCTTATAGGCTTGTACATAGCCGCAGATACATTGCAGGACGCGCTTGTTTGCCCGCGAGTTCGAAGTATTCAAAGTATTCGAAGTATTCAATGTGACAATTTATATGCTAGAATTCCGTGAATCAAGTCGCGTTGATGGTTACGTATTTAAGAGATGACTTTGAAGAAAAGAGAAACACACACACACACACACATTTAACTTTCACAGCTGCTTAAATTCGATTATATTATACAATAAATGCTAGTGTATGGTAATCGTAGGAAGAAACGCACGGTATCTTGATGTACTTACGAATACATAATATGGTTTATGTCCATAATCAACGTTTCATAATGGCACTTAAGCATCCACTTGTTGATACCATTTATGGCCATTGTATGGCATTACACGTGTAAAACGGTCACACGGACGTCGTACCGACACGCACGAGTAACTATGTTAACGTTAATATCGTGTATGCACGCACGCGGATTTAAAACTCCAAACACATTCTGGCACCTGCTCGAAATTATTCGGTTGTTTTATGACCTATTACTTACAAACATAATTGAAATTCAGACACATTTCTTGCCGATATACTAGCAAATATCGTCATATTTTGTCTGGATTCAATTTTCGATATCGCCGATCGAAAATGTGTACTGAATCGGATATTCCTAGATTTTTAGATGTAATATATTAACGGAATAAATTTAAGATTCCAGGAAAGAGAGAACGCTAAATACGTCATATTATTAATGTGGCTCGCTATATTTCAATTGCTTCATTCATTATTCATAAAGTAAGTTTTGTTTTGTAAGTTTTGTTGACTTATTATTTTTTCTTAGTTCTTCTTTTTTATATTGAACTCTTCGATCATGCTATTAATATATTCTTGAGTAATTTCTTACTCAATTACAATATTTTTTATTATATGCAGAATGAAATACGATAGTGTTACTAGCGCTTATTGGGAGATATAACAAATTAAGGTATAAAGAATAAAGTCTCGTATCATTTTGCGATATTCGCAACAATAATCGAAATATTAGTGTTAAAACTCAGATTAATGAGAACGCGTGGAACATAAGCTTGAGCAGCTTTTCTTTCGGCGTATTCACATTAGTCCGATTTTTTTACATTAATATCTTGATTATTATTGCAAATATCACAAAATGGAATAGGATTTTTTTGTTCATCTCAATTTGTTATACTTCCCCGTGAGTGCTGATAATCGTATTTTATTCTACATATAACAACTTTATCACAAGTAAAGAAAATAATGTTATAATTAAAATAACCTTGAATAGATTTTAATCGATTTTAATTTTTACAAATTGACATGAGTTAGTCTATTTAAATAAAATTTATCTGACTACATAAACATGAATATTTATAATTATAAAAATAGTTTAGCTTTTTGAATATACAATTACTATACATTTTTTCGCAGTTTTTGTAATATAAAAATAATTTAAAACAATTTTTAAACAAGATAATTTTTTTTAAATCAGCTCATTTTCATCATCAGATCATTTTTTTTAAATCTGTTCCCATAAATTGCAGATAAAAAATCAGAAATGAAATTGTATTGAATAAAAATAATGTATATAATCTGCATATTAAATCATTGCACAGTTGGAAACATAGAAGAATACTTTTTTCCCATAGAAGCAAACACCTGAAATGATTCTTGAAAGAATATCACATACGTAGTAAATACATAAATATGTTTCAACCTATGAAAAAGTACCGTCGCTCTTATTTGCTTTTTTATCCTATGTACAGATAAATTTAGAATGCATCGTATAACATGTGATTTACCCTATTGCTCTATTTTGAAATAAAATTTCATAAATAACAAATGTATAGGCGATTCTAAAATGTCAAAATCGCTTTGCTACCTATTATATTTTCCTTGTGCGATTTAACGTTAATAGTCAAAACGATAAATAATGTTTTGGATATGTGAAATATACTACTATTGAAGAATAAAAGACAGAAGGTTTAGATGTACGATGTCCACTGTGCAAATAGGTAGATACGCACCACTCGCACCATCTAGATTCTAGCGAACGCTGAACAGCGATGGCGTATTGATCTTTTTAGTGACATAGCGTCTCCACAGACACAATCCAACTCCCTCCCACTCTTCCTCTTGACGCGGACTAAAGGTCTATATTTCCTCTGGGACAAATATGTTTCACTATTCCTATAAACACAATTTGCCAGGAGTATCGTACTACGAATATATGTATGTATAAACGCACAATGTCGAAGGGGAGGAAGGCTAAAGTGTCGGTACGCTCGATCTCCCGTTGTCGGAAGTATATGACAACAAATGTGCCGAAATGAAACATATCTTTAGATTAAGGGTGCGAATGTACCTTACAACATTTTACATGCAACACACGAAATTTTCTGTTCGCATTGAAGCTTTTCGAAGAGACGTCCAAAAATCATAACAAATGATCCAACGTCGATGTAATAAGAACGTAGCCTACCGGTTCAGATCAGAGCGACGTGCGCTCCGTATTTCGTAAAAATGCTAGAGCGAAGAAACCGCGCGCCGTGTTGACATCGGCAGTTCAAAGCTGCCGGCGTTGCAAATGCGGGGGCTTATGGGAGACGAAAACGATTCGCAAATAGTCGACGTCGGAAGTTAAAAGGAGGCGGTAAGGAGGAGGGAGGGGGAAAAAAGTAAACGTTGCATATGGTTTTCGGAGCATACAAACGTGCCCGTCGGACGTCGCCGCGGTTCGCCCGGCGCAGCGCCACTCCGTCTAGCCTGACGTCTACACTCTGTCAACTGTTTTATATTTAATCCGGACCGCTTTAGTAAGCAATAAACAAACACTGTATCACATAAGCGCTGCTCAAATTAGCCTCAATACCATTTCAAACGGCCATCTCGCATTTATGAAGATGACCGGGGATATGGTAGCCCACCCGAGAGTTCTTCGTACGACGGGTCGGGAATGTGGCAGAGGAAAAAAGGGGAATCACCGTGGAGAATCGGCGGAGTGGGAAGGACAGCCAGTGGGGATTTGGAGGGGAGAGAGAGAGCGATGACGTCACGGAATGCCGTGGCACCGCCTACCGGTATGCAATGGGCGGGAATCTCGCTACGATTTACGATCAGCCACGCCACCGACATCTAGTGTCAGTCAAGCGAAGTTAGGCGGCTCCATGGTGGCCATTATACGTTCACGATTGGCCAGAATCATGGCACAACGCGAATCAGGCGATGCTTTAAATATGGATTTTTTTTCTCCGGCCGCAAAATCGTGACAAGAGAGACTCGCATAAATTGCGATTGATTATTGATGGGTGCCAGGAGCAACCCGCTCGTAATATTAATGGTAATTTCAGACGTATACTTGTTTTCAGCGGTAAATCTATATTTGCTTAATCGAGAGGAGACGCGAATGGGGTAGAACGCGATCGCACGCGCGTTCTTCTCTTTTATAAATTATTAATAAAATATTTTTTCCTGTCATAATCTGTATTTTATTCTACAGTTATGTGCTTTATATTGTTACTAAAAAATGTATAAATTTTGATCTTTTTAAATCAATATTTTATTTAAATAAAATTTATGTTTTAAAATATATAAGTATAAAAAGTGCACACATATACAAAATATCAGTTTATATTCTACTCCAACATATTTATAGGCAAATAAATATAAAAATTTTATAATTTGTAATTACATTAAACCTTTATTAGCATTTATATGCTAAATTATTTGTCTTTTCGACAAATAAATTAAAATACATATATTTTTTAAATAATATAATTTATATGGTTTAAAATTTGAGGTGAGAAAAAATATCATCTAGTTATTAAAATGAACAAGAAAATATACAAACTATATAATTGATAAATGATACACTATTTAAAATTGCTAATCAGAGCAAAATGTTTACAAAGCTAGAAACATTGATATTTTATATATTTTTACATATACTGGTATTACATAATATCTTTGTTATTACATATCTATTTTTGCAATTACTGTTTATAATTAACTTTTTCAAAATTTATATCTTTATATAACAATATTTTTTATATAACAATATTTTTAAATTTTTATATTCTATTAAAATAACTATACATAACATCATTCTTAAACATATTTCAATTATCAGACAACAGAATATTTTAAATACAATATCATACATGTATATTTATAATATAGTTAGTAATAGTGTCAATAATTTTTATTTTGTTTTGTTCGATATTATTTTGAATTTTGAATTATAATCTATTATCAAAAAAGTAAACTGTTATTTAGATAAAGTCTAAAACGATTTACATTGTTTAAAATACTGCACGCGACTCAGCATTAAAATAAAATTAAAATACTCATTATTAAGATGTAATATATTATGTCAGATAGAAAAATAAAAATTATTATGAAATTTGTTATTTATTATTTCTTATTATTATAAAATACGCAGTGTTTATAATAGTAAATTGTTATAAATTTATTGCTGCAGTTTTCATGAAATTAGTAACAACACTCTTACGGCTAAATTTTAAACTATATCGAGGTATTGAAACTTAAAGGATAATTCTCCTGCAATGCCTGCAGAGTCTTAGAATCAAACTTATCGCCAGTGGAAAGTTAATAAACGCGGTCAATTGTCAATAAATACTTTAAATACTTTCTTCTAGATCAACATATGATAAATTATTAAAAGCACATTTAGCCATTTCTAATTGGAAAGTAATAATACTCTAGTCTAAATATTACAATTTTCACGAATAATTTTTATAGATAATACATTAATTGCCTCACATAAAATTTAATTAAGCAGAAATAGTTAAAAATAAATGTCAGCGATTATTGTTAATTTATTATTAAATGCTTGATATGTTATTGCCAAATAAATAAAGTATGTGGTATAATAAATTATGATTTAATTAAGCAGCAGATAGTATGAAAAAGTCCTATATATTTCATTTAAACGTATAAGTTCGTGAAACATTGGTGTCTATAAGACATCAAGTTACTCTGCGGGCGGTTATGTGGTTTACGGCTGTTTTTAACGAGCGCCGCGCTCGCGCGCGTTGCACGCGACTCAGCACTAAACCAGCCTTACAAAACGTAACCACACTAGTTCAAAATTTTATGGCCAAATTTATTATCTGTTACCTTCTTATATGACGTTACAATGACAATAATTGTCAGTTTTATTTTAATTGTAAATCAATTTGAATTATTTTAAATCGCATAGTCGTACGTAAAGGGAGAAAAAAATGCAGCATATCGTGGAAGATCTGGCCATCTGTCGTCACATTAATGAAATGCTTTTCGCTCATGAAAATTCCTGTGTCTAACTTCCCTAGTTTTCACTTGTAGTTAACTTTGGATTATAGACGGAGTTAGTAACGACCGGAAGTTTAGATTTAAATATTTTTTACAATCAACAATTGCTAATTTATTATTTTAATCTCTTGTCTATTATACTCTTTTTACACAGTTATACAATTTTTTATAATTAAGAGATATTATACTAGGTAATTTTTATCTGTGTTTAAAAATGTATATTAAAAAGTATAGAAATTGAGTATAAAATAATAAACTTTTTATTATAATTTAATATTTACAAAAACAAGCGAAAGTTATATTAAAATTATCCAAGTATATATTTCTGTGTTGTTTATATAAATTATAAATTTTTATTACCGTGTACAGTAAATATCGAAAACTGTTTTCCAAGATCACATGCATACTTACTTACTTACAGNCGCTTACTTTTCAAGCAGAGATTCTAATATTTAAGAATTCTGTTGTGAGATGGCGCCACTATATACCCATATATAGCTTTATACTATACCATTATGCATATAAATCCATTATACAAATATTCATTTCATTAATTATAAATTCGTCAAAGATAAATGTAAAAAAAAATATCATTAATTTTTTTATATTTTTAAAGTATTAAATATAGCTGGAAACGTATATGAATAATAAAATGCTTTAAATTAATGTGTCATAATTCAATTTTATAATATTCTTTCTTAACAATATTTCATACTAACTATTTTTCATTGGTATCATGCTTTTAATTCAGTGTTTAAATTATTTTTATATAAAAAATAATTGTTATCTTATAATAATAATTATTAAATTAGAAGCAATATGAAATAATAAATCAAATATAAGAGAGATAATATTGATTCAGTGGAACAGGTAGCAAATATACTGAAGAATTAGTCTGAATGGGTCCTTAAATTTTTATGGCTACTAACATCAACAGAGAACGTTTCATAGTGCTTCTACCGATAAATCCATGCTCACTGCGGACGGCGGAACTGAAGAGACAAGATGCGAAGTCAAACGTATCTGGCAATGTCATCAGTTACATTTATGAGGCCGTGAAGGATAAAGTGAGCACCTTGAGGTTGCATCATCGTCACTTTAAATCCCGTTTGCCCGCTCGTAAAAGTCTTTGACGACTTTGCCGGAGTGCTGCCGGTATAGCACGAGCGAGTTGTCTGCCATAAAATCAAGAAAGAGGTTTTCCCTCTCTTATGCACCCTTAACCGGGACAGAAAAGGGCTTAGGCGTTTATTTACCTACTTGTCAATAATCTTTGGTCATTATCTTTAACAGACTTACGATGCAATTATACACATTGCATAGGATACAATTATACACATTGCTATACGATATAATGCTTTATACTAATATTTATACTATGTTTTAAATTTAAAAATTAATTTTTTTTTAGTTTAATATCTATAACAACCATTTTGAGTTTATAATTTTCAATAAGTAATGCCGTGAAATATACCTGTTTCAAAAAATATTTTATACAATAATAAGAACACATCTGAAAATATTATCTAAAGATAATATCTGAAGATATTATTACTAATTTTTATTTATTTATAATATTATTATTACATATGTGAATATGGAAATACAAGCTATGCTATATTTAAAAATTATTTGTGACTTATATCCCACAGAGAGATTGTCGTTGTCTAAATGAATAAAACATTGTTTTCAATGTGGTGCTTTATTCACGTTTCACGAAGTAAGGGACTTTAGGTACTCGAAGTAAGCGAGTATTCGTTGCGAGTTCAGCTGGGTCGTTCATGAATTGGAAATATCCCACGGTGACGACAAAACAACCTATACGACGAATAAACGCTCTATATTGGTAAAGCGTCGTACGATTACTGCGCTGGCGCGTTGGCAATAATTTATATTATTTATATTTGCACATCAAAAATCTTCACTTAACACACAAATTTATAAATCTTTCTATAACATTCTTAATTTCTTCTTTATTAAGGTTGAATTGTTTAGATTACAACATTAAGAAATTATTAAATTTGATTAAATGTGCCTCGTACAAATTCTATACTTCAATCAGGAATATTCATGACGACTTTAAAGTTAACGTTACGCTACAGGACCTACTATACACACAACATCTGCTTCTTTGTAACTTTTATAGCTTTCAAAGGTATTATAGTCTCCATACCCTGTCAAAATATAATAAAGCTGAAGAATGAAGCTATTACTGTATCAACATTCTGTATTTCTAAGAGATGCGATGAATTCGATTATACCAGAAGCTCGCAGGGAGAGATGCATTTATAGATACTCCACCATTCACATTTTACCTAAATATCACTGGTGTCTATTACGGCCTTCGGTGAAATGTACCGATTGTTCGAATTTTCCCACAGAAGAGAGTTCGAAAGTCTTTCTTTTGCTTCTGCTTTCAACCTATCTATCTCGATGAACCGCGACGAAAGTTTCGCGCGTAAATCTCGCGACTGACGTTTCAAATATAGTACCTGTACGGCGTTTCTCTCATTTTTTTTTATCGAAGGACCTTGCGGAACGTTTCCTGGCGCGTTATTAAGGTCAGCCACCTGCCGCTCGATGGAGCTCACTTCAGGGATGAACACTATTATACCCCTCCCATAGCTATATATATAAGAAAAAACTTTAGGGGTGCAACGGGGTTTGGTCTGACTGAACAAAGAAAATAAGAGATGCGAAACGGCGCGTCGTGGATGGCGGAGGGCAAGAAAGATAGTAGAGGAGCAGCTTCCTTTCGGCACGAAGAAAAGAGAGAAAGAGGGAGAGGGACGGCGAGTGAAGAAGGAGAGGAAAGAGTCCCGGGACTTCTGGAGCCAGAGGAGAGAATAAAGGAAAAGCGAGAAAAATGTGTCTAACGTGGCAAAGGCAATTCTTCAGCCGGAGTTGCCGCCTTAATGCCCGTAGGAGAGAGGCGATTGGTTCTCGAGAAGAGCCAGCGGGAAAGATGGCCGCCATTTCCCTCCAACCACCCGTGGAAGTGTTCCCCTCCTACCATTTATTCTCTCTCTTGCTCCTCTGCTATCGTATCCGCGACCTACGAAAGGAACCCCGTTCGAGGAATAAAGGGGCAGAGTCCGACGAAGAGACTCTTATTCTTATTAACTGTTTAATCTTTCTGCGTGACATACGAGACGCATTACCGCCCGCCGGGCTTGTTTATATTTCGCTGGATCGCCGCAAAGATGTGGTACCTTCGTTACGCTGCCTTCGGTGTATTCATGATATCATTTTGAATGATATTGTTTTTCTTTGAAACTTATACATTATTGGAGAAAACACAGAGATTATTTGATCCTGATACTTAAAAAAAAATATTTGAAAGAAACTTCTTTTTTATTTGAAGACATAAATATATACTTAATAAGAATTTTAAATTTATACAAATCATTTATATTTAATATTATATGTATAAACTATTTAGAAAGTTATTTAGAAAATTGTCAAGAATAAAAGTTAAAAGTACAAACAAAAATATCTGTAACTGTTTTAGCTGTTCTTTTTTTAGAATGTATAACTTATTTTTCATACAATGGTAACATGCGCGTAGTTTTTTCTCATATAATAAGATGCATGTGTAATTAGCAAATAGATAATATTGTAAAATCGATGTAGCTTGGTCTAGTTGGTGAACGAAGAGAGGAAGGAGAGATTGGAAGGAACGAGAAGAACAGAGCACAGGGAACAGCGAGATAGCGCTGAGTTACATCTCTCAATTATTTGATAATGCCGCCGACACCGCGCTGAGGGGATCTCGTTAAAACTTAAAACGAGCTCTCCCGTAATCTCCTCAATGTTTATACTTGATTCGTAAATCTGGGCGAATCTCGGTGGTGTTATCGCTGTACCGACCGAAAGAGGGACAATAGATAATATAAACTCCCGAGACTTACAACAATGATATTATTGGTTTTCTCTTTGCTGATTAAACTCTCCAAAGCATTATATACGGTAAAATAATTTTAAAAAATATATGTCGTGTAAGCAGAGAGCTGTAATGAAATTTAAATTTCTTTTCAAATTTGCATTTTTTTATTTAGTTGTTTACAGATATGTGATATTAATTGACATAAATGAATATTAATATTTTATTTACTGATATATTTTGATAATATTATAATATTGATAGATCTGTGAATTAATACTTTTATATTACACAGTTAGGTAGAAATTTAATTTAGAAAATCTCACATAAAAGTAATTTATAGCCACATATATGTTAGATTGTATCATTCCAAACTTGTCTCGTGCATCTGTGCGGTTAGTGCAGCATCTCTGCATTAAAAAGGATGTTCATTAAGAATTGACTGCGGCTGTAGACAGACAAATGGCAAATTAGATGAGTGGACAGCCTCGATGACCAGTCGAAGTCGTTAAGAGCAGTTGAACAAGCGACTATATCAGCGATAGTCACGGCGATTACTCAGTTCACTGTCGCGCTTTGTCTGCTCGTTTGCCATCCATAAATAGTGCGGTAGAATAAAAAAGGAGAGAGAAAGAGAGAAAGAGATAACTAGCTTGCAACGGCGAAATAACGAGCACAGTGGTAGAAACCTGTCGGTCCCTGTGAAGACGCGAGAGGTGAGACAGAAGGAAAGGGGAAGAAGTGTTAAAAGAACGACGAGGGGAAAGAGATTCGGGCAAGACAGGATTAGTTGTTAGTTGAGATGGCACGACGGTCAAAGTACATCTAGATTAAGATGCATCGGAAAAAAGAGTCGAGGACAAAAGAGACGAAAGGAGAGAGGAGAGTCGGTCCCCTTTTTGGGCTGAAGTGACGAACGACATCATGGGACTTTGAATGTCTCTGACTGTCCATGGGTATCGCTGACCTCGTCGTGGATCTTTTTGGCTCGAGGGAGGAGCCAAACGACTGGCAGAGAACTCTCCTCACGTGATGTACGGGTACGGGGACCACCCCTGATGATCAAATCCCAAATCTTCCAGTCGGTTTCACACAAAAATCATATTTATCGTGTTACCTACCTGTACCGCTCCTTCTCCGCCTTTAGAGCAGACGCGACGGGCAGATTCATTTTCATTTTTGATCTTGAGCTACCCGTTATGGCCTGCACGAGTAATTGCTTATGTATGGGTAAAATTTATATGGTAGAAAAACTCCTAATTCCAATCATAGTGGAATATACATGAATATCTTCTTTTATGATTTTACATTATATTATATATCTTATAATAACATAAGAATACTTATTATAATAGATATCTCTTTTATATATTATATGAAATTCTATTTTTCTGATCATATTGTCAAAGCACTCTTTCAACAAGATATAGAAATAACTTTTATAAAAATTAATTTAATTTACATAAGATTGTAATCTTTTTATATAAATTTAATAGAGAAGTTTGTTAATTTTTATAGAATTTATTTAATGCTATTAATAAATTCTATAAAATGCAATCAAAGCAAAAAATAAATAAAATCACGAAAACAACGAGAAACAGAGCAGGATAATGGAACGAGCTTTAAAATAATAATCGATTACTATTTCTTATTCAAATACTTACTATTTTCTATTGAAATGAACGCAATGACTGTTTGAAGACCACGATTGGTTATTAAGTCTCGTTCTATTATTCCTTTTTATTTATAACTTTCTCTTCTATATTTCCCATGTAATGGCAATAAATGTGTTGTGAGAAGGGTGTGTAGAATAGATGTAGGAAAGCAGTGGAGGTCCTGTTAGACTAGGGCCATTTCTTCCCAAGGGATGAACGCCATTCAATAACTCAAATCCGACTCAATTTTGTGGGAAGAAAGTTTGCGCAGATTGTTCTCTACTATCCTCAATGCACACAACTGACGGCGGGTTTATTGACTTTTTTGAATTCATCGTAATACTATGCAATTTCATGTTATATATAGTACAGTTAAACGTAAATGTAATCGAAAACTTTGCAATTTATATGAATTTATGTAAATGTGTTTTATATATTTAAAGTTAAATGTCTGAGAATATTACGCGCGTTAGCTCTCGCTTACATCGTATTAGAATACGTAACGCGAATAATAATTGAAACATCCAATTCTTGATGTGATACCAGAAACACCCAGCATCATTACTCCGAAGACACGGGTCGTAAAAAATCTCGACCTAGCAATTTCAAACACAACGGTATCGCGCGGGAAAGAATGAGAAATGCTAGCAATGCCCACGCGCATTAAGAGGGCTGTAGGGAACGGCGCCGTAATGAATTAAGGGAAATCAGAAATTGCTTTAAATAGCACCGTAAAAATAAAGTTCGTTTAAAGAAGGGGAACCTCGGGCGGGAAGCAGGGTCGGTAGCAACGCGGAAGGAAGAAGGCGAGAGCACACACCTTGGGTTCCGGGCCAAGGAGGGGTGCTAAGTCGGCGGTGGAATGTGTAGCGCGGAAATTGCCGAGAAACGCGTATTAAAATCGCTGGATTTAGTAGGGAGATAAGCCGCGGGCGGTGAGACTGCGGGCGTAGGGGCGCGGGGGAAAAGAAAAACTCTCTTTTACTTGCACCCCGTCGCATTGCCGTCGTCTTTCCGCAGCCGTTATCCAAAGCTCAGAGCCTAGACTACATCACCACCCACCAACATCGCTACCCGACGACGTTGCCCGGACTCTCGCGTGGTCCTCAGAATCCAACTCCTAACATTCGCATCATTTAAGTCGCTATGCACACTTCCGCTTGCTCATTCTTTTCTTCTTTATTGCGCACGGCTCTGTGTACTTCCCACGGAAACGTTTTCCGTCCTGAAATAATTCGATGAAAATGTAAGTCGTTACCGTTTTGCGTGAAGTCCGATGTGAATAACAATTTAAGTTTTGGTTTCTACATTAAACTGGTTAACATTTTGAATATCACAAGTTGTTAACAGTTCAACAGTAAATAGACTATTGTATTAATAAGGAAAACGCAAAAATAGTGACAAAGACGAAGATAATTAGATAACGTATTACTATCGACTGAAAGTAATATTTTAATACAGAAGGTAAGTTTAATTGTTGATTTTAGAATAAAATAGTGCAGCTTATGGATATAATTCAAATATAGTCCATAAGCAATTATTTTATTATTATGAAATCGAAGGTTTCACAGATATATATTTTTGTGTGAAACTTTCTATGCAATAGTAAATACATTTTTTTATTACAGTTTTCCAATTAAAAAAATAATTTCTATCTATACATATAAAAAATATACACAATTCTTTTTCAGAATATATTTTTATTTCAAATCATTTACAAATTATCTGATGTGATTTGTATGAGAGGCACAATTAGTAACTGCATAGATTTTTCATGGACCCCTGGGAAGGATGCAGCACAACGTACTATAGCGCAAGACCAGATGCTCGTTGTGGGGTCCACTTAGAAATAAACCAAATATAAATTAAAATTGAGAACATGTATGCAAATACTTCACAAATTATTTTTATTAGTATATTTAAAAATATTTTTTATCTAAATGTATACTGTTTAAAAATTAAAAAAAAACTTATTATTTCAAAGAAACATATACAATTAAACATTCTAAATCATAAAAATATGTATATATATTTATATATTTATATGTATTTATATTTAATATGGGAAAGATTTCCTAAAAAAATAATTATTGAAACATAAGTTTTCTATATTCTTCAAGAAAAAATAAATTATATAAAGGAAACATTTCACTTTTCCCGTGCAGTTTTTCCGTTTAACTTTTCATAAATATGTTTATCTGCTGTATATGATATAATCGCCATTTGTTTTTATATAAAAAAAATCTCTGTACAAGAAATGCTTTAAGAGAGATGCGCCAAAAAAGCTCTATGAAATAAAATTGCGAAAATAATAAAGATTTTTTTACTATCAAGCTTAGAAAAAGATTCTACGATGTTTTTATGCTTCGCCTGCATATCTATTTCCGCACATTTTCATCTACACCTGTCTTCAAATCAATGAAGAAAACCGGCACGCGCGCGAGCATGTGTAAGTATATATACGTCGTATAGTCTCGTCGGAGGTAATAATCCATCGGAGGATTCCCCCTTACAGCACTGTGCCCACTCAAATGGTCGTAGCCCGCGCTTTTATGCCGTCGTAAAAGCGCAGTAACAATTAATAAGTATCTCGTAAAAGCTATTGCCGTTGACACCTTTTTGAATGACAGGGGCGGGCTAAGAGAGAACGCCGTCGTCGGAGCCCTTCAGCATCTCCGTTTTCTCGTGCCGAACTCTCCGAACGTTAAGTAAATAGCAACGATAAGATTGTCCATAAATTTTATTTACGCGCGAATCGTTATTCTTAATCGGACAGTTATGCGATCCATTATTCTGCAGACTATTTATCAACTATTCTGACACTTTAAAGCCTCTTATGTTTACTGTTTAACGCGAAACGATTTCTACAGGTAGAAAAACATAAATGCGTAAAAATAAATTTACCATGATATATTAATGTACTATAATGTTTGCATGCTAATATAAGTGTGTAAAATAGCTTTATCTTTTGCCATTTAATGTGCCATAATGTGCTATAATATTTGTATGACATATAACATATGCGTTTGCTATTATTCATTGAATATTAATATTTGTTGTGAATTTCTTATTAATTATTCATACATAATGTGATTATTGAAATACAATTGACAATTACAATTTTTTAATGGCTGACATTTATAAAAGATAGGTAGTATAATTTCATGTAATTAAATATAATTATATATAATATTTGCGTGTTCACATTTCTAGTATAAAATTATAAGCTATATAATATTTAATACATATTGAATTTTATTTCAGACAAGTTAGAATTGTTTTGCATATAGAAAAACAAACGTTTATAATATAAATATATTATTTATTATTTTATTAATCTTTATTATTACTAAATTAAATATTCNTTACTATTTCTTAATTAAAAAATATTAATCCCTTTTTTTAAAATCTTAAAAGATTTTTTACAAAAATATGAAAATAATAAAGATCATTTTACTTTATTATATAAATATAAATTTTTAAAGAAAACAATTTCACGAAAAACTTGAAAAAGTTGATATTCTTCGTAATAAGACAAAATTATAAAAAGTAAAAAGTAAAAATGTAAAATCTGTTCTTAAAATTTTATCTGGTTAGACTGTTACGTTCCCGAAAAATTCTAATTCACAAAATGATTATTTAAAATATAAATATTAATTGTTTTTTTCTTTCTGGTGAGAATACATCTATCAAAGAATATGGTAAATGTACGTACAACAAATATAATTTCAAGCTAACATTGCAGCATTTTACGAGTTGCGAAGGGAACAAGGGAACAGACTAGATAATATTACGCAGAACGGATATAGAGAAACGGTAGCCACAAACGCGGTCGGGTTTGTGTCGTTGCCTTAATTAAGTTACATGTTGGTCGCATTGTTCCGAATATACATATAAATGTCAGAACAGAAGGTAGAAAGGAAATATTAATTAATTTTAATAGTAGTACGTCTTGTTTCTCTCGAATCTGATAATGTTCTACTAGAGTTCTATAGGTTTTCATTATTCATATAATCCTAGATGCTAGAAAATGATCATGATAATAAAAGTCACTTGCAATACTCTTAGCACTATGCATTAAGCAATAATTTATTCAAGAAAATTATAGCAACAATATATAAAAATAAATATAATATTGAAATTACAATATATAATGTATCTCGTTATATTTACGTAAATTACTGTTTTGATATAAACTCTTATGTTACAGAAATATTGCGTTTATAAATTAAGCATAAAAATATAATAAAAATGTATAATTTTAAATTACATTTAAGGAAAATAGAATTAAAATTATGCGATATTTTATATTTATATATATTTTATTACTCAGGACAGGAGAAAATAGAGATCGTAGGAGCCACGAAATAATATTTTCTTGAGTTGTATCTCTTAGTACATACTCATCACTTAATCGGTTTTAGGGAATAATCCAAGATCGCGGCGATAATTAATTATGTTCCACTGAATAGGATTAGATTAAGTATACCAATACTCTATGTCGACATTTCTGAGGGTACGAACGAGGTGCGTATAGAGGTATGAAGGGTAGAAGCATCCGGGTGGCGCTAAGCCAGCTTTCTCAGCTGCGGAACGCAGAAGGGTAGCGGGGTGGAGAGGGGCATGGAAGAAGGGATGGAGGGCAGAGCAATAGCCTTTACGACTCGGCCATAGTATCAAACGATCTATCCTGCCATTAAGATAGTCTCAGAACGATTCGGTAACCTTTGGGTCCGTGGAAAGCGATACGCTATCGACTTCGTAGCTTGGCCGCGGCATTTTGTGAACGGATAAGGAAGGCGCTCTTTCCCCCTGTCGGTTCGTCCTTTCACCCGTCGTCATTCCGTCTTCATCCTCGGATGAAGGTGCCAATAAGGTTGACTGCTGCCGTTTCTAGAAAGAAGATTTTTATCTAGTCTCGCTTTTCGGTCATATCATACACATTTTGAGTCGATCTTCTGTCAATTCGTCAGTCTCTCCAATGTTATGATTAGACTTTCGAACTCGATTACGATCTATAGAATTTGATATGTATATTTTGATGATATATTGTCTTATGATATATATCATATATAATGTACATATTTTTGAATGTATTATAGAAAGCAAAATGTAATTAAACATACTTTAGATTGATATTCTATTAAAAAGATTTAAGAAATTTAGAAAAATTTAATAAAAGTTTTAATAAAAAATAATAAAAATAAATGCTTTGATATTCGTAAATTCAGAAAGAGACAATTTTGAAAGATTATCACTCAATTATTGTTATCAAGCATGTTATATTTAGCTTTCAATGATCGAAATATTTCTCAGAGTCTTCTCAGACGTTTGTATCATAGACGGTCCATTAAAGTGAGCCTCACTGCCCATCAAAATAATTTCATTTGGTATGAAAATGCATGCGCATTATACAAAATGCAATACAAATGTTCACTGAGGTGAATCCGGGAAGGTGGTAGTCTGGAAGGGAGGATACCATGCATATACATCCAAGGGAATGGAGCGTCATGCGCCAAGAAAGTGGGGACAGGGCTTGCGCGGCAACGTAGCTTGGGAAGCGCCGCGTTTGACGGGGGGGTTTTCCCCGGTACGAGAAGAGGGGTATGGTACCGCGAGAGTTTCCAGGGTAGTCCAAGGGGGTGGAAAAGGGGTGGAATGGAATGGAATGGAGTCGAGCGTAGTGCCCGTAGGGTGAGGTGGTGCCGAGGGGCCGAGGGGACCGAAGATTGATAATGCAATTCCAAGACTGCCATTATCCCCGTCCACCCAACTCGCTCCGGCGCTTCTATCTTTTTTGCTTCTGCGTTTCTCTTGCCCGCTTCTTCTCCTCCGCCCCTCTTTCTCTCCCTTCCTCCCCCCCCCGGTCGTCGTATGAGGACCGACGAGTTTTAGAAATGTTAACTCCATAAATGTCACGCCGTTCCTTTCTGTTTTTTTTTCTTTGAGAAAAGAAAGGGCAGGTAGGTAGGAGGTCTGATGTACAATCTCGCTTATGGCAAATAGAAGATATTATTCGCGGGAATTAACTGCCTCGGATAAATGCTGAGTCATTCAGACTCACCATATTAGTTTTTTTTGTACCAACTTCGTACTGCGGTTTTGCGGTAACTGCGTTTTAACTTTTAAAACTAATAATTAAATCCAGAAGGAGAGAGAGAGGGAGAGACCTAATTACAGTTTACTTTTGCTAATTCTTTTTTAATATAGGAAAGAACCATAGTTTGGAAATATTCACTCTGAATCTTAATACTGGATATGAAAAAGGGCAATTTTAAGCCCGAGGTCCAGAAGCCCGAAGATTGATAATCCAATTTCAAAATTCCCATTATCTCCAACCATCCAGTTATCCCTCCAGGCCCTCTAGACCCTCCTAGGTTTTCCTTTAGGATCTTTTACTTTTGAACTTATCCATTTTCAGGGAATGGACGAATTTTATAATCTTCTTTCTATCAAAAAGTTTCGGCGAAATGACCTCCATGTTTTCTAGAAATAATTATAACGTGTAACTTTATGCGGATGTCGCGAAATCTTTTTTTTAACATTTCAGAGGAATATTCCCCGCGCGAGATACCTCTTTCGCCTTTCGTCTGATATCCTCCGGGAGATGCCGACTGGCTGCCGTTGGCGTTGCCCTGGGAACCCCCTTAGAGCCGTATTTCCTTGGCAGGAAAGCTCGCGTTTTCGCCTCGCTTCCCAAATCCCGCCAGGAAAGTTTTCGCCGACTGTGTGTTTGAATGGATGTTGAAGTAGAAAGCGAGGGATAGTCCGGAGAGTACGTGCTGGTTGTGCAAGCTTTTCGAAAAATACGATTATAACGATAATTGTGTCTGCTGAGTACCGATTGTATATCTTGTTTATTCTTCGGTTATGCACTTAGGCATTGTGATCGTAACATCGTCAAATCCAAATGGAATCCAGATCGTAATGCAATCGACGCTTCTTTATTCAATATATCGAGTAAAGATATGATGTTTCATACAAGAAGATACATTAAGAAGATCTGTACAGTGTGTTAACAATGCAAATATTTCGTAGTCTTCAATGCAAAGTGATATACGCATAATAGATTTTCTTTCGGTTATGACATGTGCCATCTATTCGATAAATAGAATGTATAATAACAATACTTTTATAATTATTTTGATACACATAAAGGAATCTCTGTATAAAATCATTCCAAAATTTTCAAAACATTTTCTATAGATCTAATATTATTATAATTTCTATATACTTTCTATGTGTAAGTAACATTAAATATACTTTCTAATATTTTTTCTTTTTTTTCCTCTTTGTTTATTTTTGTCAAAAAATTAATACTACTAGACATAATTGTATAATATAATTAAAATAATCGCGATTAATCAAGAAGATAATTGTACTGTTTTTCAAGAAGGAAAAATTTAAATGTTTTGCGGCAGAAAAACATTAAATTATTAGAAAAATTTATTGTCAAGGGATACATTGACGGAAGATGTAGCATTTTACGTGTTTGAGCTGTTAGTGAAGTTGAAGAAATTGAGCTCTAATTCTCGCCTGGACATATGATGATTGCACTACGATAGCCCATCGAGTCGCGCTTATCCAGGATTACATACATGATACTGGCTTGCCATTTATCCAGCACTATCTCTGTAGTCTTTGTTTTCTTTTTTGGTATGAAAGACAAACTCAACGAGCGTACCTTTGCTATCGACGAGCATTGTCTGAGAAAAAAAGCACGTTGAACTAGAAAAGAATGAGCGGAAAAGAAATTTCGATAAATTTTTAAAAATTATTGAAAAGAATGATAACTATTTAAAAAAGAAATGCATATGTATACTTATTTATAAATAAAGTCATGAATATGTTCTCATACAAAATTTTCATTCCCGCGCATTCCTTTCGTGTCTATATTTTTTAAACGTGTTAAATTATAATATGAATCGATTCATGAATCGATCAATGAAAGAAACATCAGGCTAAAACTCTGTAAGTTTGGAAAATGACTTTCTGGGAAAAATATAAACATATAAACATGCTCATTAAGAGCTTTAGTAAATCCAAGATACTGAAAGGCCATGGAAACAGAAGAGTTTAGCGGGAATAGCGGCACATTGAGAAGGAGATAGGAAAGTGTTAATCCTACCGAGCAACTTTGCTGTAGGGAACTTGCACGCTCATGCCGAGAGGATTTCCATTCAATAAATTTGGAGCTTTGTATAAGCTTTCCACGCTTGAGTTTAAATCCCGGCGTTGGCGCGGGCTTACGTGCAACCGTGTTGGGAATGCAATATATCTGCAGGAGAAAACTCACTTTTCTATTGCTGTTTGTCAGTGAATGTTCACAAAAGTTGTACAAAAACAATTTAGCTTGAAGGAGAACAGCAACGTTAATATTACATAAGAATTTTTATAAAATTAGAATTTTCCTCTAAATACTTTTCGTAATCCGTCGTAGCGATCGGAAAGACGCGCGCGGGTTAGAAATCATGGATTTTATCAGTTCGCGTCGTATTCGAAAAAATCTGCCGACGGAGAGATGATATCATTGCGTATAGGTATTTATAGGCGTAGGTCTGGTCGTCACCCTCTTATGCGCAAATACCTGGAGTGAGACTAGGCGGAGGGAAAATTTTCGTGATCTCTTCGTGTATGACTCCCCAGGCACCCTTTCAGTCCGAGGTGGGTCTGGCCTGGAACGCGTAACACGCATTTTTATCAAACGTTACGAGCACCGGAACGAGCGGGATGAAAACCAATATCTTACTACCGCATGGGAATTCGCTCCAATGCCAGCGTACTATTTTCCGTCTGTGTGTTCGATCCCTTGTTTACATACCTTTCGTAATCATGCGGTCTTTTATCGAAGCCCTCCTAGTATCTGAACACATAAAACACGTAGAACAAAGCAAATAAAACTAAATTGATAAATTTTGAAATATTACGAATGAAGAGATTTGCACAATTAAATTGATATAAATTGGAATTAAACAAATATCAGAATCGCGAGATCAGTAGGAAAAACTGATTTTTTTCAAAATAGAAAACTCTGAAAAGACTCGAGGGAATTATTTACGTGTTTATGATCCAATATACCCTCATTTTTCTCAAAAGAAATCGTATCTCTATTGCAGTGATGAAACTCAGACCGTAAATAATAATTGAAACGGAAGATGGAAGTTTCTTTATAGCGATAATATAATCAGTCAATATCTTGTTTTTGCTTAATAAAATTATTGAATCAAATTACAGATTTTACATGAATCCTCGCATCACTACGATCTTTAATTGTCGTCATTCGTACACCGTTAACAATCATAATTAATATTATTTTAATTACAATTGGGTTAATTGCATAGTACAATATATTTCTATCTCTTCAAAATATACAATTATAATTTTTCATTTTTTATGAAACATATTTCTGTTAATATTTACATAATAATTTTTTAGTAAAAATTGTATGAGATAAAAATTATTTGTGGATAAAAGATAATTTTATTTTTATGCAGTTGAAGATATAAAAAAAGATAAATTTTATAAATCCCACGTTCGAATATATATCTCCGTCTAAAATAAATTTTATATAATAAAATTTTAATTTTATTAAATTAGTATGGAGATATACGTTTATTTAAGCTGAACAGTTTTACTAAATTCTAAAAGTAATGAGCTCAATCGATCGGCATACAAGATGTATCCTTACAAGGCTTTGATTTTATGGTTTCTAATTTATTCGAAAAAAACAGACTTAATTAATTGCGAGTCGATCGAAATGCTCGATTGAAAATTTTTATCTAGATTTGCAAATATCTGCAAAATTGTGTAGTGTATAAACTAGTTTCCAATTATCTCAGATTTTATAAACTATACAACATGACTGCCACAATAAATAAAATATATTGATAAAACATTCTAAATGTGCAAAAATACAATAAAGAAATTATTTAAATTGCTTTATATTAAGAAATTAAATATAACAATTTAAAAGTTTTTCAGATAGGATTGTATGTTACTTTTTTTGTTACTAAATCAATTTTTTAACCTTCCTGTTGTTAAAAGTAAACCTATATAAAAATATTCAAGTAAAATGACTTACGTCGATTTTTACAAATATAAAATTATATAATTCTATAAAATTGAGAAGTTTTAATAAAAAAAAAAAAAATTTGAAAATTTTTCTCATTCTAATTTGTTTCATATTTAAATAGATAAAATGTTATTTATAACTTTTATTATTGCATTAATATGAAATTCCAAGAATTATATAGATTTTTGCAATTTACATTCTGTATAGAACAGATTTAAATAAAATTAAAATTTATTCTTTTATTATGACTGGAATGTATTAAATTTTTTTAAATTATTTAAATAAAACTGTCAACCGTAACAATTAATTTCATGGTAATAAAATGCGCAATTAAAAAACAATATATATACGAGTATCTTTATAGAGGTAAATTTTGTGATAATTAATTTAATGGATAATAAATGCAATCGTGATAGTGATATTTATCTGGGAAATAACACAAACATCGCTTGGCATAAATTAAATTGGGACATGTTGCGAGACAAGTCATTCGATGTCGCGGAATTTCCATGAAAACGTGAGTGTGTTGGAAGCAAGCAACCGTGATGGTCGAACTAGCTTGGGAGATTACGAGTAACCTCTGGATCTGAGCAAGCGAATCAGGTAGAGGATGTGGTTGGGGATACGGTCCGATAAACACCGCACTACTCCACTGGAAAGCATTTCTCGCGCCAATATACAGCCTATGAGCGTGAGCTTGGTCACCTATCGAGTAGTTCGATCTAAATGAAGACATTTACTAGTAGCAAATTTGATTGTGATTACTCATAGCAATATGTAGCTGTATAAATAGCTATATAGTCTCTGATTTCTCTTCAAATTAATAAATTTGATTTACTGAGAGAAAAATATAATTACTTTTGGCTTCAACTGTAATTTTATAATATTTCTAACAATAAATATAATTAACTTAACTATATGCATCATTATGTTAACCATAATTATCGTTAGAAATATTATAAAATTGTGTTTAAGGCTAAAAGTAACTATATTCTTCTCTCAGTGTTCATGTAATATTATAACAACAAATTCAATTATTTACTTCTTACTTGGAATCTATTGGAATTAATTTATGATTTTAAATCGTATTTTTAATTTTAATAATAATAAATTTGTAACAATCTACATATTATTAAAATTATCACAACGTACTGTAAATTTTCTCTGTAGATTTATCAGAATCGAAACTTATCAATTACAATGTAAAATTTTTAAATTATTTTATACTAGCTAAATAATAGCTAAATAAAATTTTATAAAATATGTATATACTTATGGTGCTTTACAGTATCATATTATCTTGGGGTAGATATACACAGATCTCTCATGAGAGAGATATCGCTGCTGAATCAAATGACCCATTTGGTTTTAGTGGCGCGATATAATCGACGTCTATTCGCCTTTGGCCGTTCGACATCAGGTAATATCAAATATGAAACCTAGAAAATCTCGCCGTCGGGCAATTGGCCACTCGCGATGCATAGCGAGATTAGAACACGTAATCAAAGCTACCGTATCACCTCGTGAATATTTGCATATTAAGGGTTAATCCAACAAAATGACCTCTGCACTTTTGTCATATCTGAAATATCTGAATATTATATGAATCAAAACATATGTTTTTCAGTCGTTGAACATATGATAATACGATAATATAAAATTGCAAGCTGTTATCGTTATATTACAACTCGGGGCGACACAATTTTCAAATCGCATTCTGAAATCGCATGACCACACTATTGAGTGCTGTACGTAATGCCACGTGTAGATTTTATTATGTAATTTCTACCTATCTCCTGAAACGTTCGTGCTAACGTCAGTGTCTGGAAGACAAGGCGAGATCGAGCGACGGCTGTGTAAGAGCATCTGGGACCACATCCAACGCTTTCGGATAGTATGGTCGGGGTAGATTAGTGGAGGTGGAACACGTGTTCGATGCTCAGGGCGGACTTCACATCGTTGGACTACTACTGGGTGGTAGTAGAAAAATAACAAGCGGGGCACTAGATGGAGTACGTAAGACGTCGTTATGCACATCCGGCGCCGCTACCGAATTCGAATTCGAACTCACGAGTTTCAAACGCCCACCCCGCCGCCAGGGAGAACATTCCATCTTTCTTATATAAGTAACTGCAAGGACACCCTGTAAAAACGTCTAAATCACCCCTACCGAGATATTAAGGTGCTATGCGATGTGAATTCTCATTTATTCCGCGCCCAACTACCTTCCTGGCAACGCACCAAATTGAAAAGCGCAGATGCAAAGTTCCTCGGGCCCGGCAAGACCTGGCTCGACTCGCAAGTTACGAAGGAATATGTATTACAGTGAAGTAATCCAATCCCGGTAAACGTTACCGCGGGGTTTCCATTGATTCATCGAACAATCTGCGAGAGAGCACTTCCGCTTGGAACGATCGGCAGGATTAGATGATTTTGAGCCGTTTCAATTTGGAAAAGTGTAGAAAGCACGGACCAAATTAGTTTTCGGTCTCTAATTTAAACGCTGCATACAGTTCTATCTCCTACGTTCGCGGAATATATCAATAAAGCATATAATTTCTCTTTTATCTCTTATTCAATCGTTTAATATAATTACATCCGGAGATTTAATTTAATTATCGGAGATTAATTATATGGAGAATTAATTTCATGGAAAATGATGAAATTAGCTTGATACAAAAAGATAAAAATGTATATATCAATATGCCCGCCTTATATTTTGAAACAGATTGCAATTTAATTGTCATAAGAAGTTAAATTTTTCAAGCTTATATTTAAGATAATACGTCATTTTTAAATTCTTACTTTTATATGTATGTATATATGGGACATGTTATGATCACTAATAATAAAGATCTTATTCAAAACGAGAACAGACCGTAAAAGAGAAACGAAAAGCAACTGGGAAAGAATTTCTAGATTTGCGCATAGTTTTCAGTTGGCGCCGATCCAAATTGAAAAATACATTCGACGTATTTTCTTTACCCTTCTCGCTTCAGCCGCCCAGTGACCGGATCTCCGGAGGGAGTTGAATGATATAATGGTCCGTCATTAATACAAGTGGAAAGCGAGGAGATCGAGGGGATTCTCCGATGGTAGCGAGAAGCCGGCAGCGGGTGGAGGTGAATTTATAATGAGAGAAAACTGTAGAGGACTCGAATTTGTGAAGGTACGCTGCCCATCTAACTTTGCTAGCCGAATTGGAAAAAAACGTTTAAACAGCCGGCCGTCAGTTAACTGATTGAATAAAATGTGCATAGTAAAACAGCGAAACAACAAATTCAATCCGATAATATTGTATAATATCAAACGATCCTTTTCATTCTACTTTCTGAGTCGTTTCTTCACTCGGGGATCGCGAAAATTACAAGTAATAACATTTGCCTGTTGCATTTTACTCTTTTGCATACTTCGCGGGCCGTTGATGCGATAAGAGTCAGGAGTTTAAAGAGCGTGCATGTATCATGCGAGTATTGAATGTAAATTTCTATAAGACAGCTCTGCATTTGCAGTATGGCTACATCTTAATTAGACCGTGATACAAGATATAGAAAGGACGGTGGGCAGTTTAATGAGACTTTACGTGGTCGACGATCGCTTGGCACGCACACGAAATCTAAAACGAGAAGATAGTTAAGAAAACCACTCGCATGATGCACGATAATAATACAAGAAGGAAAATTGCTTGTTGTATTAATAACAGATTTATTTAATGTAGGTTGAAAAAATGAAAGTAATCTTTAAAATACAATTAAATAAAAAAAATGTTTCCAAATTTTAATATATTATTTTTAAATTAAATCAGTTTTTTTGTGTTTTTTAATCATAGTAAAATACAATGCGAGAATTTTTCTAAATGTGTTTTTGATTTGTGAATTGATCAGGATTTTTTAAGGACAATGATTCGCATAATGTTGACGTTGTCGCGAGACACTGGCGAAACGGAAGACGTTTATCTTCATCTTTTCTCCGGAATCGCACGAATTCTATGTCGGGAAACATACATAAATCGCATTTCATTGCGGAACGTAAATGTGCACGCGCAGTTGGCCGTGGGCAGAGAAAGAGGAAGAGAATAAGCGAAAGCGACTGAGAGATGCGGATACGAGCACCGAGCCTTCGTGGCGCATCAGCATTCAAAGTACTCGGTAGAAGGAGGGCGCGGCTCTTCAAGGCAGAAGAGGAACAAAAACCTCCCGAGAGAGCAGGATGTTGCATTAATATTTATACGCGAAAAGAGGGGCTGTTGCTCGGAAGAGCTAGAGGACGAGGTCGAAGGTAAGGGGGGGGGAGGAGAGGGAGGGTCGAAATGAAATGCAAATGCCTTAACGAGCCACTGAGGGACTACCGGGGCACATCCTAGTCTCGGTCACGAATGTACTCTGCCTCTCATCAACACTTGCGTTATAATACACTACGACTGGTCCCTTACATCGTCCGCACATGTACACGTCAGCTCGCCTGTTTATCTTTTTATCTTTATCACGTATCTCCAGAAATTTCCGGATCTCGGTATTTAATTAATTTCGGATCGTCGTTACGTGAGCAGGCACGCGAGAAGATTAGTGGCAAAAATGGCTTCTCCTGTAATGGCGCTCCGTACCTATGTCTTTCTGTCGGGAGCACAATGAGGGAGAACGACCGGAGGCGGTTATATATCAAGGTTACGACTAAGAAAGCTTTACTCGCACCTAAATACGCAACTAGATCTTCATTACGAGGGGAAGCAAATCCCACCAATCTTCAGTACGCATCGGCAATGTGGGTGGTAGGCAATATGGCTGCGAGAAATAAGTTATTAGATTAGAAATTGAAATTTCTTACTCACCTATTTATTTAGCTGTCTTTTAAAGAAACAATTTTTTCAATCGCTACTTTTCGTTATGTGTTTATTTTATTCGGCAAATTAAAAACTGCGGAGCACAATAACAGGATAAAACGTTACTGTGATAACTTAAACTTTTTTCAGGTTTCTTTTTAATCTTTAGAAAATACAGCTAATTTTTGGGCGGCATTAATTTCGCCGGCACGCGTTCAACTCATCCAATTAAGCTTGATGTAGTAGCAGAACATTCAGTCCGCCATTTAAATATGCAATGCCTGGCTGCATAGGTGCTGCCTGCATATCTAAGGATTCTCCACGGGGCGAAAACCACGGAATAGAAGATGGTGGAAAGAGAAGAAGAAGAAGGGAAAAAAAGGAAGTAAGATGGAAGCGGATGTATGTCGGGCACGTAGCCGCGGGGATTGCCTCGATGTGCCATAGAGGCAATCATGCCGGCAATGCAGAGGCCCATCTTACCGCGTTACCGTCCTGCATATAGCTACCCCCGAGCTATTCCGTATATATTTACTGTCTCCGTGCTTCCACAAACCGTGTTTCCTCTACCGCTCTCTCGTTCCCGCCCGCCATTACGTACCGCACTTCTCTCTCCGTTTCTCTCAGCACGCACTTACAAGAAAATTCGTGAGATACGGCACGTATCGTTGATCACAGATTTCATTAATGGCCGACGTCGGCAATCTGTTTAGAGAAGACTTTTTCATCACATTATTATTATCCTATCTTCTATTTTTTTTTAAAATAAGATTTTTATATAAAGAATAATATCTTTGTAATACAATTTGACTGAAACAGAGAAAAAAAAATTTGATAAATTAAACATACTTCGCGTTAGGCTACTTATTGTCGAATCAATTGCTCTTGTAATACATAATACAAATCAGTTTATGCGAAATTTAATCGGTATTCTTATACGACATCTTCTTCACTGTAGAAAAACAGGCGAGCTGTGTAATTCGTATATCATTGATATGGAGGGCCCGCCAAAGTTTCGTGAGTCAAATTGAAGGAGTTTCAATATAACCCACCCTTCCGTAGAACTGGGGGATTTAGAAGGCCGGTATTAGTAAGTCGCGGGGGTGATTCCAGTGAGGCTCTATGGCGAAAGCTGGCGGCACGAGGCAGCGGTAGCTCACCAGCGTTTCATTAGCGGAAGATGCTCCCCGCGGAGAGATGGTGGGGCGGAGAGTGAAGCGGTTTGCCTGCTCCGAACTGGAAGAAGGAGTTGGAACGAGGTGGATAGAGGCGGGAAAGCGAGATTAGAATCCTGTGCATGGTTGGCAACGTATAATATCGAATAATAACTCACGTCTAACGATAAAATATCTTCCTTCAGAAATATAACGTGTGTGTCTTCCTTTGGGATTGTTCCCCCTTGTTCACTCGAGATCTCAATGACGCGATTAAGCCATTATATAATTATGGCGCTCGTAAGGGCGGTTTTTTTTTAACATAACTGTAGCATCTTCATTTCATAAAGCATTTCGTAACGTTGGTAATAATATTATTAATTTATTTTTATATAACGCAGTTGTAAAAATATTTCATTTTAATACAGTGAAAAGAAATGTTAATGTTTGTTACTTCTTTACACTGTAAAGAGAAGTTTTCTTATATTAGTAACTTGTGATTAACCAAGCATTATTATTTCATGTAGATTTTCTCTGTTAAAATTCATAATTAAGACATTTACGATAGTATTTAATCTAAAATATTAAGTTATATCACAAAATGCATTACATTATATAATTTATTATTTGTACATTGTAATTTATTTCATGATTGAAACATCAACTGAGTCTTTTTTTGAATAATAACTGATTATTTTAGCGTATAAGCTTCGGATGTTTTCGCGGTCGTATATCGAGCGACTTTAATCCGAGCTTTCGAATCCTCGCGCGACACTACGGCGCCAATGACATTTACATCCTCGCGAACCGGCGAGACAAAAGGGGGAGCGGATGGCCGAAATACGTCAGCGAAATCGCCACGAGCCGCAGCGGTCGGCATTCACACAGGGTTCCATGACCGTTCGGCCGTTTCGCAGTAGCATAAATGAGAGGCAAGATTAAACCGGGGGTGACGTACGGTATGTGTTGCTTTACACACGGCCAACCGCTACCATTTTTTGAACTCGCTGTTTTTCCCGAGCTCCGCTCTCTACTCACGGAGGAAAGGTTTAGGGGTGGAGAAGGAGGGGTAAACATGCGAAGCTGTTGGAACAATAGATAGGGCTGAATACAGGGAATGCAATATCCGAAAAGAGGAGCAGAAAAGAGAATAAACAGCTCAATGGCTAAATAACAGAATTATCTGGACAGAAAGGAGAAACCTTATTATTACAAATAATAAACAAGCAGTAGCATAACAATAATTATAATATAATTATAATATGTGACGTTATATTAATCTTGTAATGTGCTAATTTAAATCAATTAACATATTAAATATTTTATATCTATATATGACTATACATATTAACGAAGATCGCACAAAGCTGAAAGGAAGAAAAGCCGAAAGCTAAATGGAGAACGGTGTATAAGACTTTCGATACACGTGAGTTGAGACTACACGCATCGCGAGCGGGTCACAACTACATGGGGGAATTATCATCAGACTGGAGGGTATTCATATACATGTCAGCTCGTGGGATTAACTTGTACCATGTAGAGGCGTCTGCCGCCAGCGTACAAAGGCTGCTCATAAGTTTCTGGAGATACCTGGCCAACGAGAATTACGATCTTAGTAGCGAAGGATTCTACGGCACGAGCACATAAGTTTCCTCGGCGTCTTGCTGGCCCTCTCGCCTACGTCTATATGCCTACCAGACTATCAAGCAGACCAGATTGGTCCAGCCGCGCCTTTTACTTTATTTGTTGTTGAGACGCACAAATGGCAATAACTCTATCTGTTTTCGTCGATATCTCAGTAAAAATGATTACGTTGATTCCGGAACGGAGCAGAATGTTCTTCCTCAATTTAGTTGGAGCCACGAGCTTGGAATAAGAATCACTTGCCTGACTAAAAAATATAAAACAATATGGCTCAATTTTTAATATCGTAACATTATAAAATCATTGTGTAAGGCATGCTAAATTTCACGATATATTTATTAAATATTGTCTTCTTCGTTCAATTATATTATTAAGTTTACGAAATAAACTTTTTATATTTGCAATAAAATACATAAGAGTTATTTCTTTATAATTTATTAAAAATAATATAAAGACATCAGAAATAATGAGAGCGTGTTAATCAATTATAAATCTTGAGGAAATTTTTATAGAGAAAGAACGGAATTAAATGAATTTATTGGATTAATTGATATATATGTATATACCTGTTTTGACCAAAGCAAAAAATATTCTCAGCATTTCTTCACGGAGGCAAATTTAACGCGGCCATTATGCAGAACGAGTTGTATTGGCAGAGTCTCAATCCCAATTCCCAGGGATAGCTAACTGGTCGAATGGCAAAGCCAAACAAACCTTATTTATGTCTCAATTAAAAACGGGAATGGGATGCACCCTCGATGGAGCGACTCCAGACAATAAAGCAGTCGAAAGAGGGAGGTTGAGCGCAAGAGGAAGAGTAAAAGGATGGGATAGAAGGGTCAGGAGGATGAGCGAGAGATAGGGACGCGAGGAAGCGCGTCCGAGTGGGACGCAGAACGCCGAAAAGGATCGGGGATGGAGATGGAAAGCCGTGGACTGTTGAACGTCGACCTCTGGGCTCTGCACTTTCCCGGTCTATGGCCGCCACCGAGTAGGAGGGACACGAAATACCATCGGTTTTGGCTTACGGATCCAGCCGTATATCCAAAACTGAACTAAATACACCGAGGGGACATCGAGGTACCGAGGAGATAACGAGCGAATTCGTGAAATGGCCATAGATCAGACGGCTTAATTATCTCCACGCATCGCTGCCTACCCCTTCTAATCGGCGTTCTACACCCGCATTCGTCCGGAAGCTGCCCTCTTCCAGCCAATCCGCGAACGTCGACTCTTCGATGTATAAAGAGGGATTTATTGTCATAAAGCCGAACCAGTATACGTAAGCAAACGCATTATATTCATATGGCGATTGTATGCTACATGCATATACATATAATGCAGTCTTAATAATATAATAAATGATAATTAATTACATATAATTATAATGTATAATTACACATACTAAATCATTAAAGTTATATTCATTTTTAATAGAATATATTTTGAATTTAATTTGTTCGGATTAAAGTTTTTTTTTTATAAATTTTGAATTTTTTACATTAAATAATCCAATCAGATATTTTTCTAAAAATCTCCAATTTTCCAACAATTTCTTTTTCTTCGTTGAAAATGTATTTTTTACTTTCTAAGCAAGAATTCAAACATATTTAAATTTATTTTATTACCTATCTGTAAAATTGATATCATATGTATATGTATAAATTGTTACTGCAAACATTTCAAAAAACGTTGCGTCATCTTACGGTTCGGCGTGTTAAAAAATTGATGCGAATCAAGTATGTAGTGAGCATACGTACATCGCGCCGTCGCCTTTATTTACACAAGTATCACGAAGAATCTCAAGTTTATTCCCACTTCGGCTGTATGTTTGTACGCAATAAGATATATTGATATTCCTCCCGTCTAAACCCTTCTTTTCCACCCCCTTCCATCGTCGCCGCCAGTTCCGGCACGGCACCAACTCTCGTTCCTTTTTATCTCCGTAGAGTTTCCACCCCATCAGCCTCACCCTCGAAACCCCCCGCCGCCACTCTATCGCACATCCCCCTCCCCGCGTGCTCGCCGTCCCCTTCGCCCTCGTTCCGCTACCGGCACGAACCCGTATCCGATCCACCCCGGTCCCAGCCAGTCCCCTACCCTCCAGCGAAGCGCCACGGCAGTCATGGCGGCAGTTACGGAATCAATAAAAGTGGTGCTCATGCGCCTCAACTGCCGTCGCTACTGCCGTCCGCTGCCACCTCCCACCCCTTTGCCTTCTCCCCTCTTCGTTCAACGACTTCGACGCCGTTTCAACCCACCCCTCTCTTTTCGTACCGTTGCCCTTCGCTGTACCTCGCTCTCGCTCTTTCCCTCGATTTCTCCTTCACCCCCATGCCCACCATCATGCACCGGGATCCCTCTCGCCACCGCTATGGATTTCGTTCTTTCCCCTCAACCTACGACTTTGAATCGCGCCAACTTCCATCTCCCTGCCCCCTCCCTCTCTTCTTGATGTATCCGTCCTTTCTGAAACTACGGCTAAAACTATACAACGAGCACGCTCTGTACCGGGTGTCTCGGCATAATCTCCTTTCGTTATTTCTTACATCTTGGGATACGCCGTATAGTGCAAAACTCGAATGTTTTAAGGCGCGATTTTGAAGCTGTGCCACGGGGAAGATTCATGTCGTCAAACAGTCTTTGTCCCGCGGATATTCGCACACACGTTACTGAATATCGATCACGCTTAAATCCAGCATGAATATATCGAATCCCTGCTAATTTACATTGAAATTGGTTCAGTCGTCTCCAATTTATTCGAAAGCGATCAATGATGAATGGAACTAGTACATATGTATATATATATATATATATATATATATATATATATATATATATATATATATATATAAAATTTTTTTCTTGTCAGATTGAAATTGAATAAAATCCATGATTTACGCCACAAAAAAACGCTACGCAATTTATAAAAGTGCATGCAACAATAAAGAAAAAGCTTTTTTCTCTTTTTGGGTCACTTGTACTGCAAAATTAATTCGAACCAATTTTATATATATTTTTTTTTTGTAAAATTTAGTGTCCTCTCACTGTGAGTAAATCCAAAATAGAATTTACGAATAACTTATAAATTTTATTTAGGTGTGAATAATAATAGAATTTCTGTGACTCGATCGCGTCTTGCAGTTAAGCGAAGCGTATCACTAATTCCATGAATATCTGATTAATTAACTGAGGTTACAATATATAGGTCGATCAGAATGATTAATCATTTTCCATTATCCTGGTAAACAGGGCCAATTCTGCGACGGTTCGTAGGTTTTCCCGTGGTACGGGAGACTGTGCGGATGCGGGCAAGCGCGGGTAGGTAATGTCGGGATAATGTTTCACATAAACTGTGGTAGGTCTCATATACAACAATGCCTGAATATATATACATGTTTGAAAATAAAACAGCGGTTGCGATGTATATGCAATTTCGTTATGTACTCATTATGGTTTACATTGACAAGAATGTTCGCAAGTATTCACCACTTCTGATTTTCATTATCTTCGAGAATTCAAAATTAAAAAAGACACACATTTTTATTTATAAACGTAATTGTACATATATGAACAAACTTAAACAATCTCAAATTAACATATTTGATTGTAAGAAAATATTACAAATAAAATATATATAAAAAAAAGATTTTAGTAGAAGATTTATAATATTGTAAAATTTATACATGTATAAAACAATTTTACATTATTTGATAATTACAATGACATTTGCTCAACATCTATTTTAATTCTTTTAATATGTTTAACTTGAGTAAAAAAAATTTTTTATTTTAAGAAAAAATCTTTTGTTTTGAGATATTTTAGAATATTTTCTAAATTTAATAAAATTGTAAATTGATAACTATCTTTGCAAACATTTCATCATGAATTGACTTCCGATGAAATATGGATTATCATTTAGAGAATTACGTGTATATAGGTATTATATATTTTAATTTACACATTTTTTTATTCTCTATAAAAGCTGACATTTTAGCAATGATGACATTTTGGCATAAGAATGCTTCAATTATTTTATCTTTTAAACGAGTCGTAATTGATGTATTTTATAATTTTCTATTATTAATACTTTTTATCCGCATTTTATATCTGCAAGTATATATTAAATAACGCCTATCTGTTCAGAATAATTGTATCATTATTCAGGCTGTGATGTAATTTACATAATAGTTAATTAGTGTGTATCGAAAGATGCGTGTGTTCAGTAGCCGAAAATTACTTTCATATGCATTGTGTCCGCCGGAAGGGATCCCACGAATTATCTCGCCAGTAATATTTTATGGATCACATTTTTATGTTTTATAATAACTCTTATGGAGGGGTGCATTGTAGGTACGTACCATGTATTTAACGTCACGTTACGTCATAATTAATAATGAATCTGTAATTAAATAAAATATGCGCCCGGAGGCGGACTCTCCATTCGAAGATTCGATGCATAATATGCATAAATGTATTTTTTGCTCTGTTATCGTAAATTTTATTCGCGCAGTTATATGTCGACGGCTTCATCATTTTATATCGCGTGATGCAAAAGGGGGGGGGGGGGNGGAAGTCACGTTTTAAGGATCATCTCTGGTAAATAGCTCTTTACGAATAGCGTCGGAATCTCCGTGTTGTAGGAAGTACCGAAAGAATGTTTAGCCTGCTAGCAGAAGAGGTCGAAACGGACGACCCTTTCACAGCGAATGGGTCGTACTCTCGAGCGAAATAGGCCATAGCTGCAGCAACCAATGGGCAATGCAACCCTAGCGAAGTATGGTGAGCACGTTTGTATAGCTTGCGGACACGGGCAGAAGGGCATACCGGCATGGTACACCGTACAAGTACGTATACGTGGTGGCAGTGTATGTGTGTGTGTGTGTGTGTGGTGTGTGCGATATGGTGTTTTATCTTAGAGAGGCAACCCTCGGGGTTTCCTGCTTCGCAGAGAAGTTGTGTTGCTAGCTGCGTGCCGCGGTGGAGAGCGCCTATCCTAACTGAGGCGATAAATGCTCTTCTGTATTAGCGCAGCTAAAATCTCGGCTTCTATTTAGCCACGTGATTCATAAATAATGCAAGATCTCGCCTAGAGTTTACCAATGACCTTCTTACGCTTTTGTCGGTAGTAGTTGAACTCGGTTACTAACATCTTCGGAGATCTTCATTTCCACCTTTACAATCTGATTCAAGAGCCTGAGAAGAAATTATATCATTATCCATTTTTCTTAATTATCCGTCTTAAATATCATTATCCGTCTTCTTCTCTTAATATCAGTTTCTGACGTGATATGTAATGCATATCTTATGAAAGCGATTATTAGACTCGGAATATAAGAATTACGTTCAGTGTGCGAGGAAGATGTAAGTTTTTATTTTTATTTTTTTGCAAATTGTTCTTTCTACTCTATTTAAAAGTTTAAAAGTGGAATAGAGATTTTGAATAATTCAAACGTTGTACGGCGTATATAAATTCATAACGCGCAAAACATTAAGCTTAACTGTAATCCACAAAAGATTATGCACAAGGATCCTCGGTCCTCATTTACATTATGGCCTTTCGAAACTTCAGCATTTAAATAACAGCATTTAAATAACCTGCATACGCACGGGGCAATGGTGCTTAACAAGCGTACAAATCGCGTCAGCGCATCCAATATTTTTGTGGTGAATTTATTGCGTGCGCATCTAAAACAGCCTTTATCGTCGGTAGAAATTTCAATTTACGTGTGGGTTTATCTTGCAAGACGCATCGAACTTACTACGCTGTATCACGCACAAAATTATTCGTGCGGCATAGTCAACGACTACTATCGTAAATCAATGCTTGTACTTCCGAACAATTAACTTTCCAAACACCCACACAATTGTGCTCGTTAAAGTAAGTTGGGTTACCAGTCCAGACGCAGTAACGTTACACCTACGTCGATAGGAAGGATCTTGTAACACTCGTGTGGCGGTACGTTATGCTGAAAGTACGCCTACTATTACCAACTACGGTATCCATAAATGCCAGCTCTTGTTGTGGCTGCTCTAGAATGATCATTTTGCAAGAATCATCTTATTATAAGACAGTAAGCTAATTATGAAACGATCAATTATAGCAAATTATATTATTATAAAATTATTATAATAGTGTAACATTTTTTTATTTTGTTATCTAAAGGAAATATAAATCTTAAATATTCAAACAACCGCTTTTGTTTCGAGCAAAAAATATATGCTTCAGTGTTGAATATTTATAGAAATACGTTTTTAGAGAATTTGGTACATACAACACAAAAGAAGTGTATAACATAATCAGTAATAGGTATTTCTATGGTTTTTCTTATTTTATTACGCAATATATTCGTGCAATATATTTGGAGAGTCTAGAAAATAATTGGGCAATAATATTGTTGATTGAAAAAATTCATTATATTAATGAAATATTTTGTAATTCCGTAAATTTATCTAAAATTAATACAGAATGCAGTTCTTAACAATCATTTTTAGAAATGGTTGATAATATTTTTTCTCGTTTTCTTTGATGCACGAAACAGGTACAAGCGTCGCGTCGTAACTCAGATTGCACCTTTCATGAGAAAATTCAAGGTTAAGGAAGCTAAAAAAGTGATTTTCGTACTCGTGACTCTCGGAAATCGTAGAACGTAATTTGATTGAAAGGATCAGAAAGTTATTGCTCCTACAAGCGAAGGTAAAAAAATTCGACAAAAGGGCTACGTCATAACGATGTCCCTTGCTTGCATTGTTATTCTTTGAACGGTATTTTATAATCATTCCGACGTTGTTTTCTGTCAACATAAAGTTTCGACTTTTTTACGCTAATTTGAGCGATACTATTGCCTTTTACATCAATATTTTTACAACGATATACAGTACCACTTGCCGAGAGGAAAAGAGAGACAGAGAAAAGAATTTATTAAAGAGATAAAGTAAATTACTACAAAACCAAACTATTTTTTGATTGATTTTACTGTGAAAATTTATTTCCTTTTTAACTTATTACGTATGTCTCATTTTGCCTTCAAAGCGAGAACGATCGCACGTATATTGGAATTACGGCATGTATCTACATGTTTATAATTTAAGATAAAAAATAACAGAAAAATGATATTTGTAATTTTGGAATTTTACATTACGGCATTTCATGTAAATTAAGAAGCAAAAACTGAAGAATAACAGTAGAAATTTTAATTAAAATTAATTACAAAGTAGGCATATGTATTACAAATGCGTATCTAAATGAATCTTAAACTTTGCATACAAATTTAACATAATGTCTACTTAATAGATATCCAAGATATCGAAATAGTAATAAGTTTAAATAAGGAATATTGAATATTTTGTACACCCGTTAGACCAACCTATACACAAATTAACCTGTATAGAATAACGGTCGTGATAGGATGCCGCGAGATGTATAGGCAATCTTGCAAATGAGAATCGTGAGTAACGGCGAACATTAACGCCGTCTGCGCCACTATACCCTCCTGTAAGGAAGAGTGTGCGCTAGCTAAAAAGTATATACGCGTTTTTATGTCTTGGTATAAGAAGACTTTTTCTAGATAATGGTCTGCCATTGATATTTTTTATACCACCGCCTCAAAGAGAGGGAGAGAGAAAGGTAATGTTTTGCATAAGAAAAGACATTCTATATTTTACAATGTTAATAGAAGTATTGTATCTTTATTGTTATTTTGCATCCATATTTGATAATTATAAGTAAATGCCACAAAGATTGACATATAAAAAATTATATAATTGTATTCTCAAGAAACTAAGTTAAAAGATTTGCTTGCAAATAGTCTATTCTATAAAATAAGGTAGACTTCAATTATGCATTCTTACATTAGAATGAGTTATTAATATTATATTTATTTTTTAATAATTTTTAAGTAACTTTTTATATTGTGTATTAAGACACTTTTTTATTAGTTATTTGATATAAACATTAATTATTTTCAACTTTGTGTAATAAATTTTTACCATTTTGCTCTCATTAAATGCTGATAGTGGAAAACTTTTAGCAAAACGGATAGATTAGCGAATGTTTTTGCGCGAATATCAATATTGTGCCGGTCACCAGTCTTCGCACGATAAAAAGTATTATTTTAGTGATACGATAGTGTGAGAATGTTAAAGGTTATCAGCCGTTAAAGGGTTCACGCCATTGACGAAATTCTATCATAACTTATGCGCCACAGCGATTAGTCGCTTTTACGGATAAGAAAGTAATCGGTTTCACACTCTAGATGACAACGCAACTATTTATAACAAATCTTACGAGAGATTTATGTCCACTTGAAAATTGGAATGTTCATTTTTTCACTGCTCGTGCTATCTCTGCTGTCGCGACGACTTCAAAGAGAAGAGAGAAAGAAAGAGTCTTTAAAATACAAATAAATTACGTCTTTAAAATACAAATAAATTTTTGATATGCTTGCATTTCTGCTGCAATTAGAAGTGTAAACGCGTTTAATAATCACAGCCTGAAAATATTGCGTCTAGACGAGACGGAAATACGGATAATAATACCAACTCGTAATTGTAATAGTTTGCTGTAATTGCAAGCTCTTGTCGTCGGCTAACAAGTAATTACTGACTCCAAAACTCTACGTTACTTTTGTGGTACTGTGGCTTACACACCACAAAAACCTCTCAGTCCCTTCGCATAGGGAGTTTGCACTTATGAGCAGGACACGTACATACATGATAATGTTATGAACAAGGAGATTCAAGGGGAACCGTAATGCACGAACAATGTTTGGATGGAACAATATCGTATGATCCTCCTGCATCTTGCGGCAAAATATCATCGCGACACTTTCATAAAAAGCATCATTGTATTACCCGCTTAAACAGGATTTGATGCACGTGATTTGAAAAAAATATTTACTACATGCAAAGCAAGATGATATTTAATTATTTATAAAGTTTAAAAGCTTAATCTTCAAAAAATAAATGACATTGATTGTTTTTACATTTTTACATGAAATATATGAAATACAGGAATACGTGTGTTTAATCGACATTAGGCATTAAATAACCGTAATTTAATGATACAAAAAATGAAAATACAATGATAATTCTATAATTCTGGAATATTAATTAAATTGAATAACGAGAAACCGATGAACGATGTGTATTTTCGATATGTTGTTAAGATCTAACTGGTTTTTAAAATGTTGCTACCGTAACGCTATCGCGTAATTAATTTATAATTGGCATATTTGCAATCTTAATTCAATCTATCGCCATTTGCAATGCTTCGTTACGATCGCTGGCATTTAAGGACTTATCTTAAAAATATCTTTAAGTCGCGAGGCTTCGTTTCACAGCACCTTTTAGGCAAGGTGCACATCCACAATTTTCGATCGTAATAATAATAATTTCAAGTCATCACCTGTAATGATAATAAAAATATAAATAACTTGTTAATAAGCTTATGGATGTAGATTACTATATATTAATTAGGCATCCAATTAAGACTTTATCATTTTATCATACTACATTTTCAAAAAATCGAAAATATTTATTTTTTATCGAAAGTATCATATTTTAGAAACGTGTTATGGATAAACTGATATAATAAGTTACGTAAAAAATTAAATAAAAAAATATATTTTAACAAATAACTAATTGTACAAATATTTATTTAGTATGTCTGTATTATCATGTTATTACTATAAATTTTAAACATTATATACATCTATACATCTAAATATACATATGTATTTATATACATGTATGCTAACATAAAATTTGATTCTCTGTTGACGACTTAGGATTAAATAAATTATATCGATATCAGTCAGTTTTAATCGTTTATAAATTGCTATTTAAAACAAAGTTTGAGTATTTTATTTATAACATTTTTATTGAACATAGCTTTTCAAAAATTTCTTTTTTTTAATATAAATTGAAATAGTACTGCCAAGTTATTGTGATTTCCGCTAGATGTCAGCACGATTACTACATGGTATCTCATGAATCGGAGAAATATTTACATCAATTTTATTAGCCACTTTATCCGTTCATTTTTATTTTTTATTTAGCAACATTTTACCTGAATCCTCGAAATTTACATGAAAAATTGTAATTGTAAAATTGTCACATAAAATTCTAGTGTTTATAAACTTCTTATTTCTTTACTTCAATCTTGTAATGATTGAGATAACAACGTAAAAAAAAATTACGTGCAAAATGCATGCCAGAAACATGAGCGGTTGAAATCCGGCAGATTAACGAGAAACGATTGTATTAATCTCAAGGTCGAATTGCCAGCTACAAAACAGCGAGGTTCGTTACTTGCGGTCCATTAAGAACAGAAGGTCTTTACTGGCCTTCGCGATAGGAATTCCGGTGGCCGTCAGCAGGTCGGGGCGAAGTCAGTTTAATCCCGCGAACGGTTTCCGCGCGCAGTTCAAGTAGCGAAGAAAGGGAAAGAAAGGTAAAGAAAGGGGACCGGTCGGGAAGAGAGACCGACGAGCTCTTTCTTCGCGTTCACATGGTCTCCGGTCGCAGGGCCTCCCTTGGTCCCTTCCTCGCAGTTCTCATTCTTCGTAAGGTATCCCAGTTCGTTTCCTCCTTTGTCCTCCTTCCATGGTATGTACCGCTGTGGTGCGGGTCTGTGCAGAGATCATGCGGGGGAGTGGTTGTCCTCCCACGATCTTCTCCGATTCAAGTTTTCGTTCGGTTAGAGGAGTCGACCGTCGCCCATTGCCCGTCACTATCCCCAGTTTCCGCGCCATTTCTCCGTAACGCGCGCCATTTCCTCCCTTTTCTCTCGCCCTTCACCCTTTGTCCCCCTGTTCGCTATCGGCGTCCTCCTTCTTCCTTTTTCTCTCGCGTTATTTTCTCTCTTTCTTTCTCTCTCTCTCTCTCTCTCTCTCTCTCTCTCTCCTTCTCGCTCTATGTGTGCGTACCCTCGCTGTTTGTTCTCTATTTAGGTCGTTTGGCCCGCGCAAATACCACCTTCCGCCGACGCCCACTGCTCTCATACCACGGATTCTCTTTTATACGCGAGACTGATGGCCCGAAGAAAATTTTCGAAACACTTGCGCGGCTTGAGATTTTCCGACATCCATGTATCTCTGGATACCTAATCCGTGCACGAAATATGATCTTGTAACGTGTCTAATGTCCCGTGGCAAATGCTCTGTATGTATTGAATAAGTAAGAGCAGTAATATATTAAAACGCTTTCAAGTCATATCATTTTAGTGATATTTTCTACTAAACAATGCATTAGGTTTGAATTATTGGAAGTAAGGACATTATAAAATAATACTGTTGAAATTATCTAAAACCAAATAAAGAAAAGATTCATTGAAAAATTTGTAATACAAAATTATAATAAAAAAAGAGCATTGTTTTACTCTTTAATGCATCTTATGATTAGTTTATTATTACTAGATAAATTATTAATATAATTTTTATTATTAATATAAAACAATTACTTTAAACAAAAACGAAAATATCTTATAATATATCGGCGATAAATATTTCTTGATCTAAAATTTTTAAGATGGAATAGTTTGAATTAAGATAAAATCCCGATTAGATTCGTATCTCGAAGCGTAGAACGATAAAGATTGTCAATTATATTTTTGTGAGCAACTGAGCTACTGAGAAAATCGTTATGCGAGACCTTGCCTGTTGAACATCATGAATGGTTTTCGTCCTAAAGATAGCTTTGCCATATTAATCGACATTCTCGATCAACTCGTTCGTGAATCGATCGGTCTGTAATTTCGTGGTAAATGGCGATCATGCCGGCAAATGGTGCAATGAACTTTGGTGTGTCCGTTGCGACACGCCCATTTTAAATACGAATACGTTTTCTTGCTCCGAACTTGATTTTAACGCTTTGCTGCTTTAACTTATTTCAACTTTTCAATATTTTATTCATGATTAGTGTTTTATATAATTATCTAATGTTCTATTTAAAATTGTATAATACTAATAATTGTATAATAATATAATAATAATTATAAATTGTATAATAATTCATTTTAAAATATTCTCATATTATAAATTTATTATATAATTAATCTAAATTTTTCTACTTGGACAATTCTTTCCATGTTAAAAGAAAAAGAGAAATTTTATCGAGTTTATGCAATAACGTTTCATAATTTTTTTAAACATTCTGATATATTTTGACATATTTTCTTGTGATATCTTTTCCTCTGTGAATATATTAGTTAGTATGCCAAATATCTCATTGCTAGAGACACCGAAGCTCTTTAGATATTGGATCTGTCGATGGATCTATATGTTTGATCGTTTCCGAGATGGGTTCCAAGTGTCTTGTAGATCTAGAGCACCCATGTCTATGTCGGGGTAGCGTTGACGGAATCGCGTCGACGATGAAAATAAATATCAGAGCTAGAGCTTGAACTGACGAAAAGAGAAGGGTGGACGATCCGCGCTGACGTGGCACGTCGTCGCATGTCGATAGAAATGGAGACCTCGGGGTGTCTAGCTTCCGGCGGGAGAAATGGCTTTTCTCTCTCCCTCGTTCGATCTTCGAGACGACGAGTGACCGCTGAAGCGTTTCAATCCCTCGTCGGTTGGTCTGACAAGTATAGCTTTGCTATTGAATTAATGGCCTATCCGGACGTATACCGGAAGGAAGCTCCTTACAATATCCGCAGACAGAACAGAAGAGTAATATTATATCTTTATATTAACGGAAATAAAAGAAATACGTAGTTTTAGAATTAAATCGAATGTTTTTTTCTTTTTTTTAATAATTATTATAATATGGTTTGTATATACATATATGATTACATTAAAAGAAATTGTCTTATTTTAACTATTGTTTCTCAATAAAAATGCAATGTTTTTTATATAGGCAATTGCAATATATTTATTGATATTTTAAGCTTTATCTGATAATAATTGTCAAAACATAAGATAAACAGATAATATTACATTAAAATTATAGTTAAATTAAATTATATTTTCCATTAAGAATTTAAATTGTTAATTTAATTTAAATTTATTTGCAGTTTTTTTAAAATTATAAAACCAACAAAGATTTAGTCTTCTATTATTAGAGTTTTCTATAATTAGTATTATATGTATGCCGTCTAATATAAAGCAAAGATTAGCTCTCTTTCTGCGCTTCTTTCATTGATTGTTTCGACAGTTCGGTAAAATCACGAACTTTTCGAGACGTCGTTAAGGAGCTACGTGCCTTGCTATTTCAGACGCCTAATTCTCCTTACGATCCTACACTATTTCCTAAACCGCAGTCGTTGGGCTCTCGAGACAATCGCAGGATGAGATTCTGCCGAATATCTGCGCCAAGTGAGGAAGTAGCGCTAAAATTACGCCATTATCTCGCGAATACAAGTTTCGTCAATGTGCAATAGAGTACGCATTATTATAACTATATTATTATTAACGTTTAATATAATTTTAATATATTGCATATGGTATATACATATAAATGATATTGAACGGCATCGTTTATCTTGCAATTAGCATATGCTTTTACACATAAAATATCTGTTTTATGAAAAATAAATTGACACNAAGATAAGAACAGAAAATGAGAGAGAGAGATAAGCAACTTATAAAAAGCTACAGATTATGCATGTTCAATAATCGCTACTGTAATTTTATCTTCGAGTCTTTGGTGCATTAACATTTGCTACCAATCGGTGGACGATACATTCCTTGATGGTAACCACACGCAGCTTTCAGCGCGTGCTGATCTCTGTTATGGTACTTAAAGGAAAAGGAGAGACAGATAGAGAGAGGAAGAAGAGACATGTGGAATCCCTACTCTGAAAGAAGACCCCACTTTGGGCCCGCTTTAGGCAACCAACAAGTCGGCCTTGAGCAGTCAACCCCACTCCCTGGACTCCCCATTACCGTCGCCATAGTATCATGGCTGATGCCAAAGTTCTTCACTAACCGCTTATACATAGCCAATATTACATTTGGGACATACATAACATAAACTTCAAAAATTCTTTTGCTTGAATATTGTGAAATTACCAGAAAATTAGCCATATCAGAATTTATATTAAGGATTCAATGATATAAGTACTTCATATATTTTAAAGTACTAATTTATCGATGCCTTGTGTCGAATTATATTTACAGCGTAATTATATCATCATTATAAATTAATACAGTTATAATGACGCCACTATACTTGTTTTTTTCTTTACTAAAGAAGTAATAAAAATATATCTCGCAGATAAAAATGAGATTTATCAGATGTAATACTTTAACGCTTGTAATAATTTCAACAATTAATTCAATAAATAGCATACTTCAAATTTATTGGGAATATTTCATCAAATCTGATGAAATATAGATCTGATTATATAAAATATTATATTTCTTATGTAATTTCGATTAATTTCTTTAATAATATTGTGCAAATGATTGAAAATTTCTTTTACTAGTTACAAAAATAACTAAATAATTTAATTAACTAATAATATCTTAAACATGTAACATATTAAAAGCATTACAGTATTACTCGAATGTGAAATGAGTAGATGACATTGTATTGAAGCAATAATTAAACCAAACTGTATTTATCTACTAGGGATTAGAAATCAGGAATTAAGCTAATTATTTTATTACACAATCATGGTATTTATTTGATCACCCGGTAGAAAAGCGGGGTACAGACTAGGCATATAGACACACATATACACACGTATATATTGTATATAGACATGTGCGGTATCTCTACTGCACGGCTAATGGGGTTTGAATGGCTGTGATAAAATGGTATGGCTTCCGAATGTTGACTAAACTGTACCTATTGCAAGTGGAAAACCAACTAGAAAGTAACAATACGCTTTGATGTACATTAATCATTTTTAATATATATAGATATTATGTATACAGAGAGAAAGAGAGATAATTAACAAAATATAAAATTTTAGTCATGTGTTTTAAATCTTATATAATATTTTTTTTAAATTTTTGATTTTTGAATGTTTTGATTAAATGTAACTTTTCGTTTGCGTAGAAACATTCACATGAATATCTGAGCGAATAAAAAGAAACGGAAATAAAGATACTGTCCAGTTATTATTAAGTGTTAAATGCATCTTAAAATGCATCGAAAACGCTCACATATATATTATCGTATTTTCAAATTAAAAAGACGGCAGTGAACAAGAAATGGTGGATAAAAGAAAGAAGAAGGAGCATGGAAAATACATGATCGTCAAGGAAATAAGTGGAGTAAGTAGTATGAAGAAGGATATAGAAAGAAAAGAACACGATCACTTATAGTCTCGAAGCGCATCGCTGCTATTACGCGATGAATAGGTAATTTGCAGATAGTCGATCGACTCCATAACTCCAACGAGCAATCGCGAATTAATCAGCGATCATCATCGCGGCAGGTGAGAGAATCGGGCTTTGAACGGCACTTAGCCGCGCTGCAGAATAAAGATCGCGTTCAAGAAGCTACGGCGGCGGCCGATTGGCGGGCGGAAGAACTAAGAAAGAAACGGAGGTAAAGAGAAGCGAGAAAGAGTGAAAAATGAAGAACTGTTGTGTTCTTCATTTTTCTTCTTTCTCTTTTAGGGTAGTAATGATTTCACTTTATCCAAACTGCAGGCGATTGTGCGTAACATAGCATTGATTATATAACCAGTTATGCTCGAGCTAACGATACGGAATTATGCCCCTTGTCACGCGGTATATGTTCAAGACACATTCGTTGTTCGATAGTAATCTTAAACCGTATTAAAGATGAAATTGAGATACTCTCAGTATACAGTAATTTCTTATAATATTACTGCTACCAAGATTACTTAGCAACTCGGCAGACATTTTTCCAAACACAGGAAGCCCTTTTAACGGGCTTTCGTAGCTTTCTCTTTCTTTAGATATTTCTGCGTAAACAAATCACATGAAAGATGATTTATCAGAGGTACAAAGTTGAGCAAACTGACAGTGTTAAGCTTAACAATTTACATCGTTTTGTACACAATTCCAAAAATAATGTTGCAAGACACCTTTCGCCGATTTATCCCCTCGATGGTGTTACTTCCTACGCTGGAATACGCGCAATCAGGATAGGGTAGATACTCGTAAAGATGCAGATGATGGGAGATAATCTAGATCTATGGTCGCCCAGATGAATCACGTGTAGGATTAAGTTTGTGTTTTCTTCGGAGGTGCTTGTTTCGTAGCTCGCCTTTCGTTCTTAAGGCTAAGAGAGTATCGCAAGAAAAAAGGGGTCTGGCGAGAGAGCTGAGAAAGAGACGGAAGGAGTATAAAGTTAACTTAAGTAAAGGAGAAGACGAAGGGGGACGTGGACAGGAGATGTATGCCGGTACGGTGAACCCTGCACATCGCTGAGGGCAGAGCATGGGGGATAGGGGATGGGTCGAGTAGCGGGGGAAGATGGATGTTCTCGATCCGCAACTCCCCTCCAACTGTGCTGGAGCCTTCTACATCCTTGCTAGCCGTTCATCGCGGACCCTCCAAACTCAAGGAGCGGCAGCCATAATGCCTGAATGCACCACCATCCCTGCTTTCTCGATCTCAATCGCTTACATTCTCTTCTTGAAAACTGTCTCTCTCTCTGTTTAATTTAAATTTTAATAAAACGTGTCAAGTCTATTTTAATTTTGTGCGAGTATTATAAATGAGTTAATAATAATACTAGAATAATTTTCAAAGAATATAACAAAATAGAGAAAAAGAGAGACAGAAATAAGAGTTTTATTTATTATAATTTAAAACACGTTTTTAAAAAATATAGACTTGAGTATATTTAGAAATTATCATCATACAAAAGCAGTTTGTTAAGAAACATGTAATATTTTTTACTTTCGTACATAATATATTTCTTATTATTTTCCATTTGGATTCGATATTAAATTATTTGATTACAATAATCAATATTTATTCTATGTGTATAACGTTGTATTTCTCAAATTACTTCTCAAAAGGACGCATAAAAGAGTTTGACGAGGTTTTAATGGCGTTAAATTATCTCTCAGTAGCTATAAAAAGGGCGCGACTGAAATTCTAAATTCTGCGGCATTTAAAATGGTCGTAAATTTGTTCGGGTCTTTAATTTTATGGCCTCTGTGAATCCGTCATATGAAATGGTGGCGTTTGCACTAGTAATACATTGACCCATCGCGCGAGACGGCTTCTAGTATTGTGACGTGGATTTTATTGCCTCGTAAACCAACGAGTCGGTAGTCAGCATTAGAAAATAACTCCTGTTCGTCACTGATTTCACCGTAAAAATATACTACACCTAAGAGCTGACACCTAAAGCTTTCTCTCTCCCGTACAACGAACCGAAATAAATTTCCGGGATAAATGTACAATCGCGAAATTAATTGTTATCGCGTACTTCAGATTTTGTAATTTTCGAAAGAAAAGTAACCCCTTAGACACATAACTCGCGAAACGCATGCCAAACTGTTTCAAAGTTCTTGCACAGGCGTATCCTTCTGTTTCACAGTCTTTCATTCTACCTCGCAATCGAAATGCCTATTAGAACTCCTAGAACTACAAAGGAAGTACCGTCTATTCGCGATTAGCTCTAAGAAAGTTTGTAGAATTTGACGACCGAACTTTTCGCGTATTCAACAGGTCCGCCTCTTTGAATTTTCATAAAACCGGAAATTGTTCGCCATATCTAAAGAGAGTGACACCGCTACGGCGGACTATCTCGACCGCAGCACCGCCAACTCCGTTTTCAACTGGCCCGGCTCTCGTAATGACGCTCGCAGCTCTCCGATTACGTAGAAAAGGATAGCGTACACGTACACGCGAGAAGCGCATGAAGGATAAATGGGGAGTGGATAACGAAGGTACAAGAGTACGAGAACGAAGTAAGTGCCTCCCAACCCTTGTAACATAGCGCTTTAGGACGAAGGGAGCGCCGTGAGCGATGTTCTGCCGGTCCAGCGCTCGTACGTAAGTTGCTTTAAAAATGCATACACGTACAGGGTGTTCCGAAATTATTCCATAATACAACGTCAACGAGCTGGCTGAACTGAAACGCACCAATTTTAAAACATTCGACTCGTCAACTTTAAACGATTCTCAAATTAAAAATTATTATTGTCTCAATATTTGACATTAGGATTTTCACATTTGGTTGAGTTCTGGGACTTTGCCATTCAAGTTAACGCGGATTGTGAAACACCGTGTGTATATGTATGTACATATATATATATATACACGATAGGTTTCTCTCGTATATGCAAATTAGCAAACGTATGTATTCATAGGATCTTATCCGCATGCACGTGTAGAGGGTGAATGATCTTCCGGAGATCTACCTCTCGCACGCGTAAAAGGAGAAGAAATTCAAATTTTCTAAACTGGTTGCTTGCCGAGCTTTAATTTATGAGAGCCTCGTTCGCAAGTATCCTGACGTTTCTCGAAATGCGAATATATTTATGAGAAGAACGTTAACGGCTCTCACGGCCCTTGCACCGAGCACGATGACCAAGGGTGATGCGCACGAGGATACGTGCGGTAAGTGAATACTGACGAAAGCTATTTTGCGCTTCCGATCATGTTTCGCATAAACGTCGCATAATCGTCTCATTTACGTATAACTATAATAACGACGCACTTGTACATGTATTGAATTATCTCTTCATCATATTGTGTCCCGGGCAAACTTCTCATTTGAATAAGTGGCTGAGGATGATAAATCGATGAGTCAAGGATAGCATCCAGAAAGCGTAAAGATAACAAGACTAACAAGTCTCTCGATCATTAAGAAAACATAATCAGCGATATAAAATATTTTAATATGAATCAAACTACTGAATCAAAATCAAATCATTATTATCAAATGCTTAATTGTATATATTTAAGATGCTCATCAGTAGAATGTATATCTTGTTTGTATAATTTGTCTATAATTAACTTTATAAATAGAGAAAAAATGTACAAAGAAAAGATATGATTAAAACTGTAACGGGAAGAAAAACGAGATGATAGAATCACTCTGAAATAAGCTGCTGTCTCTTGTGCGACTTGTAATCTTTAGAACAGTGTCTCCACTGTATGGACCGTACGTATAAGAAAATGCCATATGTCAACGACACTAAAAGGACCGTTCTTTTGAAGAGATTGAATTAAGCAGCTATCAGATTGAAATAAGTCATTCAATTGATAATTTCAAAAAATCTGGAAAAGAACTCGCCACATTAAATCTATTATTAAAAAATCTTTAATACTATGGGAGAAATTTTTAATTAATGATAAAAAATGCTTAATGCAGAAAATTATTTAAAATTTTCTTTTTTAAAATTAAATTTATCACATCATTTTCAGCACTAGTTCTAATTTCTAACGCTTTGAAAATTGCTGAGAAAAACAAAAGATCTTATTTCTTTTTATCTGATCAATCTATTTCTGCAACAAACGCTGTCGTAAACGTCCAGTGCCTTTGAGATGCTCATTGCTATTTCCTTCTCCTCTACATGCATGCAGCGATGACAATTACTAACGGACAAGATCTTGAACACGGCGTACACGGCAACGTGATGCCGTGACAAAGCGTAAGGTCGGGCCTAACCGACCGTGGCGTGGCATGGGACAACTAAGTGCGAGATACATCACGGCCACCTTACCAACTCCTCAGGTCCTCTCCTTCTCTTGTCCGCCGTCTTCCTTACTTTCTTTCAGTTTGGATAACGCCAACAACACCACCGTAGATAAAGGGCCTTCGAATCGTAAAGCACTCTCGTTAAGAATATGATCCGGGCTTACCTTCGACCAACGCGGACCAGGTACCAACACACACCGGTGTGTCACCTCGCCAAGAACGGCGCGCCATGGAACGCACCGGTTCGCCGTGAATTACGATCGCTACTGCCCCTCTTAGATATCGTGGTCGCGTATCCACCACCTTAATATAACTTCGCGCACCTCGTCAGTGTATAACGAACCACCATAAACAGCGTCAAGCATTCACCTCCTTGCTGTACGTATAGCTAACGCCTCTATACGTTTTCGTGTCAGCCGTCGCAGACGGATGAGCCTGCTCCGCTCGATTTATCCTTGAGAACGACCACTGCGACTCGATTATTTATTAGGGAGAATTGCTTCAGGGAGAATTGCTTCATTGCTTATTGTTGATACACTCCGACGTATTCACGGATTGCGAGTGCCTCTGAATGTGCATTGCTTTAAACTTTTAAGTTTCGATCAGCAATATGTACCTATGTACTCTATAGCGGACATTTTGTCCGCGTCGTGAAACCGCAATTGACAAGAAGACAGTTCCTCTAGCGTAAATAGTTTGTTCGTCTTAGTTGTCTCATGTCACTTTATCTATCTTAACTCTATGTATAAAATCATTTCAATTCAACTTCGCGATATTTGTAATATTTAATATTGTAATATTTAATATATGCAAAAATTTAATATATAAATTCTAAAATACACCACGATTTTACTTGCATTTGCGCTATCAAATCAATGGTTTACATTTGTATATAATGTTAATTAAACATATCTGGAAATAACTACATAAGCAGTAAATAGTATTCACGTTTGAACCTAATTTTTTGATACATATCTAACAAAATATAATTTTTATGATTAGTTAAGGTAGGTGGCATTTTATTGCAGATTTAATTAATTTAGATAATTAATTTTACATTTCATGAGAATTTGGATACAAGATAAATATGCGCGAGAATATATGTGGCAATATACATAGCAAATGAGTATTCTGCCATAAATATGCCTTGAGCTCCGTAATAAATTATTAAAGCTCCATCATCGCTCGATAAGGATCATAATTTTTACCAGTTATTGATCTTTCCACGTAAACTCGTGTGTACCCGTATACATCGATATCTCAACTTGCTTTTTTCTTAACATATAATTCTATAAATAAATCCATTGTCTTACTATTGATTATTATAAAAATGATCAGATTTTTGATAGGGCGTTTATCTATATTTCAAATAAAAGTGAAAGAAGACTTATAATTTAAAAATATTACCAAGAAATTGTTAATAAAATAAATCACGCATGAAATTATGTGCTGAAAAAAATAACTTATTATATTTTATATATCTCTCTCAGCGACTGACGTCTCAACCGTCTCAAAATTGTTTCGCGCCGACTTTCCCAGAAGTGACAGTGACATTCGTTTAGAGAATTTACAGGACGCCACGTTTAAATACAAAAATAATTTTCGCGGTTTTGCGTTTTAAAGCAATAAAAATGGAGAGGCTGAGGGTAAGCGACTGACGACAAAGCAAAATATAATAAAGCAAGGTCGCGTATCTCATCCCCCATCCTCATTGGTGCATAACATTCGCTATAATCCCGCGGTCCCGAGATTTATAATCGCGTGGAGCAAATGCGTGCAGGAATGCCCGACGCTCTCGCACGAAAGCAGAGCTCTCGGCGCGTAACACACCGCCATGGTGACTTGAATTATTCATTTCGGAGCCGTTGCATTTTGTCGCCGGTCGCACTGTATCAAGCGTCTGGCATCACACCAACCGCAAGACGCTCCGTTGTTTCGTGTAATGCCGGTAATTAAATTCCACAAAAGATGTATTGAGCGGAGATAATTGATTCCTCTGTTCTTGAGGATATCCGCAATATGATTCACACTATCGCAAGCGGTTGCAAATGGTTGCCGATTACCAATATTTCTGGACTGCTTCCACGTAAATATACCTACATTGCCGTTATCTGTCCGTATCATCATCTACTTTCTTCAAATTTCATACAATTATAATAAGCAAAAATAGCTTGAAAATTCATACAAATAATTGATTTCAATCTGTTATTACTTTCAGTTTTTGAAGATTCAAAATTATTCAGGAAGACATACAGTTTTTGGGGATAATGTCTTAGAGATTTATATTCTCGTGCTGCGCGTGACTATATGCACAGAGAGAGAGAGAGAGAGAGAGAGAGAAGTTCGGTGAGGGCAGCGTAATGCATGTTCATGCATTGCCATCGAAGTGATTAATGTATTCGAGCAACGTGGGCCAGCGCACGACAAGAAGTACGAGGCATGGAGCTGGGTTGCTTGCACGTGCACCGCTGATTTTCTTCCTTTTATCTTCCCGGGGATCTCACTCGTGCTTCCAGGTATACACGCGTGTATGTGTGCATTTATGACGTGTACGTATAATGCGTGTGTATAGGATGCAAAGTTTTGCATAGATATCTGATTTCGTGGCGCTCTTACGCGACGCTGTTGAAACGCGCTCTTGAGATCGTTTGATGCGACCCGAGTAAAACGACTCCCAATGAAATTGACGGTATCGTTTGTTAGCCATAGTAGACCAGAGCATTTTCGTCTGCTCGAAAGCTTGTCCAAAATAATTTATCGCTTGCAACTGCAAGATATTTCGCTCGCGTTAACATTAGCAGCAACGGCTAATTTTCTTCTTAAATGTATAATAGAAACATTCCTTATCTCAGAAAAAATTAATAAATATAATGATTCAAATTATTGACAATAGTATAAGATTAAATGTAGACATTGAAAGCTCGGATATGTTAATCATTAATTTTATTGTAACATAAATAAGTAAAATTCTTATTAAATATTAATTTATTTCCAGCTAAATTGCAAGAAAACTAAGAGGATTACTATATGTTATTACTTGTAGAAAATCTCATAGAAAAGATGGGGAAAGAAACGATATATCGTATAAGTCATAGTCAGTCGTCGAGTAACATTTGTACCTCCGTTATAAACCGTATCGACGTTCATAAAATATATAATTTAATATCCATTTCACTGGCGGTAACAGGTAAGAAATGTTAATGAACCATCTGTAATCGTGGCTACCTAAGCTACTGTGGAAAGTCCTTTGTGTGTACACCGCTAGGTATTTACGTAGGTGATATTGCAATCGGTGAATTCGTAGTCGCCTACGTCATTACCCGCGTGTTCGCTATCTGATACGTTATTTTTCATACTACTACACTCGACAAGTAATGTTCTATCTTAATTAGCAAGTTTATCGTAATTTATTATTTACAGGTACAAGTAATAGAAAAGTGAAAAATTTATGAGATGCTTTTTTTAACACCGAGATATGTGCAATAAATTGAAATGATACATAATTTAGAAATTAAGACAATATTGTAGGATGTAGCACAAATTGAAAATAAATACTGAATTCGTAATAGATTTTGCGAGTTTCCAATATTTTTATGTAAATGTTTTTGACATAATATGCATGTCGTGTTACGAATAACTATTGCTCTTCAGATAGCGATGTAAAAATATGCCTGGCCAGCCATGTTAACCCATAAGTGGAACCTCAAGTGCTCTTACAAGTTGAAAGCGACTAGGCCTGATCACCGGACGATTTATTTGTGGTTCAAGTAACGTTTTCCTCACGTATGTAAGTCGACAGTATTCATGCTTGAATTTCGGATCAAAGGATCACAGCAAAATCAAAAATAAAAATAGAATAATAGAAAATAGTTAAACAATAAACACTCTCGTTATTGTTAAATATTCACATACAATACGATAAAAGGATTAAATATTTAACATAGCAATAGGTACGTATGTACGATTAATTACTTTAATATAATATTATTGCTGTTTTGTGAGTAAAGCTCTTGTACATTTGAAATTTAAAAAAAAAATAAAGGAAAGTAGATTGGTTGGACAATGCTTGTTATTGGCTATTTAATTGAGTCCAGTCTCTTATCCTGTAATATTCTAGGGGAAGCGACCAGCGCTGTTACCAAAATGGCAGTTCTAATCTGCAGCCGGCGGCAATCGCGAAATAATCGTTGGGATGAGATGGCAGGCACAAATCTCACTGAATCATGACTCATCTCATTGAGCGAATATCTTTCATATTCTGTTATCGATGTTAATATTTTATAAAACCTTCATAAGTACGATTTATTTATGTTGTATCTACGTAGCATCAGTATTACTTGTTCGTGTAATTAACAAAAGATTAAAATAGAATATAACATAAATATTTGTATGCACGTATGTATAAGATTGTAGTATCTCTAATCTATAAAATAAATCTGTGTAATAATTTTTATTCCTTTTTTCCAATTTTATTCGCATAGTAAGTTGCTAGAATGAGATTCTTCTTCATTTAATTTTATAAAACTTCTATCTTTTGTCTTCAATCCTTTTATCTCTTTCTCTCAATTTATAATTATTCAAAGTTATCCGAATTATAATTTGATTTGCTTACGCAAGTCCGTTTCCTCAATGTTTTATATCGCCTTCGAGCATTGCGGCGAACACTTTATTTAATTGACATTGATCTAATACTATTTTCGTATTAATTTTAGACGGACACATTACCCTTAGAGTGCCGAGTGGCAAAGTGAAAGGAGTGCAAACGTAATTTTATGCTCTTAGCAAATTCTGGCGGCCATGCATTTTCCGAAACGTCGACACGTTTACGAGGGTGAGCATCCGATGGCAAAAGCGTGCGTGCTATAACTGTGCATCTATAAATAAACGATGAAATGCAGCAAGCGCGCGGCTTTAATTGGAAGGTCCGGACGCACGCAACGCTTGTTACGATGGGTTTTACTCAGGAATGTAATCAAAATGATGATCTCATCGAATCAAAAAGACACGTTTCGTTGTTTCAGGAGAGCGGCATGTACGTGTTTCTATCGGCGAATCTCTATAAATAAGTACTTACGATGCACGTAATTGACGTGAAGATACGGCGCGTTGAAAGGTTTTTATTTCATTCGTTATAAATCTAACAGGATTAATTACTCTCAAAACTAAGCTAGACGTTTATATGTATAACTGGACTGAGATCTTCATTAATGATAAAAGAATCTTGAAGAAAAATGTATTAAAAAGCGCAATTCAAAATTCATGAGAAATAAGAATAACGGAAAAATGTTTGATAGCTCGATATATGAGAAGGGGAAGAAATGACACAAAATAATTGAAGAAAACCAGACTTTGAGGATAGTTAGAAATAATGAGATAGTCAGAATTCTGAAATAATCGTTAGAACGGAAAGAAATGAAGGAATCAGAATCGGACATTTCGCACGCCACCCTGTCGCAAAGGCCATGACGCACAAGTTATTATATGTCAATAGATTTGTGCCTCGTCACATTTGTTTGCTGTGCACGCCCACGTATGCGTGTACTTACTCTTCGGGGATGGCATTTGCGAGGGCCGGTTGGTGTTTGAGCTCGTATTACAAATTCATGGCGGTCGGTGAGGCAAACGCGGATCAACCGCGTGTACGAGATGAAGAGAGAAAATCCATATAGAACGGAGAGGAGACCTCGAATATCGAGAGAGGAAAGGGTAAAATGCAGTGGCGTCAAACCAATTATTGGCAAAATTTCGTTTCTTTAAATAAGCAAATTATAAAGTCTCCTTCGTATTTATTGAAGGTATTACGGAGTTAAAAATATTTTAATATTGTAGGACATTATAATTCTTTTAATTCATACAGTTTCTATTTCTAGAGGTTTGTTACAAGATATTTATAGAAAAATTATTATATATATTTTAAAAACTTATCGTCAAATATGAATTCTCTCATACGCATTTCTTATGTTTTCTTTATATATTTTGCCAATATTTCTAGAGTCACCGGCGCTACTGAAATATAGGGGGGAGGGGGAGAAGTTCATGTAACCTAGAGAATGAAATAAGAGAGAAAGAGAGAAGAGAGAGAGAGTGGAAAAGAGACAAGTAATCGGCGGACATAGAATGCGGCGAGAGCGGCAGAAATTGAGGGGCGCACCCGTTCCCTGTGGCCGTCGTCAATCAGAATTCCGCGAATTAGCGTTAACGGGCCGTTATTGCCGCGTCCATTTGGCTAGTGTACAGTTTGGGTCGTGGATATGAGCCCATAGATTCCCCATATTCTACGCCGTATGGGGCGATGGTGCTGCCGCGCATAGCCCACCGGAATCCGGTTAGTTACTGCCACGCGTTATGGACCGCACCGCCGCGCCTTTCTCTCTCTTTCATCCCCGTCGTGCCCTATCACCCTCTCCCTTCCGCCGCCCTATCTTTCTCCCTCCGCGGTCGTGGAAAGCTCCACCCTAGCGACGGGTACAACGCGAATGGCCGCGGTCTCTCTACCAGGCTCTATGCATCTATCGATACCTATTTACCTGTTCGCGCAGGAGCAACGATTCCTGTTTCCCTAGATAAATGTTCCGCCGTATGGGTAAACGGAAATAAAGCGGGAGAAAAAAGATCTTTTAAATCGAGCTAAAAAAACAAAACAGGGAGAGATAGCCGTTGAATGAAGCAATGATAGGATTTAAGCTTTGCGCCGGCAATATCAAAGTTGGTAAATTAATAATAACAATTAATAACAATGGTTGTCATGATGTAACTAACCAACAGTAAAATTAACGCGATGAGGTAGCCCATGGGATTCCCTGGCTCTGCATGCCGCAATGATTACGCCTAATAATTAATGCCAACATATTTTCTCTTATGGCGTATTATCATAACACGTGACTGTTTGTATCGGACAGTTCCGGAAAATTATGCTCTTAGGTTTAAACTCGCTATTGAATATGCAAAATTTTTGCGGATTTATTGCAGACGAAAAAGCGATCCTTTGTTCGAGTTACAGTTGAAATCAGCTTGCGTAACGCGAGGAAGGCACATTCAGATGAAACTGCATCTCGCTGTATGTAGGTGCGGTAATCTTAATTGATCATTGCCTTGTTTAAACCTTCATATAGCGAGTTTATTCTAGCCGCCGATAATTCTCGTCACGTTCCACGACTTGTATGATCTGTCTCGTATGTCCGTCGGTTTTGTGCAGATGTCTTAATCCGATAGTATAAAAGTCTCGAGTAATTTACGATGATGTTTGGAAAGAGGAATTGCATTATACGCCTCATTGCTGTGCAACCGCAGCATTACAGCCCATGCAATTTTACTTTGTATAAATATAAATTAATAGATAACTTATATCTCGCAAAAAATGATTATAATAATCTATTCACTTTTTATTTAAGTTAACAGAAATATATTGTATTTTGTCAGTTTTATAAAAAAAAAATATGTAACATTATCTTTATATTTCGCAAATCATGTTTATTATTGCAACGATATAACTGAATTAATAAATGCAATCGTTAGCTCAGTCCTTTTTAATTGATTATAATAAGCGGTTGCGATTTCATGCTCTACCACCAATTCGTAATTGAAATATATTTGAAATATCATACCTGTGAAAAGAGATCACCCATATTGATGTAGATATTCATATGACAAATTGAGACGTTAGATTTTACACACTTTTGCTGATTAACGAAGCTGAAAGATTTTTAATGAATATTATGATTTAAGAAAAATTTTTAGAAATGTTCTTATTAACGCATCCACGAATTAAAATATACGAAATAACACAGTTCACGTCAGTTTCTGTACTGTCAAGTATATCGTAGCCACTGCCAAAAAATATCCAACAACGAACGAATCGCTTCGCTGAAAAAAATAGAAAGGCGGGGGAGATTTCTGTTACAAGGACATTGAAGGGTCGCACATTATGCATTTCAGCCGTTTGTTTAGCCATCAGCATAGCCGCAAAAGGGCTACGTCTTTAAAAAAAAAAATCGTAAAAAAGGGCATCGCAGTAACCTCACAGTCACGGAATCACAAAGAATTCCAAGGCTGACAATTAAAACCCCGAGAAAGAATAGCTACTGGCATTTCCTGCAATAGTGTGACTTTTTCTTCATGGTGAGCTGTCGGATTTAAAAAGGGCTAAGGGTCTCTCAAGGGTTGTTAAAAAAAGAGCTTCAGCTAAAAAAGCATTCAACGGGGTGACAGTACGGGACAGTTTATGATAGGGAATATCCACAGTGGGTCTTCAAACCCGTATATAATTAAAAATGGAGGGAATAAAACTGACTTGCAAGACCGCCGCCTTTTGACTGACCGGAATTAATAGCTTTACAATTACTTCGGCATGTGTCAAGCTGCATATATACAATATATTGTATATTCTTATAATATACAATATTCCTTTAAAAAAATTTCATTTTCTTTGTTAGATGCAACATTTGCATCACAAGTGTCGTGTCTAAGAAGCAAAAAATAATACAAATAGTTTAAAATAATGCTATTTGCATAGAAATTCTGATATTCTTTAAGCGAATATTTAATAAACTTTTATAAACTTTCTACGAGAGTAGATAATATTTTTTAAAGTAGCTGAAATGTTTCAGAGTTTATATAGTTAAATAATACTTAAATTAAAGGCTTCTCAAATAATATTTTGCTATTAAATAGTAGTATTTATAATTATATATGATTCGCTGCTGAATTATCAAGTGGCTATAAAAGTATTAAGTAAAAGTAGTTGAAACAAGCCACACTGAGTGGCGAGAATCGAGCTTTGTAGAATCAACCCGCCCGTCGGAAATCTGTCTTTCGGCCCGTCGGATACGGAGCTTGTAGGACGTAACATCGCTTGAAGCGTTCTGTGCCCAATACTACGTCGTAAACCCCACAATTGCCTGCCTTAGGTAGCCTTTCTTTGCTCTATCCTTTCTTAAGATTTTTTTTTCTTCGAGACATCCGATTGTGGATTCGAAGAGTTAGTGGGGTTAACCCTGCACAAGCCAGTTTTCTTTCGACCTACGCGTATGTAACACTCGGCAAAAGTGCTTCTCGGGAAAAAATCTTCAATATGTCGCTAAAATTTAACTCTTTCTGTTAAATCTCTGACATAGTGATAAAAAGTGATAAACTTTTCAGTTGGACAAGAAATATTAAAACTTAATATATTTTAATTGTGGTGCAATTTTGAATATAAACGTGTATAAAGCAATAATCTAATTAAATAATCAGGTAAGTAAATAGTAATATCTACTATATACATTACAATTTAGAGTTTATTTTTAAATAAAAATGTTAAATTTTAACAAAAAAGCAACAAAATAACCTATTAAATTATAAACGATTGAAGAAGAGGCATTTATCAATTTAAACTTCAAAGAACTGAATTAATAATAAAATTATATTCTTTATCTAATTTTAAGTAAAGTGAAACTACAATGAAATTTTAATTTAAGATTTAGTTATAAAAATGTTCGATGCATAAAATTGCAAACTAACATATCTTTTGACATTTTTATTAAAAAATTGATCCTAAATTAACTAAGAAATCTATCAGCAAAAAATGCACGAGAAATGAAACATCTAAAATTTGTGTTTACATACATATATGTGTGTGTACACATGTATAGATTTTAATCACATTATATGTATTTTTATACCATTTTATATATTATATTTATGAATCGTTTTACGAATGTAATAATCGAATACATAATCAAAAATTAACATATATGTATATGACAGAATGCGATTACAATTTGCTGTAATCAAAACAACTTTATAACTTATTGAACAAACGTTCAATAGTATAGTTTGATACCGTACAATATACATATATTAATTTTATTCGCAATGAAAAATAATCTTAGATGCTTAATCTTAGATTGCTATAATCTTAGATTGCTTATATTAAAAACTGCTACGAGGTAAACGCAAAACGTTTTATGTTCTAGTATTTATAGATTTGCTCTGTCTGGTTCAAGACAAATAAACAGTTGTTAAATTAGAAACTTATGAGGTTGCTGAGCTATTGAGAACACAGAACAGACCATTAATTTATCCGTCGTGCATCAGTGACAACAGTCTCTGGAACGCTCGCAATAACATTTCAGTAAAAATGTCAGATGCAAAAAAATTTCCATCGTTTTTCCGCTAACGCGAAAATATTTGCCAACTTGCGAATATTATTTTAACGCACAATTTATATGAAATAGATATGAGGCGAAAATGTCAACAATAAATACTTATGTTTATTATATATTTGCTTTTTATAATCAAATGTTAACTTTGTATAGCATTTGATGATGTATATATAATAAATAACATTTTTGTGTAATATTAAATTAACAGTTGTTTCACATTCAATGAATTCTTTGATACATTTATCAATGATGAAAAATTGATATTTCAATATAATAAAATTTTTATAGCTTTTGATATATTATTGTATAAAAATTTCTAAAATAATTAAAAATTTTTAATTCATTAATAAATCAAACTTTAAAAGATAACAAAAATCGTGTTATTAAAAATACAATATTAAAATCTTTACCCAGAAATTAACCAAACATTTTTAGAGTAATTGATATTTAATAAATGGTTTAGAAAGCAGAAATAAGTTTGGACTTTGTGTTCTCGATATAAACTAGAAAAGATAAACTGTAATCATCGGCGACGTCTCGTATTTAACGTCAACGAACTTCTTTCATGAGATATTATGCACTTAGAAGACATAAAATGTAAAACATAGTTTAATTTTATTTTCATTTTATTTTTTTATAAAATTTATTTTATCATAGCTTATTAATTACTTTAAATAAAGTCTTGATTAGGATTGATATAAAAGAGTACTTTTTTATTGCAATTTTAACTGACAATTGAAGAAAAAGAGATTTGAAAACATTCTAATAAAAGTGATTATATTGCATTGAATAAAATTCATTCTAATAAAAGTGATTGTATTGCAGTAATAACAAAACACACATCTTTTTCAAGTAATATATTTAATATGTAAATGCTTATCCTACCAATGCTTATTCATCGGTGGTAAACAGGAAATTGAAACTGTGCATCGTGAGATTAACGACACACAATTAAAAATTTTCTGTGATAATCTAAAAAGAGAAATCTTCGTCTACGCGAACAAGTAATTGCTTCCTTATGCACGCATAACGGAAATTATGTAAAACTCAGTATGTGACTAACATCTTCGTGGCTAGCGCGGTAAGATCGTTGGTGTTGGGATAGGTCGAGAACTCGTTGCCATATCAATATACCTAAGTGAAATGATACGAGGCAGCAGTAAAGTCCGACAGTAATGACGCATTAGGGGGTTGCCAGGCCGATTTAGCCGGCTATCAAACAAAAGGTAACTTTTACTGGATCCGGCCAAGGCAGCGGCGTGCGCGCGCTCGTTTTAAGAGGTTCGGTTGGGAGAGAGAGCGCGCCGGCCACTTATACCTGACGCTTTATGCGTTTTATAGGCGCGACGTGCGTTTCGTGTGCCAAACAGCGCATAAAAGTGCAACCAGATTGGCCGTTCTCGTCGTTACCACGTCACGGATTATTCGCGATGTTTCACGCCGCAAAATCAAGTCTGCCTGTTGACTCGGAATTATCTGCCAGCAAAATTCGAAGGAAAAAAAAACATGAAACGAGTGTGCGTGCGTGTGCGGCGGCGATTTTATTTCGGTGTATTTAGTAAAGTTATATACAAACTAGAATTTATTGATAAAATATCTGTCTCTATAAATTTCAGTAACCGTCTCTAAAAATTAATATTCCGATATATCATTTTTGTCTCATATTTTACTTTCATAATTTATATTCATTTATAATTTTCCACCGTAATAGCGAATAAAAACGAAATAAAAATTATGCATATTAAATGCAGAACAACAAATTTCTTAAAAAGTTTTATCAAACAAAATAATTTCGAATGAAAAAATATTAATTAAAAATAGCAAATGTTTATTGCTGTATCAACGACAATATTTCATGTAGATTGCTTTAGTAGCAAATGCATATTCCACTAATTGTAATATATTGCCGTAGCATGTAGCAAATCATTTAATGCACGTAAAATACATATCTGTAAATTATGATAGAAATAGTAGTTGGTTAGGCTAATTGTAAATGACAGTCGTAAATGGGACTTCGAAGCCAATGATTCCTTTTCAACCTAACTGATAGGAGAACAGCATTCTCAAGATAAAATCTTGGAATTTATTGTAAAGCATTGTTAAATCGATATTTGAGAAAGCGAAGTGTTATATGTATTCTTCAAACCTGAGAATTCGTTTTCTAGTATTATATGTATACGCGCACTATTAAATTTAATTATTAGTTTATTATATATTATTTTTCTCCTTAATTTTTTTTTTCATTTTATACACAATAAAATTGTCTCTATTATTTCGTGAAAAACCACGATCCAATTTCGCGTAGTTGTATTCATTTCCCGAATATCGATCAAACATAATTTACAGTCCCGCGTCAGTTGTGATACGAGGGAAGGGAAGGGAAGAACAGACAGAAGGGAAGACTGGGGAAGGGAAGGTGGAAGATAGGATTGATGAGATCAATATGCAGTAAGTCTGAGCACGGCGTCCGGAGTTAATGGCGGAGATGCGTTGCGGAGAAGCTTTAACGTCCCACTAGGTGTGAAATATTTTATTAGCGATATCTTTGCGTTACATTCAAATTGAAAATTTCGCAACAATAAACAATACCCGCGAAATATGTTCTATATCTTAATAATAAAAATTGTTGCACAAATACGTAGAAACATATGAAGTGTGCTATAAATATATGAATATGCGGGAGTAGTAATATAATAAAATTTATCATAAAAAAATGTTTTACCAGTATTTTGTTAAGGTTTGTTTGAATATTTTCGTGATTCTCTAGCATGTGTAAAGCAAGATTTTATTTCTTTCCCGCAAGATAGAAATAGCAAGCAATGGAACTTTGAATCGTATCAAATTTAATTCCATCTTTATGACGTGAATAAAAAAAAGATGAAATCTCGATTTTTATCGCTGGTACCAGAATATGACAGGACCGGTTTTACGATGCACGTCCCGATAACATTCGATTTCGCAACACGAATATATGTGCAGCAACAAATTTTCATCAGTGAATTAAATTGGAGCGTTATATATTGCAAATATTATATATGTGAACACTTTTAATTATATCTTAAGAGACGGAAATATTCTACCTACGTGTTCAAAGCTATAAAAACAAATATATTTTTACTTCTTTATAGGAAAAGAATAGAAGAATCTTAAATCTACAATTTCTTTAATTTAATTAATTTGAATGCATTGAATCATTAAATAAATAATTATCCTGTTATGCAAATGAAAGACATTTATTATATTAAACAAATTACAAAAGTCAGAAGCAAATATGATTAGAGTTTTCTCTCTTGTTCATTTTCTAATTATTAATTACATATTTTTTTCGATTTTATGGAAAGGCAATATACTTTAATATAATAACAATTTTTGGCAAAGTACTAGAGCGGCTTTATATTGCAAAAAGGAGCAAGCTATGGCAATTGATACTCGAAGTAGTAAAGCAACCATTCAGTCATGAATGTGATGGTCATTTTAACGATTCTACTTTATCGTTTATTAATTACCTATCTGAAATGCACATCGAATAAGTCTGGTTTGTAACGAAGTACCATATATTTAATTTACAATTCGCGATGGAATAAATTAATGACATTGGAATACTATCAGCGGGATAATAAATGATCGCGTTATCGAGTATATACATACACAGCGTTATTCTGTCTGCCGTAGGTGAAAGCAAAGTGATTATCCGGCGAGCTTTTCAACTCCCCGCACATCGTTCAAAGCCATTAATAAATTTATGAAATATTTGCAGCGGATCGAATATGACAAGTTTATAGCAGATCTTACTTGTTCGTAGCAGATCTTATTATAGCGAAGTGGTATTGCCCAGTTGATATTGGAATTTATAGCGTATTGTTACATAACATTTTTACACGAGCGTAAATAAAATATCTTAAATCATTGTGTTTCCCATAATTCAAATAGTATAAATTTACACGGTTATAATCCGATAATGGAAAATCTTTAGTTGTAGAAAACATTAAATTGAGTTACGTGAATCGCGTTTAATCGCAATGAAGTCGGGAGGTGTAAAAAATCGCGTGGGTGGTAACGCAAATTTAAGATTGCAATCTAAAGATAAATGTTTTCTATCCCGAACTGTTTAAAGTAGATTGACCGTTAAGTAGCCAGAACGTGCTTTAGATTTCGATCGCGCCATTAGTATCGCACTTCTGCTGGAATCGGCCGGCGGCACGTGTCAAAGGATGGGCGAAGCAAAAAGAGGAGAAGGAAGAAGACGAAGGAGAGAAGGAAGAGAACGGTGGCGGCCGCGCCGAAGAGGTAGGAGAAGAAATCCAGTGGCGCTGTGTTTCGAGATACGCAGGCGCGGGACGCGACGGAGGCACGAGGAGACGCATATGTGAAGGAGAGATAGGACGGTACAAGCAGCCAAGATGGCCGTACCCACTCTTCCCCGGCTTCTCTCGCCCGGTCCTCCGGACAGAATGCCCGCCGCGACGAAAACCAGCTTTGTGCCGCCAAACAGAACGGACGCACACAACCGCACGCGATCTCGCGCCTGCACGCACTCACACTTACCCACGAATGTTTCGAAAGCCATTTCCGACCGACCTCCTTCCCTCGTCGCCCTCGTCGCGACTCGTCATCCGGCGTCGCGTTGTTAACGCCTTTTCGGTGATCTCGGCGATCCGCGACGCTTCGCGAATTTCAAAATTGTCGTCACCGTCGTCCTCGTCGCCGCCGTTAATTTTCTTCGCGACAGCGCACGCTGACGTCCCCGTACTTTCGTTCGGAATGCCTACAATACTAAGTCGCGTCGTTTTACCATGAGACGAGTAGCCCTAGAGATGTATGGGGGATACAGGCGAGCTGGGTCGGAATAGGGGAGATACGTAGAGGGGTGTCCGTGTCGCCGTTTTGGCGAGGCTCTATTTCGATCGAATTATTATTGGCTACTTACATCTAGACTTCACGCGGCATTTTATTATTTACACTTTTAAAATAAAATCTCAAAATGATGACTGTATTTTTTCATTGTGTCAAATACATATTTGACGAAAAAATACTTAAGATTTACGTAAACGTATTGATAAAGATTGATGCCGAAATAAAAAGTATAAAAATCATCGAATTCGACAAACACGCTACAATTGTCCGACGATATCGATCGCTCAAGACAATGGCGTGTCGCGCTCTCCAAGATAAAAAAGAGCATTCTTAAATAGCGCATCAATAGAAAGAGATTGTCGCGGTAGAATATCGCTCTAAAGATGCAGAAAAACAGACAGAAAGAACACAACGCGGAGAGTGGAGGGAAAGAGAGATAAAATAGAAAGGCGAGACGGAGGCTGTGACACGAGGACCGCGCGCGCATGATGGAGGGAGTATCACCAAGATGGCTGCTACAGAAGTAGCGGCATCCACATCGCGTGCCGCGACAATCACGTAGAGTTGGCGGTTCTCGAAGTGGAAGTGTAAATCGTGTCACAGTGCTGTTTTCCTGCATATTAATTCCATTCTGATCTCGACAGTTCCTTAGAACGTATTTACGAATTTGAGCACGAAAAATTTTAATTGATACGAAACGACCACGCCCAAGTCGCGAGCAGCCATTTTGTAATGTCAGCTGAGCGCAGTGCATTATGGTAGTCAGTGATGCAACCCTAGCAACCCAACGCTCGCTTTACCAACCTTTATTGAAGTTCCATTATCAGGTATTTTCTCTACATTTTAACATTTCTAGGCATTTTTCATATTTCTTTATATCTATAACTATTCTTCACAGTAATCTATAATATAATATATTGTACCTATAATTAACACAAATAGATCAGTAAAAGATGTTTCTTGAAATATTATAGCATTACAAAAGCTCTTTCTGTAAATATTACAAACATGATTATCTATATTTTGTTTATAATTATTGATGTGACGTGTAAACTGCGATATTTAAGAAAAGTTTTATTTTAATACGATAACATATACGATAGCATTTATTAATAACTGATTATTTAGATGATGAATTGAAATTCAATATTGATTTTAAAGATTTAATAAGACATAATCATACTTTTAAATCTTTAAGCTGAAACAAAATTTATACACAAGTTTTTATTTATTATAATAAATTCCTTACTGATTTATTTGTTTTTGAACATGATTTGACTTTTTAAATTTTTACTATTTATTCTTTAACATTTTGATATTCGCAACTTACAAGTTCCTGTAAATAACTGACCAAGTTCTCCATCGTAAAAGATCGCTGATATCATCGCATTTTAACAGATCACAAAACGTATCCACTTACACTTCATTGCCTAACACACTGAGTACTTTAGCTCGAGTTTCACGGTATGTTTCGACTCCGCGCACGTTATATAAATGTAGTATATATATCAGATAAATGTTTTCTCTCCTTTCGCAGTCTCTGCCATATTTGCTTACAAGTAGCGAAAAACCGTGCATAGTAAGTATGCTCAGATTTCTGATAAACTCGTCAGCGAAATTATAAGATTAAATTATGGATTATAAAATTCTACAATTTGTACTTAATTATCATAGTATAGATGATATAATATTACCATAACTGTTGTAACTAAAAGAGATAAAGAACTGGAGCAAATTAATTAAAACTGAAGACAGAACATTGTATAATGAAATATTGATTTCGTATATATTATTTTCTAATAAAGTATTGAATAAACTGTTGAAATATTGAAAGACTTTTTTTTAATTAGTAAATTTTTAAATTAGCAAATATTGTAGCAAGTATCGTAGACCACACAGAGATTAAAAAAAAAAATAGAGAGGCACATATGGCGAGAGAAATAACTATGCAGTTAAAAAAAGCGACTTGAGAAAAGAAAGAAAAATTAACAAAAAGATAGAAAACAAAAAATAAACATTTATTAAATTGTAACAAAAATAGAGAGTGACAAACATTGCTGAGAGATAAAAAGGAAGGAAATATACATAGCAAAAAAGCAAAGGAAGTATGAAAGTATAAAGAAGAAAAAGAATTAGAAAGAAAAAGAGAGAGATGAGTAAAAAACGCGATATCATGTCAGGATAAAAATAGGAGATGAAAGATGATCGCGTGGCGACGTAGCAAAGATACTAAATTGGAAAAGCGAGAAGGATTGCATCTTTAAATAAGAGACCGAAAAAGAAGCGTTTCCATCTTCTTAAAACGTTTAAGAGCTGAATCAGAAAAAACGGATACAACGAACTTTTACTCTATATGAAACTAACAGAAATATAAGTAACAAGGAAAATTATTTATGTAAAAAATAAACAATTATTTGGAAAAGGGGACGCAATAACGAAGTTAAGATTGTGGAACGCAGAAAAGAAACGGACAAAGGGAGATAAGAGCGAAAGGTCGCGTTCTCATTGGTTTCTCGCATAGCTCTCCTCTCGACTTGGTCCATCTCGGCACTTCTTCAGAGCGTGCGCATTCTCCAGATCTCTCTTCGTGGCCCCGATGAACCTGCGTGATGAAAAGCTCACCAGCCCACGTAGAGTCTTTTTACACTCCGTACCCCGCATGACCCTGTCCAAGCCTACATGTAGGATATCTAGGATTAATCCGCAACTTCTGTTTTACACACACACACGCGCGCGCACACGATCTTATCTGGCTCCATTGTTTCTAAACTACAACGTCTGCACGTTTGATCGCATAACAAGAATCGTACAACATACAATTTACCATAAAAATTGTACATCACCACTAGATATTGTGTAACAAGGAAGGAATATTCGATCCTTGATTTTAATAATGTGTGAACGCAACAATACAAAAACCTAACATACTATATAGCAGACTGAGCTAGGATTATGCATGCAGTTACCGCATATCCTATGCGCAACAATATACATATATTTATTATTAATATAGTTTGCCAATTTACGATTATTGCTCTACAATTTTGCAGTGTCTATTATTTCTATAATCTTCCATATTTTTGCGAAGAACATAATGCAAGAAATATATAACGATTGTGTTTTTTTTTTTTGAAAAAATGTGAGGTTTCCAGCGCAGAAAATTTTTTATTTATATGAAAATATTTATGTTCAAAATATTAATTATATTTAAGTAAAGTTTTCTCTGATAATTATTGCTGCCATTTTAGCGCTGGTTATATTAAACTTTAATGAGATATGGTTGGAAATTCTTGTTGATGTAACCTATGCTTGATAAACCTTTTATTATTTGTCAAATGCGACTACCGCAAAGTGTTATTATCATGACTGACACATTGCACATTCCAATTGATTTAAATGCTGCTATCATATGGTAATCGTTGTGTACACAGTGCGCCAAAAGTGTCGGGGTCTATAAATTAAATTATCTTTAAGTTTTCTGATTAAAGAAATTTTATTTTTTCCCCCGATTTGTCACGGAATACAATTATAGAATGATCGCATTTCTTCGATCGTTTTTTTGCATGCCATATTGTGTTAGCCGGTTTTACATTATTTATACGTGCACCGGAAACTCATTTATGTACTTATCTCTCAAATCTGACACGTACGCGCGCGCGCGTTCAGTCATCGGCCTGAACTTGTTAACGCCTAAGGTTATCGTGTGTAATACCATTTACGCTTATGCCCCATTGCTTTAAGTAGGTAGAAACCAGTAGTCGTGGAATAATTGATAGATTCTCACCAGGATTCATAATGTTTTCGTATAATTATCGACTTATACCTGTTCTGCTTGTAAAACGAAATTTACATTGAAATCACTTTTTCAAGGACTTTATCTTTAAAAAATAAAGTAGTTATGAAAATAATTATAGCATACAATTATGTACCAAGTATAGCTCATGTTTCATGCACAGTTATTAATAATTGTATTCGTAAATTTGATGATCATATACAATGTTACATAAAATATAAAGATTTTAAATAGCGATAAAAGTTTACTTATATAGATAATATTATATACCTTTTTATTCTATCGTAATTAAGTCAAAATTAATGATAAATATTTTTTACTCATATAACATTTATAGCTTGAACATTTTTATACTAAAACTTCCATGTTACAATCTGTATATTAAGTGCCTATATGCGGCGAAGTTAAGAACTAATGTTACCTATTTGTACAACAGATTAGACAAGTTAGAGTGTTCCTGTTGGAGATAGTTTTCCTGGGTATTATAGGGCTGCTAAGCCTCGCAGTACGACATATCTTTTTCTTTGTGGTTCTCGTTACAAAAATTATGATTACATGAATAATTTTTACCTTTATTTCCTCGAGAACTGGCTTATTTTTCACAAAACTGTTGTCATTATTTTTGTCAATCTATTTCGCCAAACTTCCTTACATGATGATTTTATTACGAAACCAAAACTTTGAAGCAACAAAATATTTTTGATAGCTTGTTAAAACCGAAATTTTGTAGAGTTTATGATGTGAATTCTAAATAGAAATTAGATAACTAAAACTTTAATTTATTTGATATTGATTATATTGCTGTAATAACTCGAATAACTGTTTATTTTCTAATACGTTATTCACATAACACGGAAACTACAATGTAATTTTGGATCATTATAAATTAGAGTAAATAATTTATTGCGTGATTTGAAATACAGTGATACTAGTCTTTTACTACATATACATACACTTTGCGATATATTATTTAACGAGCATATGATAAACTTCAATAGGAATCTATAATTAGAATATATAACATCATTATCATCTCTCGTTTATTCTTAAAAACTCGAGAGTTGTGTTTGCATTGCGTTTATTTTGATATTAGTTCACTGCGCTTGACATAATCATACAGGCAGGAAAGCGCGTAATAATAGAGCGTTTACAGAACGAAGCACGCCGATTTCATTGTCCCTGTGGTTTACCAATTTACGGACCATTACGGCTAACTCCTACAGGCCATACTGGGCGCGAGATGGTCACGTCGTATCATCCATTATTCATCACCCTCTTCCCCAGACTTCGGTACAATTTTGTCCGTTGATCCTGCACTCTGTCCATATTCTCTTTATAAATTTTTTCGCGATACAGTTTTACGTGTTATTAGTCCTTTCAATTAGTGTCGCGGATCTCATCATTACTCGAAATAATACATGTAAAATTGATATTCTGGCAGTCAAATTTCAACGCTTCTAATTTAAAATTATTAAATTATAAAGAGGAATATATGTTTCAAAAGATTAGATATGCGAAACAGAAAAACAAGATAATCTACTCTTTAAGTAAAAATTATCTATCTATACATGTGCATTTTTCTAATGTGTACGTGATGTGCTAATCTTCTAATATATTTTAGTGTAGGAAAAAAATTTGCATATATGCAAATAATATATTTAGTTTTAAAATATTGTATAATGTTTTCTTATTATAAAATATTTATACGTATGTGGTTTTTGCATTTTTATGCTTTTGTGCGTTTTAATACTTTGACGAAGTATGCAAGAATGGAATTTTATCAAATTTTATAATCAACTAAGAATCTTCGCAAAATTTTCGCTCACATTTTAATCAAGACAATATCGTACAATCTACCACATAATTTATTCTTGTCACATGTTACTGTGCTTAATATCTTAAGATCAAAACAGATTGTCCGCCACGCCGCAAGCGGAATGGAATGTCGAGGAACGTGTACAATTTTTCTGATGCAGAGGATACCATATTTTTCTAGCCAGTCTTGACCTTGAGCCAGTCTACAAAAGGAATGTTGTGCAAGATGGTCCAGAGAGACTATTTTGGAGGCGGGGATGCCGAAAAGAATTCCGGGGGGGTACAAAAATACCTGAAGTCACTCCCCTTTCTTTTTAGAGCGCCTCTTAGTTTAGGATCCGCCCGAGCCTATACCCTCTCTCCAATTCAAACAACCTCCATGAAAGAAATCATCATGGTAGTTGTGTCTAAAACGACTTTCGTGATGGAAGACGCTGACCTAAATTCGGTACAGAGCGCTTTAATAAAGACATTCTTCATTCAGCTTTTGTATTAAAGCATCGTCAGCTGTAAATCGTCGTCGTCCTTTGTGGTTCTTACGTTATCGTTGCAAGGGTTCCGAAGGGTTGTGCCTGAACGCATTGAACTTTATTAATGTCTGACATAAAGGTATTGTCCTCTACTATTTCGTTACGCGGTTGACGCGGTCTTCATGGAACGAATCGTACGATCATGATCTTATTAAGAAACGAAGATTGTCCTTTGTATTCTCTTATTTATGGCAAAAAAATTAATGGATTGTAAACGATTGTAAAAAAGAAAAACAAAATTATTATATCTATAAATTATGATTAAGTCAAAAATTATTGTGCAATGACTTTTATTTAATCATTTAAAAATTCATGAAATCTGTAGCAAAACGGAGTATTTGACGCATTAAATAAAATTATCATGTGACTAGCAAGTTTTGTAAAATTTCGTATGCTTCGTGAGATATTTCTCGCGCGGTCGTTGTGATAAATTCTTATATTCTATATGTATATTTCTCTCTAGTCCTATTTCTCCGTTTTCGCATTTACTTCCATCACTTTCTTCCATCCTCTTCCACCGATTTATTCATGTTATGTTCGTGAACGTTTGAATTGCAAATTCACATCGCGCAGTCAATTGTATGGCAGAACATACCAAAAAGCTTTGAGTTGCAGAGAAACGTATTACGTTATGTTAAACACAATCTTCTACGATTCAACAGGATGGGTATTAATACACGCGCTCGATGTTATGTAATATTATTCCCTGTCTTGTTGCTACTAGATTCGCTGATTACTTTGCGGATTAGTTATCCTGTGTTATATGTATATAGCGCAGTTTTAACTTAATGCGTTAACGAGTTAGAAAACTATTTTGCAGATTATTCAGTATAATATGTGCCAAGTAATGAAAATTTATTATCCTTTATGACATTAGAAAAGCTAACTTTATGAAAAGCTAACTTTTCACATGTATACATATATTATGAAACGATATACAAAAGAATTTTGAACAAACCAAAAATTAGAAAAATATAAAATATTATATTTAAAAAGTGTTTGATTGAAATCGATAATAAAAGTCGCAATATACGATTACATCTTTCTTTTATTTTCACAGAAATTTTAATAAAATTAAATTTAAAAGAAATAAAAAATTTAATATTATAAGAGCTGAAAGTTGATAAGAGCAAAAGTTGCATGATCATCTGTGATAAGTTCTCCGCCAATCTTAATGTCACACATGATCCGAGCACAAGGAGCATCAGTGTTCTTATCAAACAGAATATCATTGTAGGGCTCAGAATCAGGCATTCATTATTCATTTGATACAAACAGCGAATTCAGAAGCTCATGCTTCGATGATCATATTTATACAAAGTAAACGCGTTCAGTGTCCAGATATTCATAGAATATTACGCCATATGCTTTTATGTCCCATTTACAGTATAGTGCACCGGATTCTTTCTATATTTCTTCTCTATAGATTCTTTTTGGAATAGCTTTTTTACCAAAGTATCTTTTAACAATATAAAGCAATGTATAATAATTTTATATAAACATCATTATTTTAAAACATTAAAAACTTAACATGTATAATAAATGAAATAAATATTGATACATTTTCTTGCATTACATTAATATAAAATATGTATTTTTTCAGATCAGAGATGTCCAATTTTCTGATTCGTGGGAAAGAAGAAAACATCGTCTTTCTACATTCAACATGACAAGGTAAGATATTAATGTTAATTTTGTTTGTGCAAATGTTACAAGTTAAGTTTTAAAAGTTATGAAAAAAATATGATAAAATATTTTTTAATCTAAGTGAATTGTGTTATAATTAAATAAATGTTTTCTCAAGTATATAATTCATAAGGAACGAGTGTTACTCTTTACAAGGATATAATGCGTGTTCTCTTACAATGTTAGTACAATTAATGATCCTCTAACATAACTCACCCGCACCCTATCATTAGCTCTAAGTATATTTATGGCCTCATTCATTTCATTTTATGTTTCAATTCAAACATATTGATGCAACTTGCCTGTTGTTACACATAGCAAATTAAAATAATTAACTCATTTGTTGCATATATTTTAGCGTGTACATTTATCAAATTTGTTCACGTATAAAAAGATATGTACATAGATATAAATAAATTTTAGAATTTTGAAACATTTCCAAAAATATGTTGTAGAATATGAAAGATATTAAAAGAAATAAAACAGAATACTTCAATCTTTACAGTTATAAACTATTACATTCCATTTTTTTTGTAAAATTTATTAATATCTCTATAAAGTAAATTATTTAATTTAATTATTTAATCGACAATTATCGATCTAACTTTAAACTTCCGAAGAACAAAGCGATTTTAGTTATGTCGTTAGAAACGTAACGCGAACATCAAGTAGCAATTTAACAATTTTATTTGATATTAAATTAGAAAATATTTATGAATCGTAAACAAATTACATATTCTCATAATGTTCTAATATCCAAAACCCTGAAGGTTTCTACTAACGGTTATCCTTTAGAACGCCTTACCTCGCCTGAGAAAAGGTTTCTCAACCGGTAAGGCAGATCACTTTTAAGCTTAACGAGTTTTGAACGTATTAAATAAATTGATCGTCAATTACTACTGAGTTGTAATAACTGTCTTCGCGCGTTCTTTTCTTCTTATTATAAACACGTTTTACCTTCGACAGCTTTTCAATTATTCTTTTTGTTTCACAAGAAACTCGTTCATACATCTTTCGATCATTATCATACTTGCAAATAAGAATGTTCTTATTTTAGTTATTATTCTGTATTATAGAAAATAAACATATAAATACTACTAACTTATCATGTGATTTATAAATGCATTTATGCATCGCGAAAATTTACGACGACAAGTGTTTTTTGTAACGATAGCAGCATTAGTTTGAATTTAGAATTTTCAAAACAGATAATACAATACGTTTTATATTATTTATGTGTATCATTGATTATTATACAATTTCTATATCGACTGCGAAACTACAGAAAATTTGATGCAACCTTTGCAATCAGGTGATGACCCGAAAGACCGCCAGATGGCAAAGGAAGCATCTTCCGAATCCTTGCGATTTTATCTTTGCTCCTGATGCGCTGCCGATTAATATACATTGTGCTAATTGATTTTTTTAAAACTTATAAACTTTGAACAGCATAATTAAGCAAATATAACAATATCTAGTTAGAAAAGTGCTATCGTTATGAAAATACATGCACGCTAATCCAAAATTTAGGATTACATCTTTTAAAGTGTCATTCTATTAGTAAAAATAAAATTATTACATAATTAAAAAAAATTATATGTCGTTAAAATTTTAGTTTTTACATTATTACAATAAAGAAAATTTATTTGAAAGTTTATTTATATATTATCTTCAAATTAAATGCTATATTTAACATTTTAGATGAAGAAATTCAAACATATCATAAAACGTAATCTGCTAAAATATTACCCACTATTTCTTTTATATTTCGCATTTTAAGTTTCACAATCCTCACATGAAAAAGAATGGCAGCAATAATGTTATCTTAAAATATCAATATTTTTTGTCAAATATTATTGAATTGAATATTGGATATAAAGAAAAAGAAATGCGAGAAAGTAAATGATTAGGAATGTGCAAAACGAAAAGAGTTAATAGAGAGAAAGAAAGAAGATTCAACCAGAATGAAAGCCCAAGCAGTGCGTTGAACCATTGCTCGGAGGAAAGTGGAGGAGCCAAAGCCACCAGAGCGATGAGGAATGAATGCTGGTTTAGCAAGAGCGCAGATTTGTCCGGCTCGGGTGCAATGGCCCCTTCACTTTAGTGTCCGTCTTCTCGTGTAATTATGCCTCCTAAACTCTTCTTCAAAATTCTCGTTTCATCGCTTTAATTTTTTGAAAATTTATAGAATTTATTTTTTGAAAATGTCTCAAATCATTCATATAGGTTTTCATATTAATAATTAGTGATAATACTTCTGCTTGTACCGTATGAAATATCAGGATATAGTTATAAATACGATTATAAATACTCAATTTATACAACGTGTAATTCAAAACTAAAATACACTATTATGATGACAGATATCATTGACAAAGCGTAATAATGCATAAGCAGTATTTGATTTTTATCGGTAGATTCATTCAATTTAAATCAATAAATTTAAGACGATACTTAATAGCAAAGGGGTATCTTTGAAACTAGCCATTTGCTAGTAAATACCGTTTTAAAGAAGGCATTTAGGCCCATTTTTGGGTATCCATATGGCCCGTTACACCTTCCCCATTCACATGGTGACTTTCCTCACGCCCCCACTATATTCGACACGCGCCCTTCTACGCTATAAGCTTAAAGGCCCTGACTTTTACGATTCTGTTCAAGTGGTCATAAAACCGAAGTTTATTGCCGTCATGATTTTCAAGCAAACGGGCTGCCACCTGTCGGAGTCTCGCAAAGCGAAAACTGTATTGAGTCTTCATCAACGGCACCATCAAATTAAAAGCTTAATAAACTTTTATGTAATTTATAAGCTTTTTCAGTGTAGCGATTGATGATGTGTATGTGTAGTAGAGATACAGCCATCTAATAAGAGTGTAACTCATTATGTATTATAATCTTATTTTAAATTTATTATTATTATTTGTATTATTTAATAATTAAAAATAGAATCTAATAACTATTTTTTACAAGGCTATTTAGATTAATTGAACAGATTGCCGATGTCATTTCTCTTAGAATGATTTAACCGGTTTCTATTTATGCTAACTCAAATGCTCGAAATATTCAAATTTGGATATCTTTTACTCTCGTATACTTTTGAAAACAAAACAGGTGGCTAATACTCTAAGTATTCATAATGGTAAGAGTGAGTAAGCAAATAACTAGGGTCAGCTCCAGCAAGCAGCTTATGATAGGCATTACTCGGCTCGTTACAGAATAATTTACGAGGTGCAAACCACGGGGACGATAATCCAGCGACATTTACATCCCAATAAACACTCCCGATACTAGCGTGGCGCGCGCCGTAGAAGTTGCTCATTTGACTACTGGTCTTACGAAGCTCACTTTTACGACATTTTAATTGTGCGATCGTCGTTTAATTGATCCATGAAATGACGTTACACGCCTCATAAATGGCGATAATATTCTTATCTTTACATTAATTCTCTTATCTTTACATCATCCTCGCGTCATTAAGTATCCACAATATTGGAGCAGTTCGATCTAATGAAATCTGAAATGATCGAGGTGTTTCATAACGCTTATCACTCTTAAACCTGTTTACCTTCCCGTTTAGCGTATGACTTGTCGATCAGGCTGTTCTGTGTCACGATAAATTTATGTCACGACGCTGCTACCGCAATAACGATAATCGCGAGATAGCTCGTTGATGTTGGTCGTTTGAATGCCTGAATGGATCTGGCGAGGTTAGTTCGCTACAAGATTCAAAGGTGGCAGTGCACGTATCCCCGTGAACGGCCGGCAGACCGGAGCGAAAGAGAGAAGGCAGAAACATTGCGTGACGCGCGTGCCGTGCCGCGCGCGGTTCTCTCCGTCTCTCCTTCCTTCTTTCTCACTCTCTCTCTCTCTCTCTCTCGTCTGCAGTACGGTACGGGCACAGCGTGCCCGTATCCACCGGTACCTCGCGCGCTTTAGTAGTGGGGAGTCTGCGGGGCGGTGCCTAGCCGCTCATGGGCGTCGTTCCGACTTGGAACTACTTTCACACGGCGTAGGAACTTTCATGCCACACCAGCGCGGTATTCGTGACGAATTCAATTCTGATTGGTCCTTAAGTATAACCTCCTCCCTTAGCGGCACGTTCTCCCTCTTCGCCGCTATCGCAACGGCACTCGCCTCCGCTTCGTCTCGCTCTTAGCTGTTGCAATTGCGCATAACGTTCTTTCTTTTCTTCTCTACCTTTCCCCCATCCCCGCCTTCTTATCCGTTTCTGCTCGTGCCTCTACGTGCTTTCTCTCTCTCTCTCTCTCAATTTTCTATCTCATCTCATCCCTTTCTTTCGTGTCGCGACGAGAGAAGTTCTTTCCTCTTCCTACCTCGCCGCCGTCTTATCTGCTCGCGCGTCTCAAATGTGACGCGCACGGCGAGCGAGTACGAATTTAATCTGGCGGTACGTCGTTGAGTTACTGGAACACTCGATAGGGGGCACTGAGGAATCGTATCATGCGAAAGAGGGAGAGAATAGATCGCAATGGGGAAGGGAGAAGACGAATATCGTTGAGAGGTGGAGCGAGACAGAATCAGAGGGTGAGAGAGCAATTGTGGGGGGAACGTTGGGGGTGGAAGAGGGGGACAACAACGACAGTAGACAGAGCGAGATAGAGAGAGACAGAGAGAGAGAGCTCGGTTATCGGTGCGCCGGGAGGGGGATGGTGTACGAGGAACAAGGAGGGATACGGCACTACGATCTCTCCGTTAGGACGTAGTACTCCGGAGGAAGAGTACGCGCGAGCGAGAGGCGACAATCGCACGAATGGGAAGGAGTGACCGTGACGGAGAGTGAGAGAGAGCGCGGTGGAGAAACGGTGGTTGGCGAGACAGGGAGGGAAACTCCGGTACGAGTGCGAGAGAAGTCGACTGCGAAGAACAGAGACGAAACGAGGTGAACGAGCGAGCAAGAGACGGACGACGGTACAGAGTGGCGGTACACGGGGCGCGAGAAAAGCGGTAGTGTGCCGTGGACCACCGCACTGGCATACCGTGATTCGTTACGATCCCCATCGTCCTCCGACTCGTACCGGACACCTCACAGTCATCACAGCGAACTCGGCAATACAACAAGTGCTAGTGCAGTGCGGACTAGCGGAGTCACTTTTGATTCCGGTGATAGATCGGCCGGTCCCTCAACAGAGTCCTTGACCTGATCAATCGCGCGAATTTAGTTTATTTTCAAAAGAGGCGGAAAGAGAGCGAGCCGCCCGCGAGGGTGGTTGTCGCGTGCCGGCTGACCGAATCGTCGTCGGGCGAGCACGCGGTAGAGGGATCCCACGGGCAATTTTATAGCCCGTCTTATTACCTAAGTTTATTGCATCGTAACGGTTTAACGATCATCGCCCGTTTCCATAGTCGAGACCGCCAGTTTATGCTTTGCCCGTAGCGGTAACCATAACAAGACTATAAAAGCCCCCGCCGCTGACATGAGATCCATTCTGAATTACACTCTTACGGCCTACTGACATTGACACTCTGGGTGTAATCAGCTATACCTGCCGATGACTTTTATGACCTCTTAAAATCGTTTTATGCTCGTTTATTTGTTCCTCGTCAACCCTATCGTCTGTCGCCACCCGTGTCAAACATATCGCTTTCTCGGGCGCGTGCGTTTCACCTCGGGACAAGGTCGGAGATTTTACTGCCGTTTAATTGAAAAAAGTTAAATCGGTGTAAACCCCGGCATCCCCGGAGTTGGAGTACGGACTAGTGAAATTCGACTAGCCGTGTGCACTCCATGTAATTGCGGGCCGCAACTCGAACTCTGACTTCTCTCTTTACTTTTTTTTTTGAGTGCCGGTGTTTCAGTGCAAGTGATTCAAAATACCCGGGATAATGAACTCGTACTTTGAGCAGACCGCGGGTGGCTTCTACGGAAGCCACCATCATCAAACGGGAGCAGCGAGTCAACATCACGATCCAGCCACCGCGGCAGCGTATCGAAGCTTTCCACTCGGATTAGGTATGTCGCCCTACGCCTCGGCGCAGCATCATCATCACACGTCGTCCTCGTTAGGAATACACCCGGGCAGCGGAAGCAATACAAGACCACCTCAGGACTCGCCGTATGACGCGAGCGTCGCGACGGCTTGCAAGCTCTACTCAACGACACCTGAGGCGACCGGTCACACCACGTCCTCGTACTCCACTACGGCAACGAAAGACTGTAAGCAGCAGGATCAAACGTCGACCCATCAAAACGGTTATGCCGCGGTGATGGCAGCGGCGGCGGTCAAGGACGTTTGGCAGTCAGCGACCTCGGGAACGAACAGCCAGAGTAATTCGGTCGTGCGTCCTTCCGCGTGTACCCCGGAGAGCACGCGGGTCAGCAGCTACGGTGGTCTCGTAGGCGGCGATCCGGCATCGAGTCCCGGTAACAACAGTTCGTCAAGATCCCTCACGTCGTCCTGGAACACCTGCAGTTTAAACTCGTCCGCGAGTCAACCGGTCGCCACGCAACTGCATCAGCAACCTTCTACCAATCATACCTTCTACCCCTGGATGGCTATAGCAGGTGAGTTTGCATTCATAAATGCTCTCTTATACGACTATTATCATAACAGCCGCGATGAAATATAGGAGCCACTATGGTTAGGGGAAACGTGGGGAGCGACGACCACGTGGTCGGGAAGGCGTGGTGGATCAGGTTTGCCCGTCTGGTTATACCAGACTAAATTGTTAAAATTGCTTCCACGCGATCAAATTACCTAGGAGTTGCACGAGGACGAGATTATAGAATAGAACGTTTCACACGCACGACACGAATAAATCGAAAACGGATGAAAAATTTTCTATTGCGTTCGCGCGCGAAACGAGATGAGTTATTTCACTCTTCCTTTGTTAAAAAAAACAAAAAAAAAACGGAAGATATAGCTATACGCTCTATTCGTCGAATGTAGCTTATCATACTACCGCGTCGAATGCATGAAATTTTTCGCAAGGTCTATTTGTGTGCCGCTTTTTGAAATACGGCATGTCCGTCATGAAACCAGAGATAACAGATTTACAATCGCTGACAAATTAAAAGCATTCCATTGCCTTCTGGTCGAATAAATACGCTGACAAAAAGATTGCTGGCGATTGAAGCTAACACGTAAAAGTAATGTTAAATTATTGCTAATATAATTAATATGTTTATTTCGAAATTTTTTTCTTATGTAAAATTTAGATTGTTATTGCCGCTTTTGAACTGACAAATTTTCCTAGTAGCTCTTAGTTGCCTTAGCGCATAAATTATAATTTGCGCAATAACGTAAGCGCAATAACGAATACAACAGTAATAAATGTGTTTTTATAATCACTTTTAAATTGCTAATCTCTTATCCCCATGTTTTTGTAAGAAATATAAATTCCACGAGTTTTTTATTGTCGCATATGCAATGTCAACACGCGCGGGCTATGTTGTGGAAAATCGGCCGTGTACCTTGGCAAAATTATGTCTGCTAGATAGGTAGAATGGAGTCAAGTGCGTGTAAAATCGTTGGGTACGTTGGATATAATGGGGAAGTCCTCGTCCAATTGGGGGTTCAAGTGCCTTCCCCACTGTACTCACCCCACCGGAACCCCGAATTCCGGTAGTCAGCTGTTTCTAGCGATGTCTTTGTCCTTTTCATTGTGAGAGAGATACTCCCGAATAACCTTCTGCTTTGTCGTTAGTAGATATAATCAAGGCTTCACGAGTTATATCGCACTTTTGGTGAGACTGTTTCCTTTACCAGCTCATCTGAGACTAGGTCTCTGGCTAGCTAACAGTTTTTTTTTTCTCTGTCCTTTTTCTTTGCTCCAAACCGCCGCTAGCTCTTCCTTCTCGGCGGGAAGCTTCTTTACTGTTTTTTTCAGTCCGGTTTAAGAGTCACTCATTTTTTTCTTCCTCTTTGACTACAAGAGATATTTTACATATAAAGGAAGGAATTATTTTAAGAAACACCAAAATACTGTTCAATGAATTATGTAGTATGAAATTCTGCAACATAAATTTTTTTTCCATAAAAAAACAATTTTTATATATTCAAATGTATATCTTATCATTATTATTTTGTAAGCTACATTGTATTGTACAAGATATACTTGTTCTATTATTTCCTGCAAAATTTTAATTATTATACATGTATGATAATTTCTAAATTTTGAATTATAATATATATTTTTTTTATGAAAGACCTACGCGTGAGCATACACATACACACACAAAGTTATTATTTCATGTAAATCGTCATTCTTTTATTTATTATCTGTTTAAGAATTTAAAGGAATGGCGCCATTCATCTTTATTTTGATTACTAGATGCTCGGGATCATTGATTACGGGCTGCGAATTGCTGCGATGATACATGGAACGAAGTGTTTGTAGGAATCGTAAGAATGAGAAATATTTGATCGGTCGCATACTCGTATAACAGGTTCTATGCACTTGCGGATTGAAAGTCGTTGACTCATTTCGCACTCTCTAGCAAGTGCTTTTCAGTGTTGTTGGTACAATCGAGCGTGTGGGAAAATTTATCGGTACAGGATTATGGATTAATTTGTCGTAGATTTGCAGTTAAATATACAGCTATCAATATCTATCTGCAATCATCTATCATCGAATACGATAAATGATTCTGGTTTGTAGTCTCGGCTGTAGGAAATTAATTTACATGTCGTAGCTCTTCCGTAATGTTTTGAATAATCATATTTAAATTAGATGATTAATGACAGAAATATGTGTGATTTACAGTACAACATTAAAGTTCCATATTAACATTAAAATTCCACACTATACTTTATTACGTAAGATTTCTAATTAACACTTTTTTTTCATTTTTATTAAATTATAATGCAGAGCGTGCCTGTATTAAAATTAAATTAGTATAACTTATATCGTGTGACACCATAATAATAGATATTATAAGTCTTTTAGCATTTAAACCTTTACTACAGCCATTACGAAATGCTAAAAGTATATATATGCGTTTATGCCTATTGTCTTTATTCATTCTTTAAATACTTATCGCGGTAAAGGTAATTATATAGCTGGAATGCATGCTAGTGTGAAATACTGCATCTGTCGCTTAATTTATGTACGCTTCTAAGTACACCTTTGTGTATCGTAAGTGTATGATAAACGATTGCGAGATCGATTATATGTCCAATTCATATAATGTGAAGGCAGTAGAGAGAGAGAGAGAGAAACATGACGTCTATAATATAATAATATTATATTTTAATATTCAACTCGATATTAAAAGAATAAATTTACAATTCTGTAAACTTGCTCCTTCTATTTTTCATGAAAAATATTATTTTCACCGAACAAACGTACATTTCGTTACTTCTTTTTTGTTAATGTGCATTTTATCAGTTGCTTAGGAAGCTACCGCGTTTCGGCACGCGCACGCGATAGAATTAATGTGCTGTAACTATCTACTTTGATTTATCTACTTCTATCTTGTGATGTATACTTCACACGTATCTATCAATTTTAATAACAGATACATATAGAACAGATAATGATAAAAAAGTTTAAAGTATAAATATTATGTACTCATTAACTTAAGCAAAAAATGTTTAATCAATAATAAAAGAAATGACTTTATCAAAGATAAAACCAATCTAATTTAAATCTTTTGTTTTTGTCTATTTTTGCATATAGTATGTAAGTAAAGGATTTTAATTTGATGAATTATTTTTTATCTTTAAATTTCAAAATTTTTTCTAATATCACACATAATATTAAAATTAATTTTTTCTGTATTTAATGCTAAAAGTAATTCCTTTCTTAAATTAGAAACATATTGTTTTATCAGTAAATAATCTGCGATACTTACCAGCGGCAATGCGAAATATATCTTTCTTTATAGAGCTGATTCACTTTCTCGGGATATACCCAAACGCGAACAATATTTATCACGCCTCATTGAGGGGTGACTGCGTCTACAGGGTAATTAGAGGGCGCGACGATAGAGGTTGGGGTGCTATTTAGGCATCTCTTCATTTCAGCCTATTGAAAGCGAACCTCTTTTACGGTGCAGATCTAAAAAAAAGATCCTTTTTAAAGATACATTAAGGGTTGCACGATAACTTGTTACGGAAGTATTAATCGAGATAAATATGCCGAATGGACATACCATTAATGTAGTTTCCGCAGTTTCAATTCACACTTTCGATGCATTTAAATGAATGTTTTGTTAGAAAGAATTAATATAATATAATTTAAGGTTTTCACAATATGACGAATAATTCAACGATCTACATTAATTTAATTGAACAAATACAATACATTTGTAATTACATGAATTACACGACAGAAATTAATATCAACTAGCGCGTGGTGTGGTGAAAAAGATATTCAACGAGTCTCGAATTTCTCTGCCCAGATTCCCGCGTAAAAGCCACGTGGTGTCTGCGTCGCTCCCGAGTTTGAAAGGAGCATAGTGCTACTTTCTGCAATACGACGGTTGCGAGTAGGTAGGTGTTACGTACCTCGGGGAGCAACCTCGTTCAATATAAAGCAGCTAGGAACAACGTTGTAACCGTAACTTTGACGTTTACGACAACGAAATCGTGGCTCGGCTCGTTTATCCCTCCTTCTCGAGAACCCCCACTTGCTGCTATGGCCGTTTACGACGTTTGCCGGTAATACAGCGCTCTACTTTCGTATCGGAGAAGAGATCAGCTCTGATCTTCATGAGTCGTAAGGTTCCCCTTTTGCACAACAGAAATACTCCAAAGTCTTGCTTTACAGAAATTCGGACTTTTCTTCGCACAATTTATTAGCATCATCTANGAAATAAATAAATACGTTTATTAGTTGAGAACATATAAATTATTCTCTCTTTTGTGATTGTTATAACAAAGATCACATTTATTGTCATCAAAATATTTTATAATATTTTCATGTATTCTTCTATACAATTAAAGATGTATAAAATTAAGAATATAATAAAAAGAAGAGCAATAAGATAGGTGTTTCTCGGTAAGAAGCTTGTCTCTGCATATCATATGCGTATCTCAAAATCAATTGTTGCATACTATTAAAGATTATGTGATGGATATGCATCGAGTAGGCGTGCATATTGCACACAGGTGATCAAGCGGTCCGGATTTCTTCTATGTATAAAGGCGCACGAAAACTCAGGCACATGTAACATGGGCACTCATACTGTGGCATCGCGACCTAAAGAGGCAACCCAAGTGAGCGCGTTCTTCGTATATGGGGAGAACCCTTTCCGTGTGTTGCTCCGTTGGCCCGGATGAAGTATGACGTACGAGCCTCTCCGTATGACTTACTACGCCCTTTTTTCCCTTCTCCACGCCCGCCGCTCGTACTGTTCAATCGAAAAACATTGGAGTCTCTTAAAAAAATGCGCGCTCTTTAGTTACAATATGCGCCTTTCGACAAGGGAAAGTAAGAACAGAACGCAGAAGATATTTCTGTACACTTGTTATTATGTGTCATTGCCGGATGTTTGGTAGTCCTGAATATCTCAAAGAAATTAAATATAAAAAATTAATATTCAAAAATTAAATGTAAAAAATATTAAAGTTAAAAATTGGTAACATATTAAATATTTCATAACCGTTCTAAAAAAATTCTACGTTCGTAATCGTATTCCTATTTATTTTTTTACGAGAATCAAATGTATATGGTTATAATTATAATTATAAAGATTTTATTACATATCATAAAGAAATTTGCGCTTTCTCCTTGTGATAACCAGTTTCATTAAGACAAATTCACATCATTGTCTTAGACGGATAAATATATTTGTTCTGCTTCCATCAGTTGATGTAACGCTAAACTCGTAATAATACTCGAGGATACGATTCCTCGATGTTACTTTGTACTTTGTTAGATTCCGCTTTGCAATACCGGCGGCAAGAAATCACGTATGATTAAGCGGAAGCGCAAAATGAAAAGCGAACGGTCATGAGCGGCGTGACGAGGGATTAGCGAGAGCACAATTTTCATAATCATTCCGGCGTAATATCATCGCGAATCTACCAATCGAGAGATTACTGTTGTGCTTCGCAAGGCAGACTAGTTCTGAGTCCAACCTCGGCGCCATTAGCCGAGATGTGTGCCTACAAGTACATGTATACCGTGGTATCTCGCGGACCTTTCGTATTTTAATTTAAGCATCGCCTTGCGTCCAATCACGCTATTCGCGCTGTATATAACGTCTGACTTAAGGTATAATCTTTGATCGATCGTATCGTCCACGTCCTGTCCCGCGTCTTGCTTCTTCCTCTCGCAACTAGTAATTTTGACCCGCATGATGCTTCTCGAAGAATTTCAGTAGGCTTGTTATTGTTATTTTATTTAGTTCTCGTTTCGCGCGCTTTTGGTAATAAAATAATTACATAATATGTATACAACAGAATCCAGACGAAACATTCGAACAAATTGTGATTACTCAATTTGAAGTGAAAACACTCAAACTTTAAGTTCAGAAGGGCGTACAGTTTCCAATGGAACTGTTTGATCAATTCTCGACGTCTGTAAGATTCGATTGAAACAGTTCAGACATCGAGAAAATTTTCAGCGAGCATAGCTCTTTGCGAAGAGGAACAACTATGTTCCATTTATTTTTTCTCACTGTGTATTGCGTAACTTTACTTTTTTACTTTCAATTTAATTTTTTTATTGAGACATTGATTATGAAAAAAAAAAAACATAATCGTCGAGGCACATCCTACTGGCTGTAATCCTTTCAGTGGGAATTATCTATGCAAATTTTTTACTACGAATTATAATGAGACTGAAAAAGTGTACATATGTGGGCATAAGCGTAACGCACGCGGATCGCCGAGGCGTTGAGGCGCTGATCGGTACGTCACGCCGCCAGTGTAGCGACTCTGCCAGGGTTCTCAATTTGATGAACGAGCTGTTCGCATGTATAACTCGTGCGCTAGCCTGACTTTATATACCGACAACAACCGTACGCTACCTCCCCGCTTTGCAAGTTTCATGCGCTGTAGAAATTATTGTTAGCAGTCTGTACTAATCCTCGTATGTCGTCGTCAACGTCTGTTTCGATCAATTAATTAAGCAGGGCTTCTAATACGAGACATGAGTGCTTTCTGACATGGACATTGTCAGAGAAATCCGTTTCACAGTAATAAATTTTGACTATTAGGTCTCATACATATATCTATTTAGAATTTACAGCAAACATTTTTTATAAAAAGTTTATTAAATACTTACATATCTTTCATCTTTTTATCATATTTCTCTTCAAGAATTTAGTTGGAATTAGAAATTCTTTTTATATAATCCAGTTTCAGATACTTGTAACTATCGCTTCGGGTTGAAATAATATATACTTTGGATCAGTATTTCATAGGTGAAATGTTTAGCTGTTCGACGATTGGAACGACTATCGCCAGACAAAGACTGTGCCTAGCCTCAAGGAAAGGATACATGATAAGATAATTGATTCGAAAATATTTTTGTACATTTTTCACGGTTTTTACCTGACGATTACGGATAAAAATATTATTTTAGAATTTTAATTAATTTTTAGATAACTAAATTGATTGTAAGAATCAAAATTTATGATAAATTTTATTTCGCTGTAATCTTTTTAAATCGCGAATATCAATTTAACATTTATAAATAAAAGCTTAATACAGCTTTAATTTATATATTAATTGAAAATTGATATGCTTGTTATTTACTCAGCAACATGTATTTAAGTATTTTTTTATGATTTAATTAATAAGAATTTTTAAATACTAAAAAGGTCTTTGTAATTGATGATGTAATGATATACTTTTCACATTGCTGTCGCAATACTTGAAGAATCACTGACAAGGTCGTTCGATTTATAAGGTATGCACTGAAATCGAGCCACACTGTGACAAGCGCACGAAAAATATTTTCGAAACACGTTTCACCTGCGTTTCTTCCTTATTCTTCTTTCGTCTCACGTATCAATGTATCTGCGAAGTAGGCTCGACGCGTTAATATTTAATTAACACGCAACGTAATCGAGTCCGTTGATACTGCCAAATAGTCTTCCACGTCCATAACTCACGCCGCTTTTTGCACCAACAAACTTGCCCACCGTTCTTCCCGTCTGCCGCGATGGGCGGCCATTACGGACAGCACCTGCCACTCTGGCTACGACCTGACCACAATGCCTTTACTACTATCCCCATCATTGGGGGAACATTATTGTCAGTCTTCAACGACTTTACCAACGCAATTTAAATCTTAAGAGAATGTAACAAGAAAATATAATATTAAATTAATTTTTTTTTATTTTATCATATACTGCCATTTCTTTATTTATAAATGATTATATATTTATTATTATTTCTAAATATATTTATTATATTTTTTTAAACATTACATAAAAATATCACGTAATTTAAATATTTTTATTTATTACAGCAATTAATTTTCATCAAGGATTATACGAATTATATTGATTCATATTTGCAATTTATATTATTCACAGTAAGCTCTATTAGTCATGAGACAATTTGCCATTTTTTAAATATATGCTATTATAATAAACAATAATTGAATTCATCGCATAAAAATTTTACTTATTTTCATATTAATTATATTGATATTAAAAAAGTTCTCTAAGTAAAAAACAACATATGATATTTTTTCCGACATATTTTATTAAGAATGTCAAAGACCCAAATTGAAGACATATATTAAAGTCGAGTAGCAGGCAAACAAAGACTTCAAAATTAAGAAGTTGTCGCGTCTTAGACGCTTGACGTGTAAGCAATTCTTTTGAAAGAACGGAAGGTTGCGGACAGCACCTTCCGTAAATTATGTTTTAGCTATCTTTCCATTTGTCTTCGACTTTCAATAGCTGTGCAGCAGTAAATGTCTGAACTAATGCCTTCTAGCAATCAATTGTTACACGTTGCTAGAAATATTTCTAAAATGTTTAATGTCATAGCGACAGCCGCGAATTGCAGCTGATGAAAGTTTTATTGTAAAATAAATGACACGTACAAGTACTGGAAATTTTATTACCCGATTGAGAAAAGGGAAACCTTAGCTGATTCAATCACGAGTACAACTATGAATGGGCAATCTACAAACAAATGTACCGAGATTCTAATCTGAAAGTGCATTTTGCTAATGAAAATGTACGATGCACGGGCGTTTGTAGTGAAATTACGTATTCGTCACATGCGCCTATTTTATCAATATGCGTACAGAGCGTTAGAGACAGAAAGAGAGACAGCCGGCAACATTGTGTAGCGATTAAGCGTATTCGAGTTGAGCATTATGTAACTCAACGACGTCACGTTGCTCGACTGCACATACTTGCGCGTATGCGCACACATATGTACACACGTGTAAAAGTTATGACGTATTGCCTCCGCGATATATTTATTAAACGCTACGAAGATATTGGACCGGCGCGAACCGACATCATGCGCTCAAGTATGGACCAGCATTTGTTGTGCACCATTAGCCCCGATGATTTACGGCTACTGTACTGTTTAAATCTGTGGCTAGCTCGCCCTACCGTCTCCACATACTTTTTTATCTCGTTTTTGTCTTTTGTCCTATCTCGAGCACGATATCTAGTTCGAGGAGAAGTCAATTTACAATTATCACAAACCAGAAATTCCATGATTATTTTTATCGCGGTAAATGGCACGTATGATTATTCATGTTATTTTTACCGCCGAGAGAAACACAACGCAAATCGGCGATGTATATCTATGCGCGTTTTTGCAACAATTATTTAATAAAGCGCAATTCTTCAGGGATAGGTTATAGAGATGAATTAATCTCGATGAGAATTAAATTGTGCTAGCATTCTGAATGATACAATAGTTGACCATAAAGCTATAGAAACGTTCGTTAGAAACGGCAGAGTGTAACAGCTACACACACGATAAAACTTTTATTTCACGGAGCAGGTTTTCTCTAGGAATGCACGCACACACTCGTTTGTTTGATTTATAAGGCGGCTAAAAGTGGTCTTGCATTCGTGTATACGTCATATATTTCAATAAATTCTATCCGCTGGAGCAATTATGTCTTTAAAAAAGTCATCTTTATTCTTTCGATTCTTTATTGCTCCGATCTGTGAAAACTTGAGAATCTTAGAAACCGCTTTTGAATAAAAATATTCAATCTTTGGAAAGAAATCTTTTCTATATAAATAAAATTTATATAAAGAGATATAAAAATTATTTTCGGTATTAAACTATTGCAAAATTAATTACTACGAAGCACTGAGAAAACATGGAGAAAAATAAAGGGAAGGGTTGAATAAGTTAAAAATATGTTACAATGTTCATTTGGCAAAATTATAATAATTAAATATATAACGTAGAATATTTACAATAATAACAAAAGCAGCGAGATTTATTTTTTACTTTGAATCTGCTTCATATCCAAAGACTAGACTTTTTTTTCTGTAAATAACATAATAACAAGCCACAAATTTACGTAAGATCTGAGATAGTACTATAATTCACCTTAGTCGGCAATAAAATTGGCGGGTCGGGTACGTCGGCACGTTCGTCCTTCAAATTGTCGTTTTACACGACAAGAAGAGAAGCACAGGTACAAAACTAATACCACCACACTGATATCTACGGCTACCCTGACAACTAAACAGCGTTTCCACGACGACACAGTGGAAGGAAACCGTTAGGTTTTTTTTTTTACGAAAAAAAGTCATAAAATAAGCGGTCAAAGCCGACGACAATGAACATAACTTTTACATTCTATCTTCTTTCGGACCTACCTCCCGATCCACCCGGGTCCAACCTGTCTACTAACCCGCCAGTTCAACTCAATCCGTCGTCGATGCTTCATCGATAGCCGCCTCTAACGGAGAGACGTGTAGTCGCGAATTCGATCTATCACAGCATCTTTTAATAGATTATCTTAACGGGTTTGAGATTAGATCTGTGTTTACGTGAAATAGTCGAGAGTGTACATCAAGAATGTCATATATCACAGTATAAACTCCGAGGAAAGTGAAATTATACGATCGTTGTTTTTTTTTAATGCAAAAGAATGTTTTATTTTCACAAACCAGCCCTAATTATTCTATCTTTATAGACGAATAATGTCTATAATTTGAAATTACGCTTTAATTGATCGGCACTTAACGAACGGGAAAAGAGGCAACTTTTTGCATGTTTACACGAATATCTGTCGCGCAGGCAAGGTTGATTGAACGCGTACCGAGTCGCACCATGATCTTGGACAGCACCGACGCAAATACATTGCGCTCCGCCTACGAAGATTTACGACACGGGCCGGCATGTGAGTGCAGTGAGTTAGAATCGCGCGCCAGTCAGCACATGCGCGCGGCAGAAGTGAGTCGCAGAAAAACGGGTTTCGTAAATGCGATTCGAAACGAAGCGGAGCGCGCTGCGGTGCCCGCTGATAATCAGTATCGTTCATCGGCTTTGTTCGGCATACACGAATTCTCGCTCCCCCGGGGGAGCGAGCGTCGCGGATCGTGCCTTACGTAACGGGGGGATGGGTGGTCTGCGGCTCTGGAAACACCTCTTTCCGAGCTCCCACCACGCGAACCCGCGGCATAATCGGTGCCCGGTAGAGTATTCTTACGGCTCGGCGATGTATCTTCCAAGTAGCAATTTTCTCTTTTCGTACTTATCTCCGTTTGATAAAAATTAAAAACGTGGACGCGCGGGGCGCACGATAAAATCGCCCCACGGCGGTTTAACGTGCCGCGCCTCGGCACCGGGGGATTTTTGCCCCTTGCTTTTGTTAACAGTCCCAGTCTCGCCGGTGTACTCCATTCTACACGCATCTCATCCCGTGCTACGTTCCAATTTGTTCTTTAAATCAAGCATGTTTACGAGCTCGCGGATATTGCGTCTCGCAGGTAGAGAGCGCGTTGCTTATTGTCGCGTGCTAGGTCGCGCCGACGGAGTAGAGATCAATGACAATCTCGACGGTGCCTCTTTCCGGTTACCTCCGGATCGATAGCACGTAGCATGCGAGCGACATACGCGTATCAAAAGAATTTCGTCTCGTGACCCATTTTTCCCGGTTTCAGGTTTCTCACGAAAATTCCCGGGCACATCCTGTAATTTCCGGTATCGGTATATCGATGTATCCGAGCGATATTATAATGTATATACGTGCATATAACGTGCGGTTACCGTGTTGCCCTATGCCGGCATCATCATGCATCGAAATTGGTATTCAGACTGTCGATCGCTCATTACTTACTCTCCGTAACTAAAATTACATCTCTCACGTTTTCTCTCTCCCCCGGCTGCCGTTCGCGGTGGCGTTTACGTGTGCACGCGAGGGCGCGCGCCCATGCATACCGGGGCGTTTTCCTGACACGCATGTATCTGGAATCTGACCGCCGCGCGCCGCGCCGCTTTCGACTAGCCCCTGTCGACTAGCTGTTAATAATAAGATCACGAACTGGTTCGGCGCATTCGATTCTTTTCTCTACCTAAGGGGAGATCGCCGCTCGGGCCGTACACCGGTATCCGAAAATCTTCTCGCGGATACCGAGACTGAACACAGAGCTAAACGCCAATTTACCGGCGGAACTTGAAATTTGCGTGAAACTACTTTCGTAAATACTACTTTCGGTAGAACGTGTCGGGCGCCCTTCCGATTCGTCGAGTCCTCTCTTGTTCTCTCGCTCCCCGCACGAATTTCCTCCGTGAGATATTCCTCGAACGGCTAATCGCTCCTTGTTTTGTGTCCTCCGATATTCTCTCTTTCTATACGTAATTTCTTCTCTCCCCCCCCTCCCTCCTCCGCCTCGATCACCCTCGTATTATTATCTGTTTTTGCGTTGGTGTCCTTTCTCGGTTCGTAATTCCCCTGGGCGCCATCTTCTTCTTCCTCCATTACATTTTCGCATCGTTGTTCCTTTTCGGTTGCAAAGTACGCTACTATAAGCTATCTCCTTCGTTTTTTACACTACTTTGTTTTGCTGTCCCTACGCCCATCCTCTCTCGTGCACTTCTCTCCACACTCATTATTTTCTCGTCTGCGTTTTGCTTTTATATCCGTCAATTCCATATTTTCTTTTTCTCGCGCCGCACGGCCAATCCTTCTCCTCTACATTGTGTTTTCGCGTCTCGATTCTTCCTTTTACCAACCGCGGTTCATCTCCCTCCCATTGCCATTTTTATTTCGTTTTCTCTCCGCCGCGCGCCAAGCTTCTCTCTACCTACCGCGCGTATCTGTATGAGAGAATCGAATCTTGGACGCTACGGAAAACACAATGTAGAGAGACAGAGAGAGAAAGAGAGAGAGAGAGAGAGAGAAAAGGCGAGGTGGCGGAATGTAAACCAGTTATGCCGTGTACACCCTTTGGTTAAACCAAAACTGAGTGGTTTTATAGCGCCGATCTGTCTTGCCGTGTTATAACGAGTTCGTGACTCGACATAATATGATAACCCCACCCCGTGAAAGCGTCGGACTCTCGCACAGAATCGCAGGAGCGCGCTAGAAGAGGCAGTAGAGACCGGGATAATAAAGAGTGCGTGGCGGAAGATACGACAAATCGCCGACAGTGATTCTTCTTCATACGTACGTAAGAGAAATAGTGATCGCTTCGCCCGCGTCTAACGGTCATTGTTTTACCCCCCCGTCTCGCTCGGGCAAATTTCTAATTTTTGGTATCAAATTTATTGAATTTATAAGCTCTTTTCATTCAACGTATCCACTGAATTCTACCGGGTGATGCTATCATTTTAATTTGAATTGAAGGCTATTATAAATTAGCAGCTAATGATAAATATCTTAATATATTGCATTCGTGCAAGGTTGCGGAAATTACTACAAGAAATGGGAGGATGAGGGATGTGGGTAATAAGGAATGTATAACGGAAGAGAGGGCAAACCGCCAACAGTGGCTCTTCTTCGACGCTACCAACCAAGGTTTAAGAAGAATATTCTTCATCAACCTGTTTATATTTCCGTAACTGCATTTCTTATCGTTCGTAAAATTAGCATTGTACACTGTATTGTAATAATTTTATCTTAATTAATCGGCGTGTTGTACGTTCACAATTGAATGTTCTTTTGAATTCAATAATTATAAATTGTCGCATTTCGTTATTACATTTTAATGTCCTGGTTCTGAGTACGTAATTATATATCTGTATTAAATTCATGTATGCAATTATTTTCCGGAAAGAGAAAAATTATTTCATATTATGAGTTATAATACTATAAAGTTATTATACTATTAATGAGTTACATGAAGGGTTGTGAAATCTATGTATTAAAATTAATAATTGCCAACAATTGTAGCTTTATGATGAAATGATTAATTTATAATGAAGCAAGTATCAATTCTGTACAATTATTGAATAATAATGAGGTCTTGTCGACTTGAATTTTTTGCATCTTTAATCTGTAGAACCTTCTATTAAAAAAAACATGCATGGGCCTCATAAGAGAATATCTAGACAACACTCTTGATGACAATAATGACGATCATTACCATAACAACACCAACTATAATAACATGTTATTTTCCGGAAAATCTCTGCTCAAAATGGCTTCGATAAATGCTCGGGCTTTATCAAAGCTGATGACAATGCTGAAATATTGTATATTTTCTATAAGAAACTTCTATTTAGTAATAGATATTTATATATCAATTATATTATCAATCAAAATCTGCATTTATTTTATTTATTTAATTGAAAATTATATAGCTATTTATATTTAATAAGTGTGAAGATATTTACACATGACTCCATCATTTCATAAAATCCACTGTTACTGAATTCTAACACTTCTGTAGAATAAAAAAAACATTGTAGCTAAATAAAATAAAATAAAATATAAAAGAAATTTAATTTTGTTTATAAGATGAAACGGTCAATTTCCGATTGTCATTTCATGAGAAAGCTATGTTGTATCCACATGTAACTAGAGGTATATTCGCGCAGTGAAAAGAACACACGTACGAAGATGCTGCCCTCGCAATCAGTAACTCAGTGAACGAAGGCGCGTGCGCGCTTTACAGTCAGCATACCAAAGAACACGAGCATAAACATTGTTGGAGGATACGCACGAGGGAGACAAAGAGGCACGTGGTGGCGGCAGAGAGAGGGACGGGAATTAAGATGGACGGTGCCAATCGTATGCTAATAGAGCGGTCTTTTATTTTCTCCCTTTACCAGTTTGGGGAAGTAACCCGCGGACGTTCAGTCGCGCGCCGAATCGGTCGAAGCTCAGTCTATATCGAGCAAAGTATCGTACCGGTGTGCTCTTTTTTTCAAGAGAAAGAATGAAATGTAATAGCTGTGTGTATGTGTGTGTGGATCACGATGAAATCTCGGACGTGAAAATACGTGTGCTCCGATATACGCGTGTGCGCGCGCGCGCGTTCGGACTTTTATGGCGATGGCCCCCAATATCCGCATCTAATATTTAGTCCGTTCGGTATAACAATGGATACTATCGTCAATCTTATCTCGCACCTAATTTAATAATTGATGTCGACGTATCGATGTAAATTGAAATTAAAGTCCGATTCCAATTATCTTTTAAAAACGGACCGTTATTTCAAATTTCAAGTCGCTCATTTATGAAATATTCAGGTTTAAAAAGAGAAAGGGTAAATTTATTTCTTTGTTACATCTTCGTAGAGGTGCATTATTTTGTTATTTTGTGAAATAAACAGAATACACAATTTGTATTGAATGTAGTATTATCGTATTACATCGGGTCACGATCCCTATTATCTTTTATGCTCTTTTATACATCTTTCTTGCTCTTTCGACGAAACAAATTATTACAGTATCATATCATTGCGAAGCACTTTCAGGGTTATATGACAGCAGTTCTCTTTCTTTTGGGAAGGGTGTTTTTTTAGCTTTTAAATTATCACGTTGCTTTTTTACATTTATTAAAGATAGATTAATCATCACTAAAAAAATTTCTATATTCTACCTGCATTTTGCAGAAGAAATTATTTTTTATAATTACCAGCCGGATTTTTGTCTTTTTTTTGCAATCTTATACACGCGGAGCGAATGTATAGCTATTATATTTCATTGTAGAAATTTGTTTTATGAGTCTGAAGTATTGTTAGTGTGAGACTGTCTCTGTTCTTTTAAACAATATTCTTTTCTATTTAATGTTTCTTCATTATGCTACAACACAAAGACGCAAATGCAATCTGTCTTATATAACAAATAATAACGCGTTGTGTGTACGCTTCATATCTCGGATGAGAGATATTATTAAATAATCTTGATATCGCAAGAGTAGAATTATATAATATCCAATAAATATTATATAATTTTTTTCAATAAGGAAATAATAATAAATTAACGTAAAAACTTTTTCTTTAACGTAGTAATTAGAGATATAAAATTTTAGAAGAAAAAGTTTTTTATGCAACCTTAAAGTATGTAATCTTATGTAAACTTAAAGTTAAAATAAATTAATATAAATATAAATAAATTAAATAAATTATTATTTGCAAAAAAACATATTAAAGAATGAATGCACGCACATTTTATTGTATCTTACGTTTATAAATGTCCGTATACACAGTTGCGCTCTTAGCCGCAGACGTACAATCTCATGCGGAATAACAAATCACTCTTGATGAACACGTTAATGATATCTTCTCATTTGAATGCCAGTCTCATACGTGTAAAGTTATTGATGCCATCGAACCATCGGGGAAACGATCCGGGAATCCGTCCATCATTGATTTCCCCCACTAGCGAGTCGGACGATCCTTTCTCCCATAGGCCTCTAGGTCTTCGAAGCCATCGACCATGACCAGACACAGGCGTTCCTTTATCTTCTCCAATGCTTCATTGCAATTATCCTTTACACGAAAATATATTTAAGCGCATAATAACCCCGGCTGATTAATATCATTTAATTTCCTGTCAATCGAAACAGAAACGCAATTTTCAATAAACTTTTTGCGAAAATAAATACTATAATCTCTATTAAACTATTTAACAATTTCATAATTAACTTCTTTTATACTTTTAGATTTTTAATAGTTTTAGAATTATTATCAACAATTATTTTATTACCAACGCAATAACATTAAATTAAAATTATTGATCTTGAGAATCTTTGGCATTGATAATTATATTTATATCCAAATTTTTCAAAACTAAAATATCACATATTAAGCACAAGCAATTCAGATCGATTGCAGATCCTGATCCTCACGCCACTTAAAATCGAACGCGCATCTTATTATCCATGTCTGCGGTATTAATCCTAGGTCTGGCCCATGATGCAGCTGCACTTAAATTACCCCTTCATCTGTGGAAATGCGCTGGATCTTTGCATAATTTTATCTTTATAGCGAACATACTATATTTTTCTTTTATTCGATCCAAGCTATATTATGATGTTGATAGGAGTCGATTTTTCGTAGAAGAAAATGTTATTTAAATAACTAATCAGAAAAGATAAAGATAAAAGAAAAGATAAAATTCGATAAAAAGATATAAATTATTTTGAAATTTACTATTAGCATTATTTAATTCTTTGAGCTAATTTAGTTTTGAACTAACAAATTTTTCTGTTACATAACGAGTACATTAATGCTATCATGAGAAATTAAATCGTCCCAATTTAAACTAAATTTCACCGCTGAATTTAGCATGCAAATGACTTTAAGTGACACGAGGAATGCTGCGAATGAATTGGCCAGACGGAGGTTGGAAGATTAATTTGTGACGATATCTGGAAAAATCGCGTCCCTAGCACGGTGAATTCTCCCACAGACGGATGGTAGTCGTAGAGTTGAGGTAGCATTATCAGCGCAGACCGTCCCTTGTATACCCACTAAATCTGCAAAATAACGGCCGAAATGTATGGAGGTATCTAATGTAGCTGGTCGTCCTTTGGCCCACATTAGGCTGCGTTCGTTGCCCTTCATGTGCGTGATATTCGGAAATTTTAATGGTGTTTGCTCCGTTAGCCCCAGGAACTCATTCGCGTATTTATTTTTCGCCGGTAGACTTTCATTATCTGAGTAATCCACCGCACGAATATATATGTATATTTACACAAAGTTGGAATAAACTAGAAGATTTGAAATTTTTGCCGGATATATGTTGATATCATGCAATTTTCACAAAGCGGTAACATTTATCAGTGTGATATCAATGTGATATACGAAAGATGGTTGTTTTAGTTTTACAAATTAATTTCGCGCAGAATATAATATGAATCTCAAGCGTGAATAATGTCAGTAGAACATGGGAACGTTTGTGAATGTGAAAAGCGTAAGTTTCAATATGCCTCATCATAAGTCTCGAGCACAATATTAACAGCTCGTTATCTGCACGTCCGGCTGGTTGATGCTCGTATCTGAAACGTGCATCAAATCAACGCCTCGGATAACTACGCTCGGAGGAACAACGTGACGGCGGAAAGAAAAACGACACACGAGCGCGAGAAACAAAGGGAGAAAGTGAAACGCGATACGTTATTCCTTCGGTCACAATATTGACTGCAACTTAGGTCGACGAGATTTAGGACGACTTCCCTCGTCGGATGGGAAAGAGGTGGATAAACGGCTAGTAAGTGCGATCGTGAGGGGGGGGGGGGGGGGGGGGTGGGTCTTCCCCTTAAATTCGCTTTAAAGCCGATGCTGAGTTTATTAGGGTATACGGGGCATCCGTGTGCACGGTTCGACGACCATGAATTCATTCTCGGCGCGTGAGGCGAGCTAAATTTCCATTGTCCGTTTATTGCGACGGGAAAAGCATACAATCTGTACGAAAGTGAAAAAAAAAAGAATACGTTCAATATACCCCGATACAAACGTCCTTTCCGACTTAATCCGAACGACCTTCGCCAAAGGCTGATTTTCGCTGACCAAAGTTCGAGTGACGGTATTATAAATTGGCCTCCCCCCCCCCCTCCGGCGCGGAAGACGAGCGTTACTACGATCCGCATTTTACTCCGTTCCTATCCGACATAATCGTTATTGCTCCAATCTCTCGAATTGTGAACTTTGGGTCGTCGGGAATTACTCGCACGGACAATGGCTGATGGGGCTGCCCTATTACATCCTTTCTGATCCCGAAGGTTCCCGACAACGATAAACTTTTGTGGTTAAACGTAGATCAAATTACTGGAAGGCCTGCGGCTTTCCTCGCTATACGGCGCAACTTACGCCGGGCGTATTATCGGAACAAGTACAGAATCTTCGACATGTTTCTGCGTGGCGTAATGACCGCACGTCGCACGTGTACTACCGCGTACACAGCGAGTCTATGCGTATCCGAACATATTACTCCGGCCGCCGAGATAAGATTTCTAGACTTTTTCGATCGTTCCCCCTGATCTTCCCTCCGTTCTTCCTCGTGGAATCCAGAAGTGTAGATTATCGATTATATCGGCAAATATTACTCTACCGTTTTATTGTAGATAAATCATGTATTACCGTTTTATTTCGCATTTGGCGCGGTGTGTAGCGAGCGTAAAATTGCCGCTATTATCGTGCCCAATGATATTTGTCAACCGCAGACGATTGCGCTTCGCTTCTTTTCTTCTGCCGGTACTCGTTCAGCGAATATCAAATGACAATCAAGTGACAATTCGATAATTGGATAACTCCAGAACGGAATACCCCATGAATAGCGGACCCTCCATAAATAGATCCATGAATGGCTCACGGATATAAACATGAAACTGCGCTCTCTTCATTTCCCATCCATCGATCGTGCCGATCTGCGTGCCGATTACGGTTAATTTAATTCAGTCAGTTATCACTGGATGATTACAGAGCCCGCGTAATGCATTACTCCGGGCACGGTCTTCCTTCATTTTCGGAAAATTACTGTCTTTCGAAACGTTCTACCGACCGCATTTCCTTCGCACATTTACAACGGATAATTTTGAGCATTTTTTTAATTTTAGTAAATGCGAATAACGAGCTATGGCATTCAAGAAGTACACGTTACTTGTCGGTACTTGCAGATTTAATCGACATAATGCCACGCTGCGGGCCAGCATGACAGGACTATCTCATTACCATGAATTTTAAAAAGAATTGATTGGTTCGTACGATGAATAAAGATTTGAGAAATTTTTCTTTTCTGCGATCTAAATTAATATGTATTAAATGAACATCGATATAATATTTTTTTAAAATATTTTTATGTTTCAAATGGCGCGATGTCTTAAAATAAAATGAAATTTTTTTCAATCTGGCCGAAAGGGACTATGTCACAATTACCGAAGGGTCGCCGCGTCACGCCGATTACAAGGTCACACCGGCGTTTAGCCCAATTCCAAGAGCCGTGTTGTATTTATGCACTGGGCAGCGCCAGCGAGATTAAACAGATTAGCCCTTGTCCGGGTCGGAGAAACCGTTTACGTCACCCACTGATTTTGTAACAAGATTGCTTGAAGAATATACCTACAATTTCGCCAAACCTGCGCAATTAATTTTCCGCTAATTAATAGAAAAACTTTGGGGCAAAGTATGTTCTACTGATTCATTGCATCTATTTATTTATATATTTTTCCGCTGTAAAGTTACGGGTGCGATTTACGGCGTTTTCTCGCCGACGAGAAGCAATCGAGGGGCGTTTCTCTCGATTTCTCATTTTTTCGCATATTGATAAGCCTGTTAATGATCGTTACTGTACGTTAGTCAGCGGATAGGGCTACAGTCCTACAGGTCTGGAGAGACTATAGCGGCGCGGGCGTATCAACTCCTCTTGGTCGGGGGCCGTCTCATTATCCGTGCTCCGATGGTACCACGCTGCGAGCTCGCAAACCCCCTATAGTCGAGCCCGTATTATATTCGTATCTCGAAGTATAAGTCGGTATGTTTTCGGCGTCTGACAACAATTCATTCTCAGTGCCCAGAGTATAGTATCATACGCTACGTATTACACTTCTCTACCGAAATTCCTCATTGTTTAATTTCATCGTGTTACATTAATGAAGAAATATTAAGGAATCCTCCACAAAGGAGTGAAAGGCAATTTCACCTCATGTGATGCTTCCTGTTGAAAGGCAATTTAACCTCATTTAGCCTTATAAGAATCAATTCTGACCTTTTTGCCAGTTTTGTTACACATTGCTTCCTTCTCTTTGTACTCGTGACGCGTATTATATCGAGTAAATCATAATACGATTAAGCCTCATTTTTACAAAAATTATACACGCCGTATCTAATGCATTAAATCGCGGATTATTATTATAATTTCAATAAACTTCCATATCCGTTGGCATTCTCTCAACACTTCCTAAAATTATTATAATTTCGTTATCTATGCGCGCGGACAGAATTCCACGGCGCGTTTAAGTGCCTATAGGCAAAGCAACTAAGGTAACGCACCCTGTGGTGGCCTTTGGTTTCTCGAACGAACGAAGGATGATGCATGGCGATACACGTATATATCCCCTCCCCCCCTTGTCCTCCCTCCTTTCTCCATCGTGCGTCCGTGCCGCCCTCCTTTCTGCTCCTACCTGGCATCGGGAACTCCACCTTCCATCGGGCTTATAACATCGGCGCATAGCCGTCCAAAAATAATAACGATAATAATAACAATAAGCGCAACAAAAAAAAAGGGAGGGAGAGACTAGAGAAACTATTCCTGTTACGTTGCATTCCTTCTGCAGAAACTCGTCGGACCACCCCGAATGCGATACCAACGTGGGACACATGGGACTTTAACAGGATATCATTTGCCTTTTTTCATGTTTCAATGCTCCACTTGTCTCCCTTGTATGTAAATGTTGTCCGTAAATGTTTATTTTATTAATTCGTGTGAGCTGATAAAGCGGCGTGACATTCAAAGAGAGAGAGAGTGAGTGAGAGAAGTACGTTTGTGTACTTCTCGGAAATTATTAGTACACATTTTCGCAATTTACATCCAGATATTGACCAGAGAAACAGTGGGCCACTAACTTTCTAAATATCGCTTGTCTACATTAATGGACTGACGGGATGCTTTAAGTGAGCTTCACATTTCGGAGGACAATTTGGTCGCTTTCCAGAAGGATTGGCGGTATTCCAACATCGTCGAAATTGACAATTCATTCGGCTCGGCGCAAAAATATTGTTTTTCCGCGCAAATCTCTCTCTCTCTCTCTCTCTCTCTCTCTGAATGAAGTCGTATAATCTGCAGCATTTGACTGTTGTACATCTCTCAAAATCCAGAGATTTTATTTCATTGTGCGATACTATCGACATTGATGCGTATGCGAAATTTGTGTTCAAAACAATATGACGCATTTTGTATTCTCATTTGCTTGATCGATGTTTTCTCCTTTCGAGGGAAATACGAGCGATGGTACTGTTACATTTAAATATTTTATATATTTTAATGTATTTCGTTATGCTTCGAAAGCCTATAAATATCCTTCTGTCATACTGCTCGTTTATAAAATATGGAGACTGGTTTGCGCGCGCGGAATCTTGATAATAATATATTTTGTGTATTTCGTTTTTTACTGATACATCTCTCCTCACAATTTTTTGAATCTCGGATGCTATCATGTTTACGTGTGTATGTGTGTGCGTGTGTCCTCAAGCGTTTATAATTAAAGTGTAGAAATGTAACGCAATGCTAGGTGCATAATCAGTATGCTATCATCATTTGAATAATGCAAACCCATGTTACGTTACACCTTCGCCAGCGTGCATAATTTCTTTCATTAATGCTAAGAATAAATATATTTGGTTTCCAAATTTTTCTTTTTATATTATCTTTATGAATAACACCATGTTATTCTGTCATTCTTATTTGTTTGATTCTATAAGTAATTGATTTCTACATGTTTGTTTTATTAATATTATATATGTTGAGTTTATATAGTAGTATTAAAAAACTTATTTATATGTATAAATACATTCTAAAAATTAACAAGATTTTTATTTGTAACTTAATGTAATAATTAATAATTACTAACGTATTATTAAATAAATTGCTTGTCAAAGTACTAGTTAACTAAATTGACAATAAATAATATTTTTTTGTAATAGATATAATTTTATATTTAAGCCCCTTTATATGCTTATATAAAAACGCATTATAATTTTTTTCGTTTTGCGATCTATTATGCTTCCATTATTCAAACATAATTGCAAATTAATTAACCGTTTTCAAAAGGACGTTGATAAGAAATTAAAATTATACGAGCACATGATTTGCACCGATATGCGCGTAACACGTTTGTGCTTGATTGATTTTTAACCGGGAACACCAATGTGTTTTGCCTTTGCGTGGAACGAAAATGGTCGGATCACGTGACAGCATTGAGCACGTGTGCATGCATACGTGGAACACAGGAGGTAGGTACCGAGCGACACGCGATCGCCGCTTATAAGCCCTTACGGTATAAATTATTGTGATTTCTTTCGAGTAACCCTTGCTTATAGGGATGCGTCGGCCGATCGGCCGACCGATATGCCACAACATCAAAGAGCTCGCACGATTCTCCGGCCGTTTTCAACCGGATCTCGAGATTTCGGACGAAGACCTTCGATCTTAAACACCGCCGTTCACATATAGCACATTTAGCAGCTTATTTATAAATTTAGTGTAAGCTTGTGCTATTATAAACGCGGAAGAGAGACGATTGTGAAATGAAGAGTAAGCAGATCAATGAAGCGATGTAATAACAGTACAATTAGACTCAAAATGACTGTATAAATTACAATTTAATTAATATATATATATATGTATATATAAACATAATAAAATTAATAATTTATAAGTGTATATTTAAGATATAAATAATTTTGTTATTCATATGCTACACTTGACTTTCTCACGTGCTCCGCGAGTTCACTCTCATGTCCCGTCGACTTAATAAAAAATCGCAAAATCGATTAACGGACCTTCGATGAGTACCTGATGGGTAAAAGAAGCGCGTCGTCGTAGGCAATAACTCGCCATTACAGAAACGATATGTGAGAAAAGGAACAAACGTATCCGAGGTGTACCTAGAATCACTTTCTTGCCGGAGAGAGGCGGCAGAGTGGTACACATAGAAGGCGGGCTTTAGACGGCTCACAAATCATCCGCATGCATCACGCCGCAATTACACGACGAGGGTTCATTTAAATCCGATAAATACTACGCCGCTCATTGTATCGTGCCATCTGGTGGACGTGTTCTATACTTTGTTCGTGTATCCACGAAATCGGCCCGGAGGTCCATGCCTTTTAAGGAGCATCCTTTAAACCCATATTTATTACTTCGCAACGTTCAGATAATAAATCTCGAGGGAGACACGATATGTAAAATTAAATTTATTATATTATTGTTGTGTTTCTATATTTATATATAGAATTTTTTATACTGTAAACTTAAATTTCCGTGCACTTTTTAAATATTCCTTGTATTAAATAAAAAAAGAAACATATATTTATCGTCCGTCGCATAAGATGAGCGATTAGTTTTATATGATTTATTCTTCTATTTTCATATCGTAATCTTAAAATCGGAACTTTTTATGATTTAAAAGTCCGTTAAACAGATTCCATCATTTGATATAAAGTTTAAACACATAGTTGAAACGATTATTGTCACAAAATTTGAGAAATGATAAACATCAGTAAATTGTTCCTCGACAGATTAAATTTCTAATAGGAAATCCGGCCCCGCATGATTTCTTTCATCATCGAGCGATAAGCATCAGATGGCAAATAGCAGCGAAAACAAAAATTGGTGTTTCGATAAGAGATTTGATTTGCCCCGCGGAGCAATTCGTTTCGCCGTGACGCGCCAAACGTGTACCACATGGATGCCATCGCAGAACGCATAGTGCATCGCGACGGGCGCGGATGTTTTTAAATCTCCCCGGAGCCTGCGTCGGAGATTTATCGCCGTGGCCAGTCCCTTTGGAACGTGCGTGCCTGCGCACATGCGTTAATTGCGCGACGCGAAATGCCGAAGGGTGAGGAAGGGTAAGCAGCGAAGTTATTTGCAGTGGCGAAAGTACTCGTATGCACACCGACCGGCCGGTGGCGGAACCTGCGGAAGGTCAAGGACTGGGATGAGGATCACTGACCGAGGAATGGCCATTTTCAAATTTTATGTTCTAATTTCATTTAGCGTCCGTAAAATCGAGGTTAATTGTCTGATACAATTTAATTCCTTATCTAATATACCTTAAATATCACTTGAAACTCGTAATTTCACTGACAAATCCACATAATTCTCTATTCGTTGTGAAACAACGTAATTATTATAATGTATTAAAAAAATCAGTTTTTTTATATCAAAAGATATAAATGAATTATTTCATATAAATGTACATATAAATTTAAAGACGGTAATTGCAACGATTTTGGGTCATCGATCAGAATTCTACTAAAACTATACTAAAATCCAATCTCGTAGATAAGTCGATCGATAAAAGCGCGAACGCTAACGCCATTAGCTGAAGCCAATGAAGTACCGTGTAGTAGGGGAAAAGAAAGAGAAAGACACGGGCAAAAAAAGGAGATGTAGAAGAGAGGAAGCGTAGACGCGTGTGAATATGGGTGGATAGAGAACGAGAGATTAGTATTGCGGATGAAGTTTTGGTATGCGTGAGAATTCTGGGCGCGAATGGATGGCCAGCGTCACGCCACGCGGTCCCACGAAAAATTATAGTTGCTGCTAGGCAATAAACGGAGGGGAAGCGAAAGAGAAGAACGCCCGCCTAAAAATAATATTACTTTTTATGGAGAGCCTAATTTTGTCGCAGGTTGAAAGTGCCGCTACCGAGGCTTATAAACGCTCATAACAACCTCTGTTATACGATCTCATCAATGAATTCTCCACAACCGGAAGGCATTCGGCGGGCCTCTGCGATTTCTAATTACCTCATTAAAGAAGACCGTTTACGGGGACGAGATTAGAAATATATCGCTACCGGTTTCGACATTTCTCTACAAGGCATTTTTTTATTTTTGTCACTTTTAAAATGCCATTGACTATTATTGGAGTTGATTAGTTGGCGCAATCTGTTTGGAATTTGAATTCCCGTGTTCCATTTCAACCTTTCTCTCAATTGACCTTTAAAGGACACTGTTTTGCTCTTTATGCTTGTTTCTCATTTAAATTATTCGGTGAATCGCATTTTTCACGAATTTATATGAGAAATATAAATTATTTTCAAGATCATTCAGAATATTATGAAGGCATATATCTAAATTTTATCTATTTATTACAAAGTATACAAAATTTTCATTTATATAAAATATTAGATTTTCAACAAATTATTTATGTAAGTATATAAAAAAATATATTGTTCATATGTACATTGACAAAATAATATTAAAAATTTCTACTTAATAATTATATTGCAAATTCGTTCTGAATTTTGTAAAATATATGATGATTTTATGCGAAGAAACATAACTAATGTAAGTCAAATGAAATCACCCAAGGAAGACGGAATAAATAGCAGACATTGTATGTGTGTGAATGAAGGGGTATCGGGTGTGGCCTGAAGACATAGGCGCCATCTATGCAGTTTATCATGCATTATAGTAAACTTCAACAGCTTTCAGTCGATAATGTTACATTTAAAAGAAGAAAAGATATTTGTAAAACGTGAAGAGAAAGTTGTGATGTATCACTATGCATACATTATTATTAAATTATTTACAAATTTACAACTTCTTTTCTTTAAAATTTTTATTTTTTTTATTTTTTTTTACATTTTTATTTCTTTTTCTAATTTACTTAAAGTAAAAATATTTATGCGCCAATTTATAATTTTGTTTTAGAGACAGTTTACATAGTGAGAACGTAAATTATTACATCAACATTCATTACATTATTTTTAAAAAAGCTGTACATTATTTTACACAGAGCTATTGTATACAGTTTTTATTTAAAAAGAATCCAAAAGAATTACAGTCACAGAAAACGTTGTTCTTTTTGTTGATAGAATTACGAAATTAATGATTGTTATGGGATTTTTCAACTAAGAATTTGTAGTCAAAGTATTTAAATATAAAATAAGAGAACTGTGTGTATTTAATGAAATATCGACATTAACAGAGTTAGCTCTTAAACGATAAAATTTCACTGATAGTTGCAAGAAGTTTAATGGTATTATCACGAACAGAGAACGCGAAGTATCCTTATGGTATTATGGGTGTACTAAGAAGGGCGTTTTGATAGTTCGAAAACCCCCCCGATAGAGAAGGGGCAGGCCTTTCATCCATGGGAAACACCCTTACAGCCATACTTAAATCCAACATGGCTTTTCCATTCTTAATGGAACATCGTGGGTCCTCGAGATTCGTAGGTAGGAATCAACGTGACAGTACATCTCGAATCTTAACGCGTGTAATACCGTTGGAATTCGAGAGGCGAGATAAGTCGCGATTGGACGCGTGAGTAAGCGACATGGCGCGCTTCGTTAGTTCTGTTGTCTCTCGAAAAATGTTCTGTCCGAGTACAAGATTTATATATGTTCGTTCTAAGTAGTGTGATCGACTATCGTCGATTGTTCCGTTAGAGCCGGAATGCAATGACCATCGTTCAGCATGGTCTGATTACTATCGCATCGAGAAGTCAAAACTTGAAAAGAAGTCCTCTAACGCGATAATTCACCCATTATATAAAGGTAATAAACAAATATATTTAAATATATTTTATCATCGCATTAATTATAATGGACGATAAATATAAACATAAGAATTGATTTACATTTATGTGGAAACCGAATTTTTATATAAAAATATAGAATATTCAAGTAAGAATAATCTTTATTGAGAAGAAAATTAGTTAGATCAATTCGTAGCTAAAAAAGCAATTGTTGTCCATTATCAAGTGAGATGATTATTCGTTTCAGACGTTCGTTATTTAGTCCCACTAGCCATCTTGGTCTCTGCTTTACGAACATGCTAACTAACTAACTAACCAAAGGGAATTTACATTGCTAATTGCGCAGACATGCGAATGTAATGGCGCCTAACGTGGACAATGCTTCATGGGACTCAAACCCTTCCTCCTGAAGCTTGAGTACTGAACACTGAGTGCTGCATTTGATGATTTGAAAGAATTTAACATGCAAGCTAGATTTGTTATCCTAAGGAAGTGTGCACTATCAATTTAAAATTACATGCAATTTTTTATTTTTATTCCATTCTTAAACATATTACCCTTCTGAGGTAGCGTAATTTTGTGAGAAGCGTCACGTGCGATTTCATTTAATTTAGTCTCCCTAGTGTGTAAAATAATGCGGCCATTTGGTAGGATAATTACGTTCGAAGAAAGGGGTTTAGCTATATCGTACTCCAGGAAAGGAATGCTTATACCTTAGGGTAGGGAAGAAGACGTCTACGATTTATGTTATATAAATACAACACACTTTGCTGACTTCTACATTCTTCTGCAATTAAAAAGTTACTATAAGTGCATAAAGTTTTATTAGATAATTTCTAATTACAAAGAGATTCCATCGAAATAAAAGTAATGTAATTGATTATATAAAGAGATTAACCGAGAACACTAAAAATCTTAAAGAAATGAGAAAATTAAAGATTTTTTATTTTTTTTAATAAAAAATAAGATATAGTATCACATATAGCAAGACACGTTGATAAACATCGCATACTGACTCTATAATATAACCGAGCTGAGAAGTATAATCTAGCTTTCGGAACCGATATGGTTATTTGATAGCGTAATAATCTTGGATGAAAGCGGTTCGTATCTGGAGGCAACCGAAGATGGTGCGGCTATATTCCAGGGTAAACAAGAAGACGCGTACAGTTTACGATAACGCGTAAATATCCCGGGCGTCCCCAACTTTTACGAACCCTTTCCCAAGGCGGCACGGGGGTGAGAATAGAAGTTTGTGGTGACTGGGCACGGCCCTTTATACACTTCTACAGAGTCTAACGCCCGGTACTTACTTCGGTATATCTTTGCCGGCCGGCGGTAGATGCGAGCTTTAACTCTTCCACCGCCTGCAGCCGGGAAATAAAACATTGCGCGAAGAAACTTCGCCCCAGCGTGGCGCGTTTTATTCTTTTTTTTTTTTTGACGGAGTTGCATTATGCCCGAGGTTTTTACCAAAAGCGACGGCGTTTCGCCTCAGCGAAAAATTTTCAGACGCACCGGGATCGTAATTCGAGATTCAGTTTAATTCTTCGCGTAATCTACATATATTATTAAACAAGAGATAATTATTTAAATTATATCTGTTGTAACACGTTCGGCTTTAATCGGATATATATATTCTTATAGGATATATATATATTCTTTATTTGTTTTCTAACTCTTTTTTACAACAGTGTCGGTTTATCACGTGCTAAAAAAATGGCACCGGCTACTACCGAAGAAGCCGTATCGCACGGAAAGCGAATTGCCAGAAGTAGAGAAGAGAGACGCGCGCGATAAAAACATCACGAGCCATTAAAGATATTAAGAGCCGACATAATTTTGGCACGCGGCTTATTGCATACATATGTATGCCTGCACGCATTTAAACACATACATTGCGCCCATGTATACTACGCGCCGTAACTTTCGGATACGCTATTCGACGTAATATTGCAGGAGCGGGTAGTGTATTATGCGCGACTAGAAGTTCCAGTATATAAAAGTCGGTTTACGTTACATAGAGGGGTAGGTAGACGCAACTCGGCTACCACGCGGTATATACAGCCGGCTATTCAGCCTCTCGTCTCCATTCCCGGCTCGCTCGCCAATGGATCGGGCGTTTCGTTTCTTTCGCCGCTGGTCCCCGTACACTCGCGACGTATAGAGTAAACCAAAGCCGAATGGCTGAAAGTTCTAGTGGTAGACAAAAATGTATCCGGAGTTCTCCGGCGTACTTATTTCCGCGCGTAGCGGATCATGAGACAAGTTGGACAATACGATACGGTGCCGCTGCCGCCGCCGCCGACGCCGCCGCGACAAATAACAAGCCAGAGAAGTTTGAGAAATTGGAGAATGTTAGGGCTGAAATTTACGTATAACAACAATATACAACGTCCTATCCAGGATTTTAACATTTATACGTCATGCAAATGTGTCGTAAAGCGACGCTCGTGTTTTCCGCGAGATGTTAAAATTCCGAAGCGCGAAATGGAATTATATACGAGTCCCGTGCGGTTGGCACCGATTGTATTAAAACGTTTTGACGAGAAACGCGTTCTGCGGCGTATTATTGTCACGCATTCAATGACACAAAAAACGATTCAGGCTTACGTATCCGTAAGTACGGTGGCGATGTTGCACAAACATAAACGGTCGGAAACGTGACTGCGCAGCTAACAGACCGGTAGCGGCGTTGCACGTGCACCGTCTTTTCGCATATCCGTAACACTAAGTGCGTTTCTGACCTACAGATGAAGTTATAATTAGACACGGGACTCATGCAAAAATGCAAACTGCTTCACGAGCGATGGATCCGCTAATGCGTCAGCGATCTGCGCGATAATGGAGTTTCCTTCTGGAGTTTATCATCTATACACTTCGCTCTAAAAAAGAAAAAAAAATAGCGACATGATTTGATGTTATGGCCTGCCGGTTAGAACCAATCGATAAAATTATCAAGATCATTTAAATGCACGTTGAGAGAAAAGGTATCTTCCCCCGCTCGCGAAGACCGCAATAAAGGACGACGGAGGGGAAAATAAGTGTCGTGGAAGGCGCAAGCGTGTAAGGAGATGCGGGAGGGACGGAGATGGATATAGGGAATTGCACGGGGTAGTAGTCACGAGGCGCGACGTGTTACCAGTCGATCCCTTGCGGAGGGTAGGAAGCAATTATAACACTAAATTAAGGACAAGGAAAATTTGGTAATTAGGGGGATTCAAAAGGGATAAAGTTGGATGGTCGTTTTTCCTCCGCCAGATTCTTCGGAGGCTACCAGACATTAGAGTCTCCGCTAACTGGCAGCGGAAGGGTGGGCAGGCAAAGAACGAGGGAGTCAATTTTTATAGCCGATCCTTGTTCCGAGGAAATTTTTATAAGCTCTCATTCTACGATAATTTTTAAAATCGTCGATTGAAAGAACGCTTTACATCATTTCCATCGTTTCTTTGTCTCACTGTTGCAATGTTCTTACTACTGCAATCATCCGGTACGTCAGATTCAGCGTGATAGCCGGTAAAACGCGCATTCTACACATTCAGACCACAGAATTGCGACGTTTTACGCGCTGACGCGCCGCTGTCCGTCATGATGGGCGCCGTAGCGCGAACCACGAATCCCCGCGACCGAACCCCCGCAGGCAGCAGAATATATCTCCGTTGGATTACACCGGGCTACCAATAGGATAAACACAAGCACACGATGCGCTACAGTTGCAAGAGGAAAGGGGGAGGGAGAGAGAGTGAGTGAGAAAGGTACCGAGAGAATGAAATGGAATGAACGAGAGAGAGAAAGAGACGGGTGACTTGTGTAGTGGGAATGTGTGCAGAGGGTGGTAGATGGCAGAAATGGGTAGTTTGGGGGTAGGGGAATCGTTGAGATACATGGGGATGGGGATTGGAGGTCGATGTGTGCAGGCATTGCGATCCGTCAGACCGGGTAAACCAAAAGCATAAATTTAATAGGTTTCACCCCCTTCTTCAAGCTTTATGGCGTCACCGAATTTCCCATTAAATAAACAAGCACGATGTTCATTACTGGGCACCGATTCTCGCGTAATTCCAACCGATGTCATTGCGCGACACGAGAAATTGTCTCGAGAACAATTTAGGATCCCAACATTCGATGATAATTCACGAAAAATGCATCATAACATTAGTTCGTTGACGTTATAGGACATTTATATTGTACACAGATCATCTGTTGTTTATTTGTATGCGATCGTTTATCAAACAGTGAAATATATTTAACGTCGCATAGCTTCATCAAATAACGTTTGGCAGGAAATTGTTCTTATTTTCTATATATTTCTTGAGAGTCTTTTTAAATTTTTTTCTCGCGTAGATTCCAATCGAAAATGGACAATTATCGTAGGCACGAGCTTTATGTACGCGAACCACTGTAACTCCTGCTTGCTGATAATTAGCGCATCCATCAGCCACAGCAAGCCGCTAGCTAATGCCGATCGTACGTTATCGTTATCACAGTCTCCCCATTTTGCCCCACTATACTGCAGCACCTCCGCCAAAATCCCCTTCTCCTTCTCTTCCACCCCCTCGGACTCGTCCATTTGTGCGTGGTGTGTGTACAACGTAGTGACACCAGCGGAGCTGGTCTCCGACCAGAGCCTATGCTCTCCAATCCTCTACTAGCGGGCAACGCATGAGCTGTCGATACCGTCAATAATCTAATAACCATCCACCGTCCCGATGCGTCGTAAGTCACCGATCTGCAGATTTTCATCGCCGTTCAAATACGGAAGCAATAACGCGCATCTTTTTCGATTATCGATTCTTCGAGTCAGCAGAAGAGGGCTTAGTCTGGCGAAGGAACGTACCGCGCTATAAACAGGGTTATGAGATTTCACGGCCGATTTATAATCTTGTCACGAGACATTTCAGACGGCTAAGGTCGTCCAGAGTCAATATATAAATATCACGACACGGAATAACGCCTCGAGTTATTTTATTTACCATACTAGATTGCGTGTATTTTTAATGTTATTCTCTTATCTTTAAATGCTTCTAGCAGAAGTATTAATTTTATTTAAACTGCGCCAGCATTGGAGGACAAAAAATCAGCAATGCAGTTTTGTTAAAATAAATAAATAGATTAAAAATAAAACCTCGTATTACGTGTTATCGAAGTTTCCTGTTTTCGGAAAGCAATTCCATGTTCACACAAAGCATACATATTTAAAAGTACCCGGTTTCAATCGCGCGCGAGATTAAGCTATTAACATCCAATGCATTTTTTTTCATCTCGACAAGAATTTCGCGTACGTGACGGAACGTCCGTCACCGAGTTACTAAATCCATTTTGCACATAAATGGCGAATAGTGTCGTCGTCAATATACTAAACTAGTCTGCGTCCTTTTTTTTTCGTCTAAACTGTTGACGCCGACTTTAATGAAAGAGATATAAGTCACGCGCGGGGCGTAAATTGCGCATCCGCGAAATACGAAACAATTTGAGTACGGCCAAATTGCAGAAATGGCCATAGTCGAAGTGTAATATAGCGGGCTACTATTTTTCGCTTTCGCGTCCGATGGCCTGTGTACCGCGCTAAATTGCCGCAATCTTCTATCGTCGACATTATCTCCTCGCACGCGGCCGGACCATATCGAGTATATTTGCTCACGTGTAAGGGTACGGGCCGTGCCCGTGCCCGTTCCCGGGAGTGCGCGTATGTATGCGAATACTCCCCTTCCCCCGTTAGCGGTTACCTACTTAAGTTAGATATTATCGGACAGAGGAGGCGATTCGATTGCGTGTAGCGGAGCATGGTGTAGCGCTGATATAGAACTACTAAACAGGTCGTAGATCAGACCAGTTAGTTATAACAGCGGTTCTATCCCTTTCTCTCCCTTCACCCCTCCCTTCCCTCTGGCCACTCCGTCGCTGAACCAATTCCCGCTGGTGTTCTGGATCATTTGACGGCCTGCGGCCGTGAGATGCGCGCATGTACCAGCAACAATACGCTATCACGATTATATAATCCGCTCTGCGACAGAGTCCGCGTGATAACCGAAAAAAAATGGATCGGATCGTCGATATAAAATACAACCGTGATGAGCGTTTCCCGGATTTTTCCTGTATTTTTATCGCATAATAATTCGGTACCGCGAGCAAACAACGATAAACGGCGTTTCGAATCAAAGATCGAAGCGATTTGTTGTGAAAAACAAAACGAGAGATGAGCAGCTTGCAGCTGGATGCGAGCAAGTAGTCTTTATGTAATTTCATTCGAATTTTTCTTTTTGTTACAGGTAAGGATAATATTGCTAACACACAATGAACTTGAGATGGGTGATGGTTATAAGGGTAAGTTCTTCTTTTCTCGGTGCGTAATCTAGAATTCTTTTCGTCTTCTCATATTGGATTTAGAGGAAAGTAGAAAGATTGTTTGGCTAAATTTATCCAACTTGAATTCGAGCCATGAAGACGTTATGTATTCTGTCCTCCTTCCAAGTTTCGTTGAATTTTTCGTCACGGTCGACATTCCCATGCGACATGAGAGGTGAGCTCTCAAGAATAAAGAATCGTGGGGTGAGTTTTCATCGCGCGGAGAGTCAGGCAGGCACCCTCCCTCGCGAGAGAACGGAGAAGAATCGCATAGAACAGCTGCGAGTGCCTTAGCGATGCCACGGAAGGACGACGTCTGTTTTTTTAAGGGTTTTCACGGGAACGGAGATATAAAGCGCGCGAAAAGAGAAAGTGCACGGAACGATGCCTTCGAGGGTGATCAATAAATATTGGCTCTCGGGGGTGAAATTGGGGTAGCTGAGTACGGTTACGCCGGCCGAGGGTGAGGGGAGAAAGAGAGATAGAAAGAGAGAGGACAGTCGTACTGCTGCGGTTGCCGCCCCTTTCCTATGGCATACGACGTATGGCAGAAATAACCACTTGGTATAGGCAATGGAGAATCGCTCACGGATCGTAATTCCCTCAGCCTCCGTGATCGATACTTACTTTAAGCTGCTCCGCTACGAACCGAAAGGCAGGGATTGGCCCGATTTATGGAAAAGCTCGCAACGCGCGGGTGCCGTAAAAAAATGATGAAATTTCGGTATATCGCGATTCCCCCACGATTCGTGCAGAATCATGACTCAGCGTTATTAGATGTCTGATGTTAATTTCATGGTATAGGAAAGAGATAATCTCGTCGTTTATGAATTATGACATTCCGTATAAATTACCGTTGATCAGAATAATGATTGCAATACTAGCTTGTAATGGCTATTCGACTATCATTGAACGACAATTAACGAAAGAGCTGCATAGATTACCGTTTGATGAATAAATTTTCAATTGCTTTTAAATATCAAGGAAAATAACATTATTTTAAAACTTTTATATAATATAAAATAACGTGTAAAACGCGATTGTGCAAAAAATTGGATTAAAAGATAGCTAATACTTCTCATTTGTACAAGGATATTGTTATTTCTAAAATAACAAAATTTCGGTATATCCTACAAGTTTTTTTATACACGAAATTTCCTATGAATTTTTGTAGGATGATAATGTGTTCATTTCCTATCTTGCTCAATTGTCTCTACCATTTTCCAGTCGCTGCTAAATAGAAATCCTCGTACCTTGGCGGTAGAGCGGTTTCCGTGGATTCGGTTAGAATTTGGATGAGGAAGCTGGATGCTTCCCGAGGCGTGAAATGGCTGCGTTAACCGCTTGCACGAGCGCACCCTGGGCGAGGAAAGGGGCGGATACTTTCCACTCTTCTTTCCCTCCCTACGTGGCGCAACAAAACGCTTGCTCTGTACTTCCAAGATTTTCCATGAGTTTGTAATATATGCAAAACAATGCTATCTCGTATTCTGCATAAAATGTATCTTCATTACGAGATTAATCTTCTAATAAATTTTACGTGTTTGCATTAACTTTTATGTTATTTTTATGTTATTTATATGTATATACCTGGATTAATAAATATCAATTTGGCAATATTAACGAAACGATAGTGATTTGTGCATCTCTACGCCAACGTTGATTGATAAATTGTTTATGTATTTTTAGTGTTAACTTTCAATTTTTCACTTTTTTTAAATTTCTTGTTCGTGATTTTTTTGCCAATTTTAATGCTCCGCGATGAAAATTGCTCTCNTCATTTTTTTATTTATGGTTCGAGGCGAATATTAAAATTTTAGAAAATGTGCTTTTCTGGCATTGACATTTGGAGGATTTAGCAAGTCCCTTTCGAAAAATAGTCATTCTTCTCTCCCCCCTCTCCCCTCCGTCACCATCTTCCTCTGTTTCTTGCTGTTTTCGGGGTTGCCCTCGAACACGTGGATAGCAATATCATCGTAAGGATCTCACGAAGAGGTATAAGACGAAAGTTATGTGCTTCGCTATGCGCGAGGGAATCGTACATCAGCAGTTGGACGTCTGCGGGGACGTAGAAACGAACGTGAACGAACGAAGAACCACCACCGCCGCCCCGCCAACCCTCTTTCGTTCTTCCATGTCCCCTTTTCCCCAGCAAACCAACCTCTCTATCTCCTTACCCATCCTCTCCCTACCAACCTCTCTACACTGACTTCATCTATTTCTCTCTCCCATTTTCTCTCACTAACGTTCGCATCTCGCTGTCTTTTCGAATTCGCTGTTACCCTTATTTATACACATACATAGATCTTTTATATAGTTCTCTATGTACCTGCTGATGTGTGTATGCGCTCGCGATGTGCTGTATATGTTATTGGTATTCCCTACACGTAAAATACCAAAGCAAGCGCATACGGCGACCGGCACATAAGTATTTGTGTACACAATACTGGGTGTGGCAGTCGTAGCGAACTATTATTTCAGTATAGAGATATGTTATGATCCTTCAAGGACCGGGAAGTCAGGAGTACATTACGTATTCCTGTATTGCGAAAAATGGTTGAATTGCATACGATGCAAGAGGAGAGTCGCCATTTCTTTCAGAGTCATGTCTAGAGTTATCAGTATTTACTTCTCAATTCTATGCGTAAGGAACATTGAAACAGCATGCGAGATAAATTAAGTATACACAAAAAAGTATTTCGAATTGCACAAAACGCGATGTTTTTCGAGAAATTTAGTATTTCAATTACAATTTGACACTCCATTACTTGTAATGGTTATTGGTAACGAAAATAATCTACATTCTCTCTTCTCTCGAAGGAACATTACCATGATCACTCTAAGATCTTCATAAAATCGTGCCGTACTTTACATCTTTTCTGTAATAATCAAAATTTAATGCAAAAAAAATATTTCGTGATTCACGGCTAATTTTATGCGATCGAGAAAATTAAGAGTAGCGAATGCTGTTTCAATCTCACAGGGGACCATCCTATTTTTCGTTGGTGAGGCATGTGAATTAAGTCCCTTCGCTATCTTCAGTCCTCACGTAAATTACGCGACGCTCCGTGGAGAGAAATAGCCGCCTCTTCTTTTTCCCGCACCAGCTCTTTCTACTTTATTTACATATAGATACGAAAGCCATTGAGTTGGCAGGAAAGTACTTCCCTTTTTGCGGCTTGATTCATTCGGCATCAATAAAATTTGCCTAGCCGGAATTATCGCCAATTTTGCATCAATCGCAAACATTGTGCTAAAATATATTATATTACTTTCGAATAATATGTAGGTATTATATGAAGTTTGAAGTTCTCTCTAAATCCATCAATAATTTTCATAAAATTTCCTACTTATTTAATTACAACAATATAATTTCCGTTTAATAAACAATAATAGTAAATATTTAAAATCGAACTCACATTTATTTCAGTTTTATTTATATAATGCGTATGTGAAGAAAATAGAATATTAGAGAAATATTATCTATGTTGAAAATATATAAGAATATTAATATAATATAAAGAATGTATGTATAATATATAAATTTATTAATAATCAAAATTAAATAAGTAATAATCAGTCATGGAAAAGTCCGAATATTTTTAATACTCACTGTGTCAGTTGTAAGAAATTCGATATTTCTGTATTAGATTCAGTATCCAAACGGGCAAGCGTATTATGAACACACACATAAACATCCCTTGGCGTTATCAGTTGTCGGACGCCGGGGTGCCGGATATTGTCGCATCCTCCGTTTTGCTCTCGACTCTGCAAAACGGAGTAAGGGAGATATGCTGCTGGAACAAAATATAGGAAGGCAGGGCAGAATGGAATACTGCAAACTAAGTCGCAGATTTAATTATCTGTCTCCGGCGATCGTATTACTAATAGGTAAGAACGCTGGCGCAGATGTATACAATTTATTGACGACACTTCCATTATTTTTATAAGATGTATAATTTATATAATTTGAGTATATATTTTCAAACGACGGAATAAATTCATTCTTGTAAGGATTGCATAAGAAAGATATTTTGTAAATAGCAGAAAATATGTGTAACAAAAGAATAGCATTTCTCTTGTAAAATATATGTGAAACTTCGATTTCTAATATATGTTTTTTACCTGAAAGAAGATTTCGCTCGGGGTGAGCAAACAAAACAAACGTTCAACCTTGACTTTTTTACGATCTTAGGATTTTCAATACTTTTCCGACCAAGACAGAATCGACTACTTTTATCTAAGAACTCGTAAAAAAAAACGGAATTGTCATTTCTCGAGTGAAAGTTGCGTTCTTCTTATTAGCAATAGACTCCGCTATTTTTTTGTGATCACAAAAAAACATATAAAAAGGTTTAGTACGGAGAAAGTTACGAACAGCATATTTTATTACGTTTCGGTTGTTATGCCTTTATTGTATTGATTAAGGTTTCGTTTTTAAAGTTATCCTTTTCAAATGCACGTCTCGCTGTCTAGGAAGAGCTATAAATAATATATTAGGAATTACAACATTTAACATAGCAAATAAAAATTGCAAAATTAAGGCTAATCGATTTAATTTAAACCTATACGCATAATTTTTATAATTATACATATACAAATTTATATAATTAATTTTTTTATTCACAAATACTAGAAATTAAAGTTAATTTTATTTAATTTATCGGAATGAAATATTATCTAATTGACACACATTGAATAAATATCAAGAGAGGAAAGTTAATTGATATAAATTAAAATATTTCTAATTAACTATATATGTATATATAATTTCCAGACAATTAAACTTTCTAAGAATGTGTTTCAAAATCACCCCCAATATAATCAAGCACAAGGATTATTTCGCTTCGTGAGTATATATGAAGCGTGCCAAAGGGTGGGCTTGAAAGAGTTAAATCGCCGGTGTGGGACGAGCTAGCGACGAGCAAATAATCGAGTTTAATTGCAAAACCGTCGGAATGATTTAATTACGCTGTACAACGTTGTCGGATATATATTATGTACCACAGACAAGTACACATGTATCTCCAATCTTCCTTTTTATCCTTCTCGGATGCCTAATAAGTGAAGCATCGTTCTATGGTATTGCGCACTCATTTTCTCATATACCGAACCAAAATCTTTTTACTCCGAAAAATTAGTAACACAAATATGAAAGATATCTTGAATGGTTAAATATTAATTAAATATACTCTTTCTAATTTTTAATTTATAAACACATATTAACATTAAATAATGACAAACAATTCTTGAAAAATATTTGGAAAAATAAATTGTTTGTATTCATTTTGTATTTTTGTAATAATGTAGTCTTATTTTACAATATGAATATTTTTTTATGATAGCAGAAGATGTATTTAAAATAATGCGAATATTAATTGAGTTTTCTATTAAAATGTTAAGCAAATTATAAAATAATCAGACAAAAAAGGTTCTTATTTTATTCTCGCTAACAATCTCGCTAACGATCTTAACAAAGGAGAGAACAGGATCTTGTTATTTATCTAACATAGTGTCTTGCGAAAAAGCTTCCCTGGAGAACAGACGACTTGGCTAGATTTATGACAGCTTTTATACATTCTGTTCACGCGTTACGAATATATGTAAGTGTATGTATCAACATACACTTGACATCGCAATTGTAGTTGGACAATATCGCGAGGATCGCGTGAGAAAAAGGACTGACGGAGTTTTTCCGGCTGGATTCGTTTGCATCATCGCACATATGCGAAAACCGAACATATTACGTTCCTTAGAACTCAGTCTCCGTCTCCGAGAACTGCGGCCTTATCTTATCCGTTACTTTTTGTCCGTCTGTGGTAATATAGCACACGCGAAGCAACGTTTCGCATGAGGCCAACCTGCGACAGGAGATCTCTCCCTGATAGCGTTAATTCATAGCACGCGAGCTTAGGTTAAGGAAGATTGATAAGGGGATCCGAGCAAGTCCGCGTTCTTTATGGCGATTCTGACCTGGCGACATAGCTATCCCCATGCATCACGTCTTCATAAATAATACAATAGTGATAAATACAATGATATTTCGCAGAACTGCTATTTCTAGGCAAATAATGATCTATTATCTTCAAATTCGAAAAATAACAAACTTGAATTCGAGTGGTTGGGTGATTAATCCTTTGCAAAGAAATATCTTCCTGTTTGCGTAGGTTTTAATACGTGATGTTAATTATATCTCGAAAACCAAATACGTATCGTTTCATCATATTATTTCAATAATGCTAGTAATACGATTGATAGAAATATCATAATTTTGTATTTAATTGAAGAAGAGAAAGAGGGAAAAGAAATTTATGAAATTACATTTAAAGAACTATCAAGAAAATATATTGTTACACAATATATTCGCATATACATTGTTCTTCAGTTGTGACTTTGATTTTATTATATTTTCTACATATAATTTATTCTTATTATCTCACAATTATAATTATACATACATATATACATTATTTTTATTCTCATATAGAACAATTTACAGATTAAAAATTAATAATTACTTCAGAATATTTCAACTGGTTAATTGTCAGAGATATCGAATGTATTGATTGCAAAAAAATCTATATGATAGTTAAAACGTACTCAAAAATGAAAATATTTCGATGAGATTTCAATACAAATTTTCTAAATTTTTATGGATTAAAGATTTTTTTTTAATTGGATTTTTTTTAATTTTGGATAGCGACAAAAAATTTTTATTTAAACGTGTTATGATTAAAATTGATTCTCATTTTAAATTAATAATATGATATTTATTATAATCGTTGAAATTTTTTCTGAAACATAAAAAGAATTCTTTTGAGAAAAAGCCAGAACTCTACCAATTACATCAAAAATCTGAAAATGGAGTGCTAACTTAACAGAAGTAAAGAGTAGAAATTGGAAGAGAAAAGAGAATAATGGAAAGATTTCCTGAGGTCAGCGTCTTGAAATCGAAATACGTCTCCCGACTAGCGAACTTCGAACGGAACAGCTTGTCGATATGGTCAGCTGCGTTCCAACAAAATGTTCCAGTACTATATATAGATATCAAAGTTTATTTATTTTTGCTTTTAAGGAATTTTGCCTATACATAAATTTTGCAAAGATACATTGTATGTAATAAGAATGAAAGATTAAAATCATAGTTATTACTAAAACCTTACTATTATTTTTTTTATGTGTGTGTGGAAACCCTATTATTATCGGAGAAAGGGAAACCTCACGTAAAAATAACTGATGCTTATTTATCATATCCAAATACGTTTATACATATAATGATTGTTTTATAATAATACAAAAATGTTAGTATAAATTTGATCGACGGTAACTATTCAATATAATTCAACAATCATTTTTTTAATTGTTCCAACTGATTTATACATACATATAAAATAATTTGTTGAAAAATGAAATTTGTTGATGGAAGCTTATAAGCGATCATTATATTCCCGTACAATGTTTAACAGATAATTAATTTCATTTATTTCATGAAAAATTCTTTAATCTTGTAGCAGAATAGATACAAACATATAAAATACCGTGAATTTAAAGCAACGAATATTATCATAGAGCATCTCCTTTTGATCTCAGCAACAAGATATCTCGATAATGATACCCGATTTCGACATCTATATAACATCTTTGTATTCGAAATACAATTATCTACCCATAACGGGAGAAACTCTATCGCGTTCTAATATCCAGACACTCGCAAGAGACAACGAGTGGTTCGAACAACGAGTATCGGGTTTTTCATTTTGTGTGCCGTTGGAAGCGAGCGGAAACTGTAATCACCATCTTTTCATAGCCCTATACATCCAACGCTCATCCTTTTTTCATTGTGAATCCACGTAAATCTGCGGTAACAGCGATAAACCTGCAAAGCTGCGAACGTCCAACATTTATTATTGCTCTCGCGTGTGAAGTTTGATATCCCGGGCGTATGTATATGCGCGATTGTGCGCCAGTGAATATATAGATAAATGCAAAGGGCGACGCTACTGTTCCTGGTGGTGGTTTGCTGTTAGTGCGTAGGGGATGGGTAGACGTTGGGGTTGCGGCGGATCCGGAGGGGGCGGGTGGAAGTTGGGAGTGAGATGGGGGCAGGTAGGGGAGGAGGGGTGGGGCGTGCGCCCTGCACCTCATAAACTTAAACCCTAATTAACCAGCGCTACGACTACTGTTGCGCCCTACGTGCGTATGGTTCTCGTTCATACACACGAACGCACTTCGACGCTTTTCCCTCTCGCTTCCACGCGCGGAGCGGCACGTATATGTGTATATGCACGTTCGGCGGTATTCTCTAGTGAGAGACGCGATGTTTATTGCCCGACTTCACGTAAATTAGCTCCGCCCGCGAAACTATCCGGTGGGTTCCGTTCGCGGTGAAGCCATAACCGTTGTTTCCGAAGACGAGTCAGGTGCTCGAATTTTCGCTCTACATGCTCCGACATGGACCGACGTATCTATTGCTGAGAATAACTTTGAATTATTCCGTTAAATATTCGAAAGACATTAATTTTAACTTTGTACGCAAAGAAATTTACGAAAATTTCTATAAATAATTTATTTTACGAAAAGTCAAAATTTTGATTTATCGTGCGGAATATTTTCTACGAGAATCACTTATCAATTTTAATAAGCAAATTATGATTATTTCTTTATTATGTAAGACAATCTTTCAAGATTTCTTCAAGATTTATTTACGTTCCGATGAATTAATTTTGTTCTATCGAAAAGTTTAAGTAGTATTGCTTGTTTATTGCTATGTTAAGATTTTAAAAGCATAATTTTATAATTTAATTATCAATTCAAATATACGCGTATATTTGAATGTAAATAGCCGCGTATTAAATAAAGCGTTTTAGAAAAAATGAATTATTATTAGATTATTCTATAAGAATATTTACATCAAATTGTAGTTGAAAAACATTGCCACTGTGTAAGAATATTTATTCGTTGAAATCCGCTTACTTCAACCTGCAAATAATCTTACGCAATGCATCTCGCGCATACTTAACGGAATGTCAGCTTAGTAGAAACCACGGTTTCTTCTTAAAATTCAAAGTGTGTACGTTTATATAGACGTCAATTCAAGGCACGTCAAACTTGTCTTGTTAACATTATAGTGTTACATCGATAACAATCAAATGAATAAAACAGGAAAATTTATGATCATAATTTTCTTTCTATACTTAGTTTTCTATATTTACAACACACACTCACAAATACACATACATGCGCGCGTACATATGTTTTTATATTACAATTTTTTTATATAAAAAATCGTGAAGACTCTTGCATCAATTATGAGTATAATAAATCTTTGTGTGAAGATTATATGTACAATATACTATTTCGCTGAGACTATTATTACACTTTTTTACTAGAGTATTATATTTATTTTATTTTATAATGGTATTTTTTTCAAGTAATGTTTAAATTTTATAAAAATAAGTTATTCTCATTTGTTTATGATTATTGTTTATGAAATGTATCAATATCAAGTAATAATATCACATATATCACGTATTAAAAATATTATTAAATATCCTTATCATAAATTTATTAATCTTTTAAAGCTAGCATTCTCTTCGAAAAGTTACGCTACACATTAATAGAATTTATCAATTTTTTTCTCTTTGGAATCTTTTTCGATCTGAATATACTATGTATGTATATGTACATATAATCTTGCAACTGATCTACAGGCATGAAAGTAATGGTTACTGCTTGTAATATGAAATTTCATCAAAGATTACCACGTCACACACACATCTTCCTTACTACTGAACGGCGCAGGCGTGATATCACACGTGTAGAAACCATTTGCGGAGAGATGCACATATCAGAAATAATTGCCGCTGATATCAAAGCGAGGACATAAGATTTCACGTTATAGCCGGGCTGAATGAAGTCGCGTGCAAGCAAATTATTACGGGGAGAATTTTATCAAGGGAAAATCACTGTGCAGACACAACACTTTCAGAGTCACGCACACTCTTCAGGTCTCTCTCTCCCTCTCTGTCTCGTTCACGGTCTCGCCGCGTCACGGCCTTAACCACGACGCGATGGGACGCCTATAGAATGTTTTGTAAAAAATACCTTTCCATGCGTGAGATCACACCGTATTATGAGAACACCGCCGGCATCCCTTTGCACGAGATCGTAAACGTATCAGGATGATTGACACGTGACGTCGGCGTACGCCGTTAGACGCCTCGGCCGCCCGGACCGGCCGCCCAATCTGCGCATGTCGCACCATGCCAATATGGCGACTCGTCCAGTCCACGGGAGAGCGTCGCGGGATGGGAGTGTGTTGCGCGGGCTGCTCCGTGATGGAGTTTGGTCGATGCGACGCGAAGGCGCGCGGGCTGCCCGATAGGCGGCGGCGCGATCGCTCGCGGCCACCGAACCGATGACAGCCACGGCGACGGGGAGTCGGGGAGTGGCGAGGGCCGTCCAATATGGCCGCCGTGCCGCCGTACGAAACTTGTCTCTCGCGGCTTGTGTTAATTTTCCCGCTGTTTCCCACGGTGATCCGAGATGATTTGTGGCCCGTTCACGATGTCGCCGATCGAACACCGGTAAAGGTATGTAAATCAATTGATCGCGCGGACTTCCAATTGACCCGCGAGATGCAACAGCTGTAGCCATCTTACCCGACAGTTCACGCCTACATACGTATTCGCGCGCGCGCGCATGTGTACATACGACGAAGCGAGTGTCTCCGTGTTAGTGCGAAGCGGAAGATGTATTGTTGACGAAACTTGGATCAAGATCGAATAAAGCACTTAATTATCGGCATGAAATACGAATGGCTCTTTTAAGCGCGATTTAGCGCTAGGAAAGAGGTTGACTCACGTTGAAATTCAATGTTTTTCTACGATATGGAGAAATTGAAATTATTTTAAGCGGTTTTATTATGCATTAGGTTATTGCGCGGGCGCGTAAAAGCTTAGCAGAACTACTCGCGGCAAAAATTATAATTCCACGATTTGCATTTCGTACGTAATCTCATATAGTAACAACCATTAACTTTTTCTTCCGCGGATTATGTCCACAATTTGTGTACGTGCTCCGGCATTTTAATTGCGTGGTTATCGTCGCGCTTTCTTAAATTTCTTAATGTAAATGAAAACCCGTTTTATTTGGACACCGCGGGATCGAGGTAAACATAGCGGTCGCGGACTGTGCTTACGCAATTTAATCGGTTCTCCCCTGGATATCGGTAGGCTCAACGCTGCTTCGCCGCACGAACTAAGCGAATCGGGTCTCGTAATTTCCCTTAATCAAGATTAGAATGTTCAATCTGACGTTTAAATGCATTTTAATTTATGATGATTGTTTTTATTCGTAATCGATACAAATCGGAGCAGCACAATATAGACGTGTTTAATATTTCATGACGATTCATGTAAATGCGTTGATTTTTTTTTCTTGACAAGATTGGAGATACAATAGAAGACATATGTTTTTTATTTTAAGCAAGGATGCACGCGGAAAGCAGTTGCGTGTGCATCACCTCGGCGCGTCTCAATTTATCTGGCAATTTTCATGAACTTTCGCGTTATATTTATAAATAATTAATTTTATTTATGCGAAACATCGCCATCTTAAATCTAACGTACATCGTCGACTCTGATAAATATATAACACGTATGTAATTAGCGTGACTTTCTTTCTCATGTTCTTTCTTTCTTTCTGTGTATTTATTCATCTAGATTGGAAGCTGTACTAAGAAAAAAAAACGGCGTGATTAATTGAGAGATACTTGAAGTAAATGCGAAAAAATAATTGAAATGGAATAAAATTTATTTCAGCAATAAAAATTTGCATGTTTCTGCATAAATGGCGGAATTATCTTACCTCGTTGTCCGATATACAGATCGTGCAGTAACTCTAAAGCTTAGCGTGTGCAAAAGTATCTTTTTTCTATCGTATATAATTTAAAAATTACTGGTATTTTGACGTTTTCTTAAAAAATCAATTTAAAATTTAAAAATATTTAAACATATAGTTTTCGTATAATTGTATTACATTCTTACGTAAAATCTGTTTATTTTTTTCGCTCTCTTTATTAAATGTTCTCATTGAAACTTAAAAATCCAAAGTTATAACTGAATTTACAAAAAATGTTGAAATTAATTTCAACTTTTATGAAATTAAAGAATTTTTTACAAAGATATATTCAGTGCGTGTTACCTGATAAATATAAATCTCTACTTAATTAAAAGCTAGGTCGCGCAATGCTTTATTATCACAACGTACTATCTTATATAAACAAGAAAAGTTGTCTGAAACCCGCCAGGCGGGAGAAAAAGGATCGATAAAGCAAGGCAAACGTATAATGGATAAGAGGGATGCAGAGAGATAAGACTCCGATCTTTTCCTTTTAGGGTTAGAATACCTCGAAATCTATTTAAAGAACCTACCGAGATAATATTGTTCCGGCAGGCTATTGATTTTTGTCCCTCTTATTTTGTCGGGCTTCTGAGCAAATTGAATTTTTTTAACTCGCCGACTTTCTGATCGATTGAAATTGTTTGTACTTCGATGTGATACGATTCATTGAATTCTCAATTTAATCGGATTGTATATCTCACTTTATAACCAAAATGTATTATATGTATATAATGTCTCTCGAGCAACAAAATATAAAATATAAAAAAAAAGGGAAGAGATATTTTTATACCCGTGCGTATACATATTTACGCAAGTGATTCTTTCAAGTTAGAGCAAAGTACATGTTACAAGGGTAAAGAAAGAAGAGAAAAAGAGAGAGGGAGAGCCGCGAGAAGTATTCAGTATCCAGCATTGAGTTGTAAAAGCGACCGTTCGCTCTCACCGCCGAGCGGCATGGTCACTTATGTAAAAGCCGGCTACACGCCGCGTGATGAGTGGACGCTGTTCTATGCGCTTCTTCTTTTTAACTCTTTGGTTTCGCTTTTGCACTCTTACTTGTCGTTGGTTATGTATGCGGGAAGCTTGGTCCATACGCGTTGTACTTACCTGCATACTTGTGCTCTGCTTCTGCTTGTAGTCCTTCCTTTTTCTTATCGAACGACATTAACAATTTACTTTTATTCACACGTTCATTGCTTGCTTGAGATTATGAGATTTTTTTAAATGTTATGAATTGGCAAAAATATGTCGTTTTAATAAACAGATTTTACATTAATATTAATGGGAAATTTTTGAAAAGATAATTTATAGCATAAAGTAAATATGCATATAATTATAATGTTCTCTTTGAAATCAGTTCATTTGCTCAAAATAATTTTTAGGCAACATGCTTAGAAATTGAATTATGTAATATAGAAGCTGAAAATCATGTAAAATATTTTTATATGCAGTTGTGGTTTTTCGACAAATGATACTTTTTGTTTTTATATCGTTATTTTCATACCAACGTAAAATTAATAAAAAATTCAATTAATCTGTACTTTTTTATCATGTAAAAACATTGTTTTATATCAAAGTAAATTACGACTATATACATATTGAATTGCAATTTATCATAAACTGCATACATAGATTACGATTTCTCTTAAGTTTCAGAACGTTCGTAAATTGAATAGACATAATAAAACAATAAATTCTCATTTTTCGCGTGCGTCATCATTGACATTTTAGTAAATGTGAAATAATACATGCAATTGACCGAGAAGCATTATCTATAGTCTATATGGAGCAGGTCAGCATGTTGTTAGATCGGCGGTTAGTCGTGAGGGAGTCGGAAAGCACGATGACGAGAGAAAGACTGAACCGGTTATGGGCGAGGCCCTTCGATTCTTCGTCTTCTTGTATCCCATCTTGGGCCCAGAGTAGAAGGAGGTGAAAGGAAGCGGTTGGTAGAAAAGAAGGGTATACCAAGTATGGTGGCAAACGGGATGATGGGGCAACGAGAATCGAGAAGGAGAGGGCCGACAAGAGGGGGGGGGGGGGAGAGGAGAAACGCGAAGGGGATGGGATGAGAAATTCTCGTTGGCTTCGCTTCGATGTCTTTATACGCGCGGCTCTTGTATGGCCATGGGACATATATCTGTCTTACGAGAGCGAGGGGCGCCGCCAAAAAATCAGATCGAGTGTAAAAATCGCATAAACTCGTCGTGCAAACTCGAGAGCTATGTCTGCCCCGGTTGGTTCCCTCTCGAAGCTTTCTCTCTTTCTCTCCTTCTGTTCTCTCTCGCGCTCTGCTCCTTCTCCTCCTTTACACACTCTTTACCTTAAGCCCGTTTGATCCTTTTCTCTTTCTCTCCCGCCCTTCTCCTCTTTTTCTTCACAACCAGGTCTACAAGCCCGCTCGCATGACTCCACCTCGAGGAAAGGCCAATCACCTCCTATATTTTCTTTTATTCTACTTGTCTGCCAGCACGAAAGTTATGTGGTTAGCCGGGCTTATGAAGAATCCGCTCTTTATCGACAAGTAAAGCGGTCGCCGCCAACGTTTCGTGGAGCGAAAATAATTTTATTGGGGGATACCGATTACCACCTTGATCAACTGTACACGCGTGAACACTTGACGTTAATAAAGTAGTCGGCATTAATAAGACAATATTTCAACGTTCGGATATTATCTTGACTTTAAGACTACCGGTCTCTCGTTCTTCAACATTTTCGTGTATCTCGTCCCAGATTGTAAATAAATTTATAAAAATCTTATTTATCTTTTAAGAATAATAGGTTCTCTCTAATCGTTATTTCAAAATCGTTATTACTTTATTACAGGATAATAAATATCTGGAAATTATATATATTATCTTTTATCTGTTACATATCTGTATAATTAGGATATAGTTATACAGGGTGAAATACGATAGTGTACCAGCGTCCAGCAAAAGCTCGAGCGACTCAACCTTTTCTTTTTATAATTTAGAAATTAATTTCTATAATTCCTGTATTTCTCCTTAGAAAATCTAAATGAATATTTATTACATTTTTTTATAACTTTATTATTTATTTTGTAAACTAGCATCGTTAAATGTTTATATAATCATATTTATTTATTTTTATTATGGAAAATGTANATTTCTTTGGAAATATGTAGCTTGTACTTTTTTTATTTATTAAAAATATTATTTTGTGTAATTTACTTTTGCAACATGCTCTTTTATAGTAAAGAAAAAAGAAAGAAAGCTTTTTCGAGTATTGATTAGGAATTTGAGGCAGTTATCCTTCTCTAAATAATTCATGTGATTATGTACAGAGTGATTACGTACAAAGTGTATTTAAGTGTAATTTTATAACTATTTGCGAAAAACGTTCGAACATGCGAACCCAACTAAGTTGAACAAATCGGAACCGCAGATCGACTCGGCAATAGGATGTACCGGAGAGCAAAGAGTGCAGTTGTTGCGATGCACTTCTTAACGAGCTCGCTTTGTTTTGCAGCACATGCATGTGCATGGTGCATGCAGGTATGGGCTACAATATATAAGTGTACAATGTATGCGCATACGGAATATATAAGCGTGGCCAGGTGTACGGGGTGTCCTATTTAAAGATTAGACTCGAGTATTTTTTATTGCTAGTATTTATTCTATAAAAAAACATCGAGAAAAATTCGTAGCTAGCATGTAAATCTTGTTTATAACTCATTTAAAACTCATAAGTTTTACGGTAACTACTCTGAAAATTAAAATATTAAAGACTTGTCGTTACGATGTTTATCTCCTCGAAGAGTCGATCAATGAGCAAAACGAAAGTTGAGCTATAAAGTTAAGCGATATAATTAAATTAGTAACTAGGTAGCGAGAGATTTACTCCCGAGCGGCAGAGGTGAATAGAAAAGGCGGCGTCATTCTGGAATCTTAACGCGGAGGTTGGCGGCTTAGTTCAACGTCTTGCCATCCTTTACTTCGTATCCTATTTACAGTGCAGTCCGCGTACGAGAATGTTAGATTTTCACAGCTGTCCGTATCGCGAAAAGAGATACGAGGTACATGGGCGACACCCGGTATATTACTGGCGGGGTATATAGAAGTGTATAGATAGGGAGACAGAAGGGAGACCGGTTCCATACATGGCTTCCGAAGGCTTCCTTTTCTTGCGCTAAGACCACAAGAGAGACAAGAATCAGCAGCCGTCTTCGCTAATGAGATGGAATTGGACGTGGCCGAGATTTTTCTAGACCTCGTCCACGGGAGCGAATCAACTGGATCCTCAAGCATGCCTCCCCGTCGCCGTCTAGTTCGCGACATTCCCGTGAGCGCGATCGGCGGTCCTCTTTGATACGAATCGTTTAATTGCGTCCCATTAGCTCGGCTCGGGGCCTCCCCTCAGGTGAATGCGGCCAGGAACGAAAGCTGAAAGCCGCTCCAATGAGGGTCTGGTCTCTGCTTTTACTCTTTTGCCTCCTGCCCTCACTTACCAACGTACACGCGGCTCTCTCTCGCTCCTCTTCTCATTCTATTCGTTCTCCGCTTTTCTTCTGGCCCTTCTTCGTTCCCCGTGAGCTAGAATCGGCGGTACGATGGTACGCGAGAGGCATCGTCCAACTTTTTCTCGCCGGCACCGCTGACTGTTCGTTTATACCGGGCCCGCCATTGGAAGCCTCGGTACGTGATGTGACGCCGGCGGAGATGGCGACCAAGCAGGCCCAACCTACCACTTTTTCCAGCGAGGGACCAGAATACCAGGTTTCCGAAAGGCCGTATTCCACCCCTTCTTCCCCCTCCCGCTGCGCAACGCTGCCCTGCGCGCGATCCAAAGTTCCCTCCCCGAAATTGCTCGATGCCTATCAACCTGGAATGGGTTTTCCTGAAACTGAAACGATCAATTTCAACAATATCGTCCGTTTTGTTTCCTTTTTAGCGGCATAACAGCAGTTGCATCATGGTATGCATATAAAATAAGACCGGTGACTAAAGTCATCACTCTTATTTTATAAAGTATGAAACTTATTCTGAAAAGTAATTTCTATATGTTTGTATAGAAATATAATAATTATTATTACGTTTTTACGCGGGAAGGTAAAATATGTATTCGATGCAACTTAATGTTTTAAACACTAGTAGCATATAGTAATAGATAGTCACAAACAGAAATCGTGATCAGCAGTGGCTCGTGCGGTTTTCATCTTTTATCTCGTCATCGTTAACGATGCGTAACCAAGCTATTGCGATGAAGCTATGTGCTGAACGCGTAACGAGCATATCTGTGATCAGAATGGATAATTTATTCTGCTCTATACATCTCATTAATCTTAACGATCGCATAAATAACATAAGTAGATTAAAAACTTTACTAATGAATGTTTAATGACAGAACGTTCCCGGATATCTTGACAATTTATCTTTTATTGGAAATTAATACAAATTATACTTTTTATCTAACACTTGAGCGTTTTTACACGTGTTTCTTACCAAAGCTTTTTTTTTGCATTGTTGCAGGTAAGCATTTGATTTATTCGCACAATCAAGCTGATATGCATGATTACATTTTGCGTAAGTAAATACTGATATTAACCTTTTTATTTACTTTTTTTATGATTAATTAAGAAAACGGAAGAAATAAGATACATGCTACGAAAATCGTTAGCCATAAAAAAATCTGACGATTAAATGCTATTTTCAAAATAATTATTATTAACAAAAAATGAGAATAATATACATTTTTAAAAATATTCGCTACATAAAATATTACTTTTATTGTATAGTTTCGAAATTTCCTTTGAATCAAATCAATCTTGAACGTGATTGAAAGAACTTCTCCCTCGATGTAGTTAGTCGAAAGAAACGTCGCGTAATGCGAATCAAGACAGTAGTCTAGACTTTATAAGGGCAACGAAACCCAGCTCGTTGGTGTTAGGACTACAGTAGCTAGTGAGGATTTATGGCCGCCTCTATCTTAGCACGGTTTGAACAGCGCAACACGTCGGATCCCATCGGCAATGGGATTATATCGCATAGAAGGTGGCTGCTTGTATCGCATCAAGATAGGTAGATACCACTCCGCTGCTTCTCGCGGCTTGCACCAAGCAACAGCAGCATCAGCAGCAACAACGATCGTGCTTTAGGTCGACTCACGCTGCATGAGTTCCGTGACGATCGCTCCCTCCGTCCTCATTCCCTTTACAATCCTCCTCTTCCTCTTTATCTCTCTTTCTCTCCGTGCTGTATACTCTTTAGAGTTTTATTTTCACTCAATTCCGGGAAGTATCGCGCACCATGGCGAAGGGATAACGGGCAGGTGGTGGGAAGGGAAAAAGAAACACGTATACAAAGTTAGCCGAAGGACAGGGATAAGAGAAGGAAGGTAGGTAGATGTGCCCGAAGCGAAACGAGGAGAGGTAGTTGGGACAGTGGGGAACCATAAAGCATCTCAGTAATTTAATTCTATGCAGTACCGAATAATCTTTTGCTTTTCTGTAATATCAGCTCGGATACGGCTGCGATATATTATCGATTCAAAGTATATCTTTGAAGATAAAGTAGTTTTACGAAAAACTGCGCTATAAAATTTATGATAAATTATATATATCTCTCGCGATGAATAATTATCATCATATATGTATATTATTATCAATATTTTATAAAAATTTGTTATATCAATCGACGAATTACTTTTATTTTAATTAACTTATACTAAATTATAGTTTTTATTGACTATAGTCACTTATTTGAATTAGATTATAATTAAACGATATATATATTTTTTTAATTCTTAATGTATGTGCAAAATTAAAACTTTAGGTAAATGCAAATAAATTCGATGTACCTACCTGTGACTATATTCTGAATATCAAATCGTGCCTAGATTGTCGTTTTTTGGCGGACACCGATAATCTGAACGAGTGCCGGAGTAATAGAGTCATTTTCGCCGGCACATTGGCCGCCGGTCCCGAGTTAATTAATGTCTAGCGAGGCATTAGAACTCTGTCCGCGGGGCAATGCAATATAAATAATAATAATTTGACCGAAAAATGCCGGAACATCCCTCCGATGATTATCTGCTCGTAAATCCCCGCATAAAGATATCGCGATTAAATTGCCGCGGAAGGGTTTTGAGGCGCTAAGAGGAGGCGATATGGAGGAGGGAGGGTTAGAGAGAAAAGACGGAAAGGGAGATAAAGGTGAAACGCACACGTATAAAAGGTATTACCGGAGCGTTTGCCTTGCCCGCACAATCGTAGCGGTACAACAGTGCGGCGACGATGGTATTGCAATATAGACGGGGCGGTAACAGACCAATCACGTGCCGGCTACTAATTTGCCGGGCTCAAACAGCTGCCGTTCTGCCGCCTATGCGAAACCCCCAGGTTTATACAGCAAGTATATATACCTCGAATTCTCGATCGAGGATTCGATCCCCCTTGGACTCACGCTGGGATATTCGATCAGCCATGGCCTTCTTCATTCCTTTTCGTGCTCTTATTCGGCTCGCGTCGCGCTCTTCTTCTCCTTCTTCTTCTTCTTGTCCCGATATCCACTACCTACTCGCTGCTTGGACAAAACATTTCTTAATTGGGTTTCGTCGGAGGGTGATGCCTGTCCGACTTTTTTGGGAGCAGCCGGCTTCTACTTTTTCGATTATTTATTGAAATTCGTTCTTTCGTACAAAACGCATTGTGCATTGAATACGTTTATCTTGTGCATTTTTTAAACTTTTCTTACCGTTAATGCTTATTTCTTCTCGTTAATGTTATCGAATACAGTATAGTTATTTATAGAGCGCATTTGAAAAAATAATTTATGCGATATCACAATAAAATGTGTCAATACGTGATAAGCATTTAGTTTTATGTACTCATTTAAGCTTAAGAACTTCGCATAAACGCTAGCAAATGTGATCCATGTGAATTGTGTTTCTTCTATTCTAAAACTTGTGAAAATTTCCATGGTGGACGATAGTTAACAGTTTTGCACGTCGTAGTGCCCTCGTAATTCACTATGTCTGACAGTAGCCCACGCAAGTGGAGATGCATGAATAATGGTGCCACGAGCTGGTACTTGCTTTATAATGAAATCCTGAGGCTAAAGGACTGGTCTTCTGTTCTTGAGCCTCCCTTCAGTGCTCTATGATATATGCCGTCCACTATTGGACTATACCCAAGAGTCAATAGGATCTTAAAAGGCCATCCTTTTCACTCGGCCGCTCGTACTAATAGTTTTTTATCTGTTATTGTGCATTGATAATTAGACGAGAAAAATTGATGAGGTGCTAACGTAAAGCATACCTAATGTAAAATTGAGATCTTTTTAGAAAACTTATTTATATAGTTTTTTTTTGAAAGTATGATTGCGAAAGGAATTATTCAAATTAATAAACACATGAAATGTTATTTATTTGATGTAATATATTTTTATTCCTTACCTTAATGAATACCATGGATGAAATTTCACCCTATGTGAATTTTGTTTTGATCTTATTAAAAAACGTAATCATTGACGACACTAATTTTATGAGCATTTTTCACACTATCAGTAGTGATAACATTATCATAAACAGATTAATTTTCCAATGTATTTTGTAATAAATTTAACAAAAAATGTTAGTTTGGGACGATATTTTATCCATAGCCTTAAGTGTAAGATTTTCTAAAGTTACAAAACAAATTTTTAATTTGTTTTTGAGATTTGTCGGTAAAATTTTCGTTTTTAGAATTGCTTTTGATAAATAAAAAAAAATAAATTTCAATTTATTCAGTCAACGAACATTAAGATAGCCTCTGGCGGTATTCTATGGAATGTTGAATGCAGCAGGAATAAACTTTAATATCATTTTTTATTATGCAATGTTGCCAAAGGGATGAAAAATAGCACACGACAAAATTATCTCTTAGACTTAGAATTTTCCCTGATAAAATCGTTTTTAAAAGAATGGTTAAAAATTCCAATTTACTGTGTAAATTAGAAGAAAGAATTTCCATTCATGAAATTTTATCCATGATAGCATTAACGTGATTTTCTTTAATAGCTTTTATGATTTAAATATATATACGATTTACAATTCTCGACGAAAAATTATTACATATTTTAAAATGCAGTTACATTTTATTGATATCAAAATAATTTCAAGTGTTTGGTTATGTTTCTTTAAATAAAAATCAAATTTTTTATGTATAGTTAAAAATTTTTCCAAAATTTTTGTGAATACTGTAAAACTTTTTATGCCAATTATTTAGTTATTTTTTAGAAGTTTTATATATTTGAACATAGAGATGCACTTTAATATTTATTTGGGTTTTTGCTTGTTTAGCATTGTGTATTCAACTTTTTTCTTTGACTCAAACTATTTTTTTCTCAATCTTTCTCCTTAGGGTTCGAGAAAATTTAAGATTTTTTTGCATTGTGTTATAACTTTCACTCGTATTTCTGATGTATGTTGTCACGCGATTTCAAACTAGATACACGTAAAAAAGAGGCACAAAAAATAGTCTACAAAAGAACTGTATTTACGAGCAACCGTGCGAATTCAAGCAGTTTCTGTGTTTGTGATTTTTATTACCGCATTCTTTGAATCGTCACACCGTCGTGCATTCGACTTATCCCTAATGTTTTAAAATATAGTTTACAAAATTATTTGTATCTTTAAGTTTAGCAAGAATTAATTTACATTAATTATTTACATAATACTTAATTCGATAATGTTTGCTTTATATTTCTAATAAAATAATTTACAAAGAGATATTAGATAATAACCGACAACATACGTGTTATATATTTTTCTATTTAAAAAAATATTCTATTATGAAATTGCACAAATATATTGTGCAATATATTAGGATAGTTTCTTAGATACACTTGACGTAATTCATGTGCAATGATTAATATCAGGTGACATCTTTGCGATAGCTATTATAATTGGATTAGTATCTTGGATGTTTCTTGTCGAAGAACACGTACGTCGGACCATAGGTAATCCAATAAGCATCTAATAGCATCGATCTCTCAGACATTTAGTCCATTAGATTCCAGGTTAGTTTATTGCTTCACGTTTTACAGGCTCACCTAAGAGTACACTTCGATTCCCGTCTGTGTGTGCGTTAGTCTTTCTCCCCTTAATTTCATTCTGTACTAATTGATGTTTGACCAACATTCACGCAATGCGCCGTCGCACGTGTTTTACAAATTGCAACTGTATTTTACAAAAAGACGCGCACAATTTTTCGACTAACTTTAATATCTTCAATCCTTTTCTGACAAATTACGTAATGTCGTTTTTATCAGATAAACAAGGAGAAATCCTGGAGCGAGTCATGGGGCGGCTTTCAGGTATTGTAAACAGTTTTTAAAATTTATTAGTTAATCTTTGCATCCTATTGTTGCGTTTTGTATTAAGTCGTTAGTCTTCTAAATTAGACTACTTTATTTACTCGACTGCGGAAATATCGCGAGCGAAATCGTGAACGGCGCGGCGCTCAGGCGTAACGCGCGAATCGCATACAATAAAGCAAAGCTCCCTTCGCTCCTACTCCGTCATATACATTCAATCAATGCCTGTATTTTGGTTGTGCTGAAATATAGCCAATCTCGAGAAATGCTCATCCCTGACTTTGAATCCCCTTCTCTCCTTTCATTCACCCCTTCACCGCGTGGAGTCGGAAGCGCTGTACTGTAATACGCCGTCGGATATGCAAATCAATCCTATGGTTTCCAATGATTTATCCGCTGGACGCAATTCGTTTAAGTGTATCCCGATTCCATTTCAATTGAGCGACCGCGCGTTCATTGTTTAAAGCATATATACCGGATATATATTGTATCACTAATCCTTCTCAGGCGCTTACGTAAGCTGCATCGGACGGAAAATTTTCTGCGCGACTAAGCCAATCTTATAATGTCTAATGATTAATTCTCCGGGTCCAATTTCTTTAAGTGTGCTATAAGTTGGCCGTGAATTAGACAGTTTACTTTGTTCAAGAAAGAGCGCACTTTAAAATTTATATAATACGCGCGCGCGTGTAGGTGCCCGTGTTACACGCGGGCGTTTTCTAGACGCTCCGCTGGAACACGTTCGCTCACTCCATGCGCGAATTTAAATATAAGTAAAAGGCTTTACTGGCACAATCCAGGAGTATCGTCTTTCTTTCTGGAAGTTGATTTGCCTTGCATGAAGCTTAGAGGGGGCTGCTTCTGCCGGGAATTCGCTTCACGATGTACAGGTCGGTCTCGTCCCTTCTTCCTTTTTCTCGGCAATAGAGGCAATGAGGAAGGAGAAAGAGGGCGACTTCGATCTCGGGTTCAACCTAGACATCGCGACACTAACGTAGCTCTTTTAATGGATTTTTTTCCTTCGCTTACTTTCCTTTCACGTGTAGTTTTTCTTTTTAAAAAAAGCAAAGAAATTCTTGGATTCTTTTATTTATCAATTTACCGTGTCAGTATACCATATTATGGAAAGTTAATTTGATTATTTTTGCAATTTATGTTGGATTTATAATAAACGCGTTATATTTGAACAATGTAACTTTTGCAAATACAGGAAATATCGGCATGGGCATTAACATAATCCAGTGACAGAATGACAGAATATATCTATATCTATCGAACATCTATCGGAATGCTCATCCGAAATCCCGCAAATCCTTGCGGGTGCGGCGTTATCCTGGGCGAGCAATTTCTCGCGGGTTTCTCATTTAATATCAGCAATTTAACTACTTCAACATCGCGCCGCAAAAGCCATAAATATCAGCTACCGTGGTCCGGAGAACGATCGTTGTCGCGATAGGGATGCACTAGATCGTGGTTGCACGACTCAGCAATGGAAGCGCACTCTGAAAGGGAGGGTAGACGAAGTTAGAGCGCGACAAAGAGACAGAGAAAGAAGAAGAGCCGTGCGGGAGGGAGGATCGGGTGCGGGAGGGAAACCGTTGTGGAAGGGGTTCGGCAACAGGGGGATGGGCGAAAGCGAAGGCAACGAGAGAGAAAAAGAGGTCGAATGAAACGCTAGGCGTTCGGGGCTACAAGTACACTCCGTGCTCGCACGCTAGAAGCTATACTTATACCTATAGGCAGTGGTGCATGGTGTGCCATGATGGCAGTAACTCCAGAATCCCAGGGCTTAAACTCGCCTAGCACCGAGGATCAGTGGGGAAACTTCCGTGCGCCGTGGCTTAAAGGCTTCGTGGTTGCTGCTCCCTTGCTTTCCGGGTAGCGGCAGCAACTTTTCGCCATGTTAATGGGCGCAATATGATCATACGTGGCGCGTCCGTGCCTATTTATACGCCACGTTCTTACTCCGTACTCTGTTTTCACAGTTCTTGAACACGTAATTCTTTAGGGCCGGAAAATAAGGACGGTACACGTACGCTAAGGAAAAGACAGAACCGGAAGAACTCGCGGGCCCTAGTTGAACCATGATAAGTTTAATTTACAGAATAACACGGAGGGATGGGCCCGCACTTGCATATTAAAATGACAGTAATATGTATCATCCCATATATGTCAACGACAATAACGCGGTGTATGAGATATGCGATGTATAACACACCGAGGCTACTTAATTAACCGATTCTATCAGGAGCAGAGTGTACACGCGTTTGCGTAATACCGTTGCTCTTTTAAGTAACGCTATTCAATTGTTATCGCAATCTTACATTATAATAATGACTTCTATTTTGCATTTTCTCCTCGGAGCCTGCCACGATTAGCAATGCGTAAAGGCCGAGAGAGAAGTATACCGTCGTTAATAAAGACATTAATATTGACTGGCAAGTGTATCTAGATATGCCGCGAGGGTAAAGGCAATCCAAGTCGGGAATAACGCTTGGGAATAGAATGCTCGGTCACGACAGGAATAACGTTTAAGAATAAAAGATGAGAGCGAAGAAGGAATGTACTTATTGCTTATTCATAAGAAGTCGGAAGAACGTTGTTTATGTCAAAATACGTGTGTATCGAAATATTCAAATAAAAAATACGCGATAAATAATATTCGATTTACATAATAATGTTATAAAGTTGAGACACAATTGCAGAAGATGTACGTTATTTTAATTCCGTAATTTTTGTTAACGTAAATATTAAACAAGTGTAATAATTAGATTTATGTCTCAATTAATTTTTTTTTTATACAAATTATTGAGAAAATAAGCAACGATATTTTTAATTCTTAAAATAAAATTGGCGGCCATAATTTCCATCCGTTCGAAGTTTCGATCTTTTTCCGATCAGACCGCCCCTTTGAGAGGGTATCGCAAGATTTATTCGCCGTCTGGTCACCATAGCGGACGACGAATATCACCAAAATGGGCAGCATATGGTGTACGGTGACGCCATTCTGCCAGAACATCCGTAGGGATTTTCGAATTTTGTTCATAATGATTGGACTCATAAAATCCATATCTCAGTTGTGAAAAGGGACGAGAGCCTAATCGAAAACCACATATGCGGCATATCGGGTTACGAAAGATGTAGAATTTTTTTCATATCAAAAGATTTTCAAGAGAAGTATGTATTAATAACTGATCAGATTAAAATTGTTAAATTGTATTGAAATACAGTATTGAACTACAAATATTGAAATACAAATATTGAAATACTGTATTGAAATACGGATAATGTGATTTTAAGGAGAAAATGGCTGACATATTTTCTTCTTCCATGTTGCTTGGTATACGTGGCAGATGTAGGCATCAACATTCCAGAAACGTAACCTATGGGGAGTTTCGGCTCCCCAATCGTTATAAGTTGCATCCTTAGAGACACACGTGGTACTGCGTATCATATTACGGTTGTTTCACGTGCCAATAGCGTCCACATCCGCAACAATTTCCTTGATCAGTTCGCCATCGGGTTACAATTACCAATTTACTCGGAAAACTCGTAAAGTATTAACTGTGACAGTCGGAGTTGTACATCTGCGTCGTACGTAGGGAACATCCCTTGCACAGCTCTGACATTTTCTCCGTAACTTCGATATATTTTTCAATCAAATACTATTTTCAATATGAAGTTAATTCTTTTTTATTATGTTCACTAGTCTAACCGTATTGAATGTTACTCTAATTGTTTCTCCTGTTCGCAGTTGTCACTTTTCTACATTAATAGAAATATTTTTAATTTACATATATTTTTTTATTCTTAAATAAATGAATAGTAATATATTAATAAGGTTCTTTTGTGTTATAGTATTTTTTAACATCGAACAAGCATTCTGTAGTGCACTAATAGTCCGTAGCGATGCGTGATTGTACAAGAAACATTGCCCAGAGTAAGTTCAGGAAAATTTATTTGTCATCCATGTTGTAACTTTGCTCGACAGCCATTGATTATGAGCTAGGCACACCGTGCCTTATCTTCCCCTTACACGCTTGGGGATCAGAATCCCCCGGTCTGGAAATATTTCGTACATCCCCAAAATTAATATCTGTTGGTTCAATATCATCTGTCGACCACTTGTATCCATGGTAGCTTCGTTTGCGACTTAATAGCGATGAAATGTAAGAAAAGATAATATTTCTGACATAACTTCATTAAGGAGTAGTTTTAAGAGAATTTATTGTGCTATAAATTTCGACTGAAAACTGAAATTTCCTGTGTGCTGATTATAATTACGTCAATTTTATCACTATTTTCATCAATATGAAAAAAATTATACAAATTTAATTTAGCGAGCACTGTAAATATATTTTTTTGACAATTATATGAAGTATATTAGTGTTTATATTCTTTAAAAGTCGTTTAAAAATTATTTTATGTCTTACAAATAATTTCAATTATAATTTTCTAAATGTTATGATGTTATAATAATCTAAAGTTTTAATGATGTAGAATATGAAATTACATTGTTACAATTATGTATGTAATTTCATATTCTACATCATTAGAACTTTAGATTATTATAACATCATAACATTTAGAAAATTATAATTGAAATCATTTGTAAGACATAAAATAATTTTTAAAAGACTTTTAAAGAATATAAACACTAATATACTTCATATAATTGTCAAAAAAATATGTTTACAGTGCTCGCTAAATTAAATTTGTATAACTTTTTTCATATTATTCTAAAGAATCCATACATTTAAAGAATAATAATGCGATTACAAATTTTAAAGTCTCATTCACGAAATCTACAAAATCACGAAATCTACTTGCGGTCAAAAAGAATGCACAGCGGCGTAAAACTCGTTTGTGCTATAAGTGGGAATTTGAGGTACTTGACTCGGTAATTTTTTTAACACGGCGACGAGCAGAATACGCAATGAATCAGGTAGTTTAATAACTGAGGTACAGGAGTATTCGGCTCACGGATGACGCGACGATGATGATCCGCCATTTCGCCGCAACTTGGGAGGTCCGCTCTTGATATCCCCCCTTCCTGTCTCCTCACCTGCCCCCTCATTTCTTCTTCGTACATGTGCTTCACTCTTTCGCCTCGCGATACCTTTCAGTCTTCCCTTCTCCCTCCATCATCTCCACGGTTGTCTTTCTCGACTGTCTGTCGTTTCATTCTTCTTTCTCACTCCTCGTTTAGATGTCCTTTTACATTGTAGCCCGTCCTTCCTAGCCCTTTTTTCTCTCTTTTGTGTTCTACCTTCCTTGCCGGGTAGATTTCTATTCTACGTGTTTTGAACATGGGATATGACCACTAGGGATATCAACTAACTTATATTTTTTATACTATATTAAGAGAAAACAGCACAAAAAAATGATCGAATGAGCAAAAATGGTTAGAACATTATAAATGTTAAAATGTTATTTTACATCATTGACTTTATAGAAGTATCGCTAGAATGCTAATCTAAACTGGAGATTTCTTTACAGATATTCTTATTAAATTTATGTTACAATTTATCAATTATCGAGATTATTAATTATTAAGACAAAAAAGAAAAAAATACCAAAGAAAACGGATTTTAATAAACAAGGTGGCACAAAGTAATCGCATTGATGAATCTAACGACTACATGGATGTAACGCTTGTAATAACCGGCAATTTGTGAAAAGAACTTTTAGTTAGAGAACTCGCCTAGCCACTTTTACGAGAGACCCGGAGAATGAAATTGCAGAAAGAGACGACGAAGAGGTGTGGAAACGAAGAAGAGTAGCGAAGGAATGGCGCGAACCACACTTGACTGAACGAGAATAATTATTATAGGATAAGCTTTCGCTCGCGCGTCTTACGAAGATTTTACGGTGCGATAATATTACACAAAATTGGATATCGATCAATAAAGGATTTTATTGTTAAAAAATTGAAAGCGAATACAACGTTACGTTTTAGTTGTATTTGTACTCTTTTTTCCGTAAAAAGAAGATATAATTACTGTTTTCCGCAAATTAGCGAGTAGCGATGATAGCCACAAGGGTAAAGCCGCAAGTAATGGGGCGAAGAATTACATTGCATTATGAAAAACAAGTAAAACCGAATAAATGGTCTCGTTTACCGTAGACGGAAAAGCAAAGCTGAATATGCGATAATAATGACGGTACCGAATGCGTTAGAAAATGCGATCTGCTAAAGATATCTTTACAACAACTCAATATACTGGATGTGGATATGATTTAAATTTAATGATTAGCTTTGATCGTTTGATCTCTATATCTTGGTAGCTCATGCGTGCTACTATGTTTAACTTACACATTTACGATGATTGCTTCTCGAACGTGTTCTATAGATATCTTTCTCAACATCTTTCTCTAAACATATCTTTGTCTTTTATCAAGTTCTTATAAAAATTTTTGAACTTTAATAAAATACCTTTTCTTGGAAATATCAAGCTACTTAAAATTAAACTTAAAATTAAATCACTTTTACTGTTATTTTGATAAAAATGTTTCTATTTTTATATACGTGTCAGAGCGTATCTCTTGTAATATCTTAATATGAAAAATTACTTTTAAATTTATTCCTTTTTTTGAATGAAAATTGTGGTTTAGCAACATTTCGTGTGCACCATAACATTAACGAAACTGCCGATGATCACAGCAAATAGCGTGATACAGCCAGCTTATCGTAGGGCTTATGATTACAGCGGCTTACGGTAGTAATTTTATTAACGCTTAACTATGTATCGATTGAATCAAGTTACCTCTAACATTAATAAAATTGTCGACAGTTTTCATGTCTTACAGGCATTATGCCGTTACCTAGTGGTTTGCATCATTTCACGACTCACAGTAACGATGTTGTAATGATAGCAATGTGTTCAGTTGTTTACGCATACATTTTTTCTAATCGTTTTCTTTAATGTCGTTGAGAATTTTTTAATAACATGAAAATTACACATTCGTGTATCTTTAAAAAAAAAGCAAAAATAAACATTACATTTAAAATTTTTCAAAGACGGCAGTCTAAAATATGTAATTCTTTTGATATATTTACATATGCTAATTTAAACACATTTTCCCAATTACCATCTTGAATCTAGATTATCATTTTATTAAACTTTTATTATATCACAAGTCGTAAAAACCTAAAAAATCGCGTGATGTTAATTTAAATAAACATCGTTTTAATACACATTATCATTAATCAATCCGATGTATAGACAGGAATAATATTACTGGTGTAATTTATGTAATCCCTCCGGAGAGTAACCGTGGCGCGAGAGTGAATAACAACGATAAAGTTACCGCGGCGTCAATGATTAGTTGGTTTTCGATAGCACGAATCGAGTTTCTTGTAAAACACGCCTATCTATATCAAGATTGAAACAAAATTCATGAATCTTTATCGCAGTTATGAAATGTACATCATTACTATTCAATAGATATATGTATAATAATATATCGATAAATTTTCCTATCTTAACTGGGACTTTACAAAGTTCCGTATTCTGCTTCTTTGCGACCATAAATTGTCTATAATACATCAAATGTGTAATCCGTTCGATTTAAAACGCAGTTTCAAGTTAACTTTATATTTATTATAATTATTATTAGAATATTATTGTTACAAATACAATTGGAACTATGTGGTGTAAATTAAAAAACGATAATTATGAAGAATTTAACAGTATAAAAAATATTATCGGACATATATGCATATTTATGGACTTTTGAAGAAATTGCAAAACAATTAAACAATTTCTAATCAGTCGCAGAACACATATGTTGACCTTAATTAACCCAATTGTCCAAGAGTGAAGAAGTTTGCGTTAATTACCGACGCAACCGATCGATGTGTTCGAATTCGACATTTATCAGATGAAAACCGAAGACGAAATTTATCGGTGATACTTGCACCGCAGCCAATCTGGTTGGCAACATGGCGTGTTGGCGAAATAGAGGGGCGCGGTGGAGGGAATTGGTAGGAGGGCATGGGGGTAAGCGCGAGAGGGAGGGAGGCAAGAAGGGGGTAGGACGAAAAAAGAGTCTCATCGCAAGGGCTGGCCCCGCGGGGACTAATTTTTATTTTCCCTCTTTTCCAGTAAGTGCTCCGCGTCCACCTATTTCTCATAAATTTGAATTAATTTACATGCATTTGAATTTAATGCACCGCCATGCTTTATCAAAGCAATTAAGCTTTTAAGCGCGCATTTGCATTAATCCAATGTTTACAATTACGGCACGAACCTCTTTTTCGAGCGCAGCCCGAGTTATTCCCTCCCCCCCACCCCTCTCTCACCTCTGCCCCGACGCTGACTACTACCGAGAGGAGAGACTTAAGATAGAGATTGGTGTCTCCTATGTTATATTTCATCGAGTTAATGAATTTATCACTAACTAGCGATCTTGCGAAAAGTAATGCACCGCCTTAAGTCATTGAGCGTACTAAACGACTCGTGTACGTGCATGACACGATAAGAGCTACATAATTAATGTTAATATCTACTCTTCGCACGGATTGCTTATCGTGTATCTTCCCCGTAATAAATATTTCTAATTTATACGACGCGCGTTACGGCAATATATTTTCTATATGAAAGTTGTAGAAAGGTAATGGCTAACGCGTCATTACAAGTGCACATAAAATAAAGTTTTGCTTCATCGTATAATAGATAATAGATATATCGTATAATCTATCATTTCTCATATTATATATTGCCTTCTTCATTCGTATTCGTTAATCTTATAGTTAGTCCTTTCGATAAATTTCTTCGCTTTCAATTTTTAAGAATTGTATAAATTTATGAAGATATTTTTGAAGATTTAAAATAGTCAGTGCAATACAGTATGATTTACACTAATTAAAGTTCTACTTAATATTGCGAATAAATTATAATCTTTCTCAAAATTTAAGATAGTGAATTAATACATTAATAGCATCGTAAAATATGATATATGATAATTTAGTACACATAATACTTTCTAGCTAAAAAATATTAAGGTCTAAAAATATCACAGAAAATTGGCACAGCTTATATCTCTGAAATGGGGAGAAAAATCTTCGATATAGAAAAAAAATTTCAAAATAAAGAGAAATAATACATACAGAGAAATAATGAACTTTATAATTATATTACTATTTTAATATTATTAACTATTTATATGCATACACATATTTAATTACACTTTCTTTTTAAAGAAATCTATATTTTTTGCATATAATATATTAATCAATAGTATTCTATGTAAGAAAAAGCCTAATGGTACTTTTGGAAAGAAATATTTAATACTTAAATTTAAAATGTTTTTAACTTCGTTTGATTGATCTTACTCTCTTCTCTCTCTCTCTTTTTGTGACACTTTTACTTTCTCTCTCTTTTCCAATATACTCTCTCGAAAGAGGGTATATTGTCTCGCGGACATGGACGTAGGTATGAGGTTATATCTATAGATATAATATAGGGAGTGAAGCCCTATTCAAAGCGGATGATTCAGTGGCCGCTGCCGCGCTTGGATAAGATCTCGTAGCGTGCCGCCTCGTCCATCTTAACCGCGAGACCGGCCAACCTGCAACAGCTAACCATTCGCCAACCAACCGGACCAATCCTTTCCGTTTTTTCGCCCTTTTGCGCGGAATCGCGGAATCTAGATAATCCATAGTGTGTCCGGGGATTCGGTCGAAGTCCTGGATATCCCGATAGAACCGAGACTCATTAAGCGTCGCTCGATAACCCGATCCGTCTTCGCGTCTCAACTTTTTCGCGAAGCGTCCGTTATTTCTGGATCCTGCGAGTCGCACACGGCAGACTTTTTAATATGCCAAAAGAGTTGCCGCGCCGGGGAACATTTTTGGCAGCTCGCTCTCGCGTATTGCGGATATGTGTGAATGGAGTATTCTGTGAGTAGTTCACCCACCAACTTTCTTGATTTACGCGAGTTCATTATTATTTTCGCACTACGGAACAATCGCGCCTCTTGCCTCTTTCGCATTTCCGTTTGTAATCCCCCCTTCTCCCCTGTTCATTGGTCTAGGAGAGATGAAAACTACAACTGGAACTACGTTGAATAATAGAGCGAATTTTTTTCTTTGCTGTAACAGCATTTTATAACGAATGTTCATTAAAATTTAGGGACGCAATTGCAATAAAGAAGAAATGAATATTATAAATTAGCATCCTCATCTTCAAAAATTCGCAGCAATTATATTCGATTGTGTATCATTTTCCTGCATCTCCAAAACTACTCGCTCGCGGAGATGCTGCGGCAGCACAAAATTGCCTTTTTGCGGCTCTTTAAATGTGAGTGTAATACCTCGCTCCGCCATTATCGCGCGCGCTACGTTTTAAATTTTCGGACGCGTCAAGTATAATTTGCTCTCCCTTACAAAATTTCAAGGCTGCCCGTAGCAATTATTCGTAATTGCACTCCGCGATGGTATCTAACGTATCGTTTCCGAAAATCCAAATTCAAAGTTCTGTTCAACCGGACGGTAATCATAGTTTCTTGCGGGTTAAACGCGCGATGGCGTCTTATTCGTCGGAACCGGCTCTCTGCCCCCTCCCCTTCAGGGCTGCGCTCGTACGTACTGGTAGGCCCCCCGGGGCTTCGTCGAATCGCAAGAACCGGGAGACCTGCCCTCTATGTCTTGCTCCGCTCTGAAAGGGGGCTTCTGCATCGCAAAAGAACGTAAAAGACCGGCCGGCAATCCGTAGCCCCCGCTTGCAAATTATCAAATCATCTAGTCCGATACTTATTAATGCGTATAAGTTAAGTCATTACCCGGAGACACGTAGCCTGCACGAGGGCACACGTAGGAGATTTACATCGCTCCCTGCCGCTCCCTCTGGATCTATAATTAGAATGTCGGATATATCTCGCCGAGCTTCATCACCAGGAGACATTCTTCGCAGTTTATCAAGCGAACGCGCTCGGGCGTTCTACGGAAGCGGCTGATTAGCTCTAATCGTTGCCACTTCGTTTACGAACTAATAATAATGCGTCCGTGAGGAAGACTCACGTTCGTGTTTACGCGGCAAAATTCGCGAAGCCTTTGGCGCGTTAATCCACGCAGCCTCCCTTGGGGACAGAGTGTGTCCGTACGCACCCACTGCGTTCCCTTCGAGGGCCATGGCCGCAGAGTTGGAAATAAGGCGGCAATAAAGCATATGTAAAATATATTCTTGAATTCCTTTTAGGACGCAGATATATGTGGATGGTTCGTGGGTCGGTTGCCCGCTGGTAACCATGTCCCCCCTTCCTCTTACAACGGCGCCGCGGATACGCACACTCGCTCGACTTTGTGTGTGCGCGCGCGCGCGTGTGTGTGTGCGCGCGGACATGTGAGTTTATAGATACGTGGCGAGATGTAAGTAAGACAGACGATCCGTTTCATTAGAAGGTGTCGCGACGTTACCCACCTGTACTGGGCCTCTCCGCCGTCTTTCGAAACATCCTTTTTGGTCTCTCGCCTCCTTTGGTCGTTATTTACGCTCAAGAAAATACCTTGCCAAAGCGTCCGTCTTATATGTGCCAAATATAAAAAAAAAATATGTCATAGGAAAATCGTAAATTCATTGGCAAAATAGCGCCATTGTAACATCGATGGGCTTACTCGAAATAAACATGGGTGGGACAATGGGAAATATGTCAAATCGTAAACTATCCTTTCTCCTCGGCGAGATTTTCGCACGAGGAAACAACAATGACGATATTCGGGTAGAACTTGGTGGAATGGAAACCCTGAGCGTAGAGACGAAAAGCAACAAGAAAGGGAAAGTTTGTCGTTTCTCTCTCCTCCCTTTCGGATAGGGGAAACGAGGGAGACGAAGAAAGATGTACGGAGCCGCGAGGTGTCGCCTTACAACCGGCTTGGTTCGCTTACCTATGCCGAGCCTCCTTTGCATGCCATCTCCACCACCATCTCACTTCGGCTTGCTCCTTTTGTGTATGCCCCGTCCCACAGCGTCCTCCTTCTCCTCTTCCCTTTCGCTCGAGATGCACCGTTGCGTTCGGTCTTTGCATAATTATTACGATTACCGCGAGTAGCAGCTGGCTCGTTGTGGAGAAGCCACCTCGTATCCTCCTTCTCTCCTACCTCTCCTGTTTCTCTTCCCAGCTTCTTTCTCTGTTCCCTTCGCCCGCGTTCTCCATTTCGCTCTCGTTGTTCGAGTGTCAGGAAACGAGAGATGAAAAAGAGAGGGAGGAGGGGCGGCTTACGTTCGCGTGTGTGTGTTAATTAAATTTCTTGAGGGGATACACGCGAAATTATCGTCGGGATCTCTGCCGGGGCACTTTTTGCTCGCAATTAATTGCGTGCTTCAACAGACTGTCAGCCAATCAGCGTCCTTGCCCCGTGTCATCATACGGCGGCGATGGATGAATTACAACGAATCACGTAACTCAGAAGCGCGTTAATGACATCCCGTCTACATACCGAGTCACGTACTTCATTAAAACGCAGAAGACGAGTATCATTTTGGAGCGGTATACGAATGACGGCGTGGCTGATGATCGACCTTCCTTCTACAATGTAAATCGCAATCTATTCAATGTTGGTTACGATTAGCAAATCATTCAATTTTAAAATGTATTCACGATAGGTTTGTAGATTGCAAATGCTCCATTACTACACTGAAAAAAAGTCTAGTTAAAAACGGATGAATCAGAAAATCTTGTAGGCGTGATCAAATATTTTGGATATTATAATAGAAATTCTAATTCCTATTATAATAACCAGAATATTTGATCAATTCTACAAGATTTTTTTTATTCATCCGTTTTTAATCAGAATTTTTTTTCAGTGTATTATATGTAATATGCGGCATAAATGATTAATTATATAGAAGAATAAATTTGTATGAAATCATTTTTCAGAGCACTAAATATTAAAGTGTTATGTAAATATTATTTATTACAAAGATAAGAAATAGCAATGATGATTAAACACATAAAAGTAGGGTATAAGCTAATACAAATTTCCGGACAACTTGTACAACGCGGTATTATGGAAATCTTGGTCATTTCTTCCATTATTTCCGCTTACTCCGATGTTTCACTTGCGTGGGAGTAAAGTCGCCACCTTGCTCGCGGCGTAGTTGCGCGCTTATTCAAAAGTGCTCGCACGTAAAGCTGATATCTTATTCTCGAATCGGCTATAGCTCCCTTCGGTCCTCTTATGGTATATCCCACTAGCTACTGGCGACATTCTTGTCCGCGTCGCCAGTAATTTTTCCCAATGTATTCTGCATCGTTTTACTGTGCCACGATTGCGCGTGAAGAAGAACGAGTTTACCAAATCAACCTTGTATTGAAATCACACGGCGACTGAAAGGGTTACTCCACGCAAGATGCGATTCAATAACTGGCAATTAATGAATCTTCTAGATTATATAAATATATATTTATATATAGAAATAACAACTTCTTTGCATGGTTGTTCGTTAAATAAGTTTATTTTATAAATGACATGTAATTTATAAACCATATACTTTTACAAGTTTTATTATTTCAAGCGATCGTAAACTCAACTTTTGTAAATTTTCCTTTTTTAAATATTTTATTATAATTTAAACTACCCGCTACTTGGCTTATTGCTGGCATAAGAAACATTAAGTTTATTACACGCAGCAACAAGATGCAGCAAAATTCTATAAGCGTTTTATCTGACCACTAATCCTACTGGTAGCCGTAGAAGAAATATACATCTTTGCTGTTCCTCATTTGCGAGTGTCAACCCTTAGTTTATTTATGCCGCCAGGTTTTTAGCATGTATTTATGATCGTTGAGGTTTCCGTCGTCACACCCCGAGAGGTCGCGTTGCCTCTCCCCTAAAAGAGAGACGATGTCTCGGCAGTGTAATGCCGCGCTCTTCGTTAGTCTCCGTTGTATATAACTTATTAATTACGGTTGACTAATGCGCTCCAGCTGTGCCACGTAGCAACATCTTACCTTCTCCCCTTCGTCCGCCAACTTTCTCCCGGCGCTTTCTTGGCAGCCCCTAAAAGAGGAAAGAGAGTACGAAGAGAGAGAGAGAGAGAGAGGAGAGAGTAAAGAGAAGAAGGAGACGCCCTGGCAGAAAACGAGACGAAGATCCTGGTAGAGCGTGAAAGGGAAGGGAAACGTAGGAGGGGATCTGGAAGGTATGGAAGAAGGTGGGAGAGAAGAGAGTAGAACGCGAGGGACGCTAGGCAGTAACTCACGCCCCCGAGAGGATTACCTACCTTGGCAAGGCTGGAGGAGGGTATATCCCACGTTGAGCTACGATCTTGCTGCGTAGCTACGCGTTCCTCATACCAAGTGTCCTCGGTACTCTCGTGCCGCGTGCAAACAGGGTTCTTCGAGAGCGTGAGCGCGTTCCGGATGGCACCGGAAGACCGAAACTGGTGATACGTGAACGGACTGTAGCGCTTCAAATGAAACGGAATATTGTTACAGGATACGCTCGAAAGGACCATTAAACGTTAATTGCCAAATGAAAGAACTAAAGAAGAGCTGATATTATCTATAATGCAGGAAAATGCGTCGAGCGCATTTATTCGCATACAATCGTTTATTCCCTTAATTTTTATCGCCTTAATTTTAATTATTCCCTTAATTTTTATTTTAACATTTTAACTTTAAGATTGTAAATAATACCTTGTAGTACACAATAACTTGTAGTACGTACTATAAATGCATTATTTTATGAAATTGAAATTAAAATATTTTTTAAATTAAAATTTTTTATATCAGTAATAGTTTTTTTGAAAATTTACAAATTAATTAGCATCGTTTAATATTTAAAAAATTTTTTATTTGAAAAAACATAAATGCATATATCGAAATATGAAGCATCTTATACTTATTTAATTCTGTTATGAGATTTTTCTATTTTTATCATGTTTTAAAAATACAATTTAATCTGATTGAAATGCTCTACATATCATACTCTTGTTGGAGTATTAATTATTATTTAATTGGGAAGCAAGAAATACAAGGATTCCCTCCGATTGATGTATCATTAATCTTACGTACAAAAACTGCCCAACGTTGCGGAAACTCGAGGGGGTAAGCCTACAGGAGATATCTCAGGAGGAAGTCTGGGAAGTCCTTCATGGACCCAATTCACTTACTTTGATTTGATTGGTCCCATGTATGATTCGACTCCGTATATATACGTGCACGTAACCCGGGAGGGAAGCGGAAAAGGAGCGAGGGTTACCGAAGGCAAGCTTTGGCATCGTGTTTTGCAAAGTTATACCGGCAAATCCCCAGCAGCAATCAACGTATTGGCTGTTCTTGTTAGAGTTGGCAACCAGTTAAGTTGCTCCCTGCCTCAGTTTATGGTCGAATACGTCGAAACTCGGCAGATCTCTTTCAACTGGCATTCCCCTTCACATTTGAAACTGTTCTCAACGAGCCGAAAAAAGCATTTGATTACTTGGTGAAATTTTTTTCATTCAACCGAGTTGCGAGTTTGATCTTTCCAATGTATGTTGTTTTCAAGATTACTTTTTTTTAGCGAGTACTTTTTATAAGAATATTGGTTGGAACGAATCAAATTGATAATTACAGATCAATAAATACTTGCAAAAGATTTCGATTTCAAAAGAATAGAACATTATTTCAAAAGTTTGTGAAAGAAAAAAAAAAGTTTATCCCTCTCATAATATTTCGTGATACGATGATTTAAAATTTTTTTATTATAACTCAGACTTTTAGAAGAACAATTCGGACGAAGGTTCCCGTGAGGTTGAAATTTTTTAGAATATACGGGCAAATATTTTTCAAGGAAGGCGTGAATAACGACCGAAATATTTTTCGCTCTTCTAAACGTGCTCTACGGTTTTCCCACTTTGCTGTTCAGCCAGCCAATCCCTCCCTGCCTTGCCGATCTCCTTCTTCTTTGTTCCTCCAAATGAAAGCATTTTAGGGTCTCAGCATAAAATTTATCCACCCCTTCGGTTAAACAGCTATGCGTATCTCTTTTTACTTCACGGGGTGTGCGGTAATCTTGATATTTCATCCCCTAATTTCGTTTAGTCCGCGATCTCTTGGATGAGACGTCATGCAGAGTGAGATTCATAATTCGTGGATTCGAAACATATAGGTATATGCGAAAGTAAAAAAAATTAGAAAGAAAAAGTAATTTCTGTATCAGTATTATGTATTTTTGCAGAATTTGTATAAATATATTTAAATGTACAAAGTGTCGCATAAGAAATAAAAAATATTCATATCTATTAAATAATAATTTTTAAAAAATATTAAAAAAAAATAAAATACAATTTTTATCTATTTTTCTATGCTTTACTACTTTATATTATAGATATACTTTCTTTCAGAGTAAAGCGAATGTTACTTTTTAGGAAAATCTTAATTTCTAATTACATAATAAATATAGCAAGTAGTGTTACAGTAGTCTATATTTCTTACTTACATATAAAAAATTGATTTAATTGGGATAAGGCTCCGAGATTTTATTTACAAAGTTCGAAAAAGTCTGTTGCTCTTGATCCACCTCGCGTTTCGGAACGCGTGCCAATAGAATATATGGAGAGAATGATTCGGCCGAGGATAATAGGAAGGTTTGATAGAAGATTCCGAAATGGAAGGGAACCAGACTCGATGGGGTCCGTGTGACAAATAACCGTTAAAAACGCAGCGCCGTAACTCCACACCCCTCCACGCGGCGCGAACCCGGCATGACAACCTGGCGTGAGAATCGTGGGGGTGTCACAGGGTGACAAAGGGGACGGGTAGAGATGTCCGGAGGGGTAGTTGCCCGGACGGCAGGACACTTGATTACGTCGCGATAACAAACATCATGCTGATATGAACTTTGTTTTTGGTGTGATACGGATACAATGGCTGTCTGGAATTGTGACAGTATATGCATGGAGTCGTGTGTGGCGTGTGACTTTGTACAGTTTGATAACGGATCAGCATAGAGCAACTTGAAGCGTTTTAATTAAACGATTTGTTTTACATCAGGACTTCGAAACGTAATTAGTCTTACATATTTGAAAGTGAAGTACTACATCGCATAATATTCTTGAAATTTCTGAAAACAGACTGTATATTTTTTTTCAGATTACAATTCTAAGAGTCTACTTATAAACCTTCAAGTTTTCATGTTCGATATCTTTATTGTACTGAGAGAAAAATATAGTTACTTTTGGCCTCAATCATAATTTTATAATATTTCTAATTGTAATAAATGATCAATTTAATTATATGCATCATTATGTTAACCATAATTATCGTTAGAAATATTATAAAATTGTAATTGAGGCCAAAAGTAACTATATTTTTCTCTCAGTGTGCACTTGAAGTTTTTAGTAAGCAATATTTTGCTAACGCTAGTTAGCAAAAAATTTTTGAGAAATTATATTGAAAGACTATAAAATGACATGTGTAATTTTTATTCTTAATCTACTACATCATTGATCAATTAAACTTTTTCGAGAGGTGGAAGGATAAGTTGATAGAGCGAAAGTCGTTATATTATGGATATTTATGCACTTGGGCACGCACCGTATGCGAGGAAAAATAGACTAAAAGGAGGCTGCTTACGGCCGAGAAGAGGTTGGCTGGTTTAGGTTGGATACCGGTGGCAGAGGTGAAACGGGAGGGTTTTTACGAGGCAGTAATGGCCGATAAGGTGAGCTTGCGCCCCCACTGACGGGGCTTACTCCGCTACTGTACCCAAGTGACTGTTCAACAGTACCTATTCGTTGTCGTATACTCCCTTACTTTCTCTCGGAAACGACTCATGCCACGCTTTATTTTAAGTCGTTTACACATTTCCTTTATCGGCACGAGCCTTCTTTATAACGCCGCAACGTCTGATATTCGCAGTCCGAAGCGCTAACGGGATATCAGAAGTTCGTTAGAATGCCCTTTTAAGTATTTTGAGCGGCAGCTCATAAAGATAACGTAACTCGTTTTAGAACAAGATAAGTAGCAGGAATGACGAGTCGATGAAATCTACACACTCAGGTCTCATTATACTATCTCGCCAATGTATATTTCCCTTATTATTTTTTAATAGAAATTTCTTTCCACAAGAAATGGATTTTTTCCGCATTTCAAGTACTTTGACGTTTATACGTGGAGATATAATTTACATTCTGTTATTAGTAGCAAAATAATAAAATTCTTTCGACGTGCCATCTTGTCCGATGCGCGATTCGATGTAGGTACCTGTATTGATAGGAATCAATTAACATTTTCTGAAAAATTCATCATCTTCTCAACCGTTATTTTATTTGCAATTCTTATCGGGGGAATTGGGTAGATACCTATAACATGAGAAGAAAACGAAAGAACCCGCCGCAACTCTGGTTTCGTTTGTTCGCAGGGGCGAACGGAATGCGCAGGCGCGGCCGACAGACCTACACGCGCTACCAAACTCTGGAGCTGGAGAAGGAATTCCACACGAACCACTATCTCACCAGGCGGAGGCGGATCGAGATGGCACACGCGCTCTGCCTGACGGAAAGGCAAATCAAGATCTGGTTCCAGAATCGGCGAATGAAGTTGAAGAAGGAGATCCAGGCGATCAAGGAGCTAAACGAGCAGGAGAAACAGGCGCAGGCGCAAAAGGCGGCGGCAGCAGCGGCGGCAGTTGTGCATCAGCAGCAAGGGGGCGGTGGGGGACCAGAGGGGGGCAACTAGGGGTACGCCCTGCATCGGAGCCCCCCTGACCACCCCACCGCCAATCCACACCACCCTCTACTAGCACCGCAATGTACACAACTGTATTAAAGGTAAGTGTAAATTGTCTGATAATTTTTTACTGCAACTTTCTTTTGAAACAACTGTTGATCAGCCCTCCCTCCGTAACGTGATCTTTTGATTAGAAAAAGTTCCATAAAGTTTGTTTGAGCATCTCAATGGTACTCAATTAGGTTTCTTCCAGTAATATCAATAAAAATAATACTTTTATTTCCATAAAATTGTTTGCTATTAAAAACATATACAATTAAATAATTAGAATTTTGTTAATAACATTTATAATATAACAATACTATTAATTGATTACTATTTAATTATATAATATTGATTAAATATCGTTTTTATGATTCACGCTAATTTTCGCGTTGACTTTCGTCGCCTCTTTTATAAACTTTATATTAATTTTTATTTTTAATCTCGAGACTCCCTCGAGAGTCATTTTCCATTTGTTTTAGAATATTTATCTTTATTATTTTATATGAGATACTTATGCGTATGTTTTTCGACCATATTATAAAATATAAAATTGTAATTCAACACTCTTTGCGAATTAATAAAGCGTACGTATACGCTTGATGCAACAGTTAGGATTATGTGCTGTGCACTAAAAAAATGATAGTCGCATAAACGTTAAAAGCAGCGTTAAAAATGAGATTCGAGCTTTTAGCAGCAGCGGCTTTAAAATTAAGTTTACTCGGCGGGCTTAATGAGGATAAACCGCGTACAAGCGTGCCTTCATAATTTTCTAAGTTATGCTATTCACGTGTGTTTAACTTGCGCTGAACGTGCATCCCGTGGGAGCGACGAATGCAAACTTGAAATATCGCATCGCGTTTATCTTGTCGTTCCTGCCAGTACCGAATAAAAAACTAATCAGTTTTATCGTACTGTGCTTGCTTCCCTTGCTCTAAATAATCCTCGGTATGAAGTAAAATTACGATATTTCATATCATGAGTTTCCTAGTCGCAAATTTGGAAACTGTCAAAACACATAAATTTAAAAAAAGAAAAAAAGTCATAGATTGCCTGAAGAAAGAGAGCAGAAAAAAACGAAAGAGAAAGTTAGGTAAAAAAATCCCGGGACAATGTGCATATTTCGTTACACTATTATAAAAAAATTGTTGCGTAATTTCTATCCATTCTCGGAAAATAGATGACCCTTTAAATCGTTCGGTCGAGACAATTGTAAAAAAGATTTCCGTTTTTTTTTTTACACTTTCACGTGAACCTTTGTCGCCGTTCAAAGTCCTTTCATATTTCAGCTAAAAAAATGACCTTAGAAATACGTTGACTTTAGAAATAGCTTTCACATGGATTCTGATTGTCTGTCGATTATGTTACGCATATATATTTTCTTTTCTACAAATACGAGTATTTATTTGTCAACAACTTTCAATATCTTTTATTTTTTAAAAGATAATGAAAGCTTTTAAAAGATTTTAAAAGGTTTCTAGCTTTTTTTAAGTTATTCGGAAAACAGCAGAATTCATTTTAACTAAATTGTTTAAAGTGATATACGTAAAATATTAAATACTGCAGAAATTGCCATAAAAAAATCACAAACTAATTTAGTACATATATGTTCTCAAAATATTTAAAACATCTGCGGCAGAAAGGAAATACGCCGGGCAGAGAACTACGATCGAAACTCCTCATTCTTCGGAACCTACTGGAGCGCTTAATATCTCTTTTTTGGTATCTTCGGGCGACGAAGAAGTTCGGGCATAAATTTTGTCCCGATTGCACGTAATATTACGCCAGCGAAGCGATTCCCCGATTAACTCCGTGGATTGCGCCGTAATTGTACGCCACTTGAATCGCGATTAAATAACTCTTCGCCAGTAATATTTATTTAATCGTGCTTATTTAATCTCATACCTGAGTAATTGTGTTCTTAAAAAATAATCGTTATCAATTTCTGCCACAATCATAGAAACATAATAAAAATTAATGATCCACTTGACGGATAATTAGATTTGAAAATTATTTTATTTGCAACTTATTTGTTATTTTTTTATTTATTTCATATTTATATCTTTCTTATTGCATATATTCCATTTTTATTTTCTATCCTTTATTATTAATACACGTTTAATGAATAAATCAGATACAGATAAAGAAACATGTTTGCCATTATGACAAGAATTTTGTAAAAATAAATTGCAGTTCTGAATGTGTTATTCGAAAAAAATGAAACATTGATTCGCTTCTATAAGTCGATCTAGATATATGCGAAGATAAATTTTGACAGAGGACATGAAAAAGCAATTTAGAAGAGTTTTAATGGCCGATATATGGTCGCGACGACATCGAATGATTCATTCATTTGTTCTATCAAGTTAGAAATGTCTGTGAACGCTTTTATTTATACGTTCGTATTATTTATTTACACGTTCGTGTTAGCAAAAATACATATAATATTTTATAATATTATTATAAATATTAAAAATTTTATCTTTCTTTAATATATAATAATATTATTATAAATATTAAATATTTTATCTTTCTTTATATGTGTTAACATTATATAAGAGAGAGAAAAAATTGCGTGAGAAAGAAAATAGTTTATAATTAAATGTTTCAAATAAAAAATAAAATTCTATAATATAAATATCATAATATATCTATATGTAATATATGTATGCATATAATATGCACACTGTATATATACACAATATGTTTTAAATAAAAACGAGCAAATTATTTATACATATAATCATTTATACATATAAATTTATACAAAAAAATATAATCATTTATACATATAATTATTTATACATATAAATAATTTCTGTTTATAATTATGATTAAAATCAATTTATCTAAATTAACTTATTTCTCAAATTAATAAACATTAGGTGTTCTCTACCTCTTATTTTTTTATATTTTGTACATATTATATGTATATGCATGATATATGAAAGCCAATGAATAATTTTGGCAAAGTCAATAGCAATGCCATCTATCCGTTTCAGTAGTTTCTGAGTTAAATTATGGCTGCTTCATTCCCTTCTATTTTGTGGGCGTGGCTAAGGCGTGTATATCTATTTTTTGGCATTGGTTTATCATTTATTACAAAAATTTATTGTTCTTTTATGACATAAAATTATTAAACTATGCATTGGTTATATTAATTGTTAACAAATATACATAAATTATGCGAAATACGGAGAATAACATTCAAATTTTGAATCATTCCATGTAACACTCCGCGAGGTACTCATTTTAGATCCACTTGAACCGTTCTCATGGTAGGTGGCAGCACGAATCGGTATTATTCGGTCGATAACGTTTCGTCTCCCTTACCGACTTCTCTGTCGGTATATAACTTAATTTAGAGGTTGCCTCTACCCACCAAGCAGGATATATTGAGCGGTAGTTCGATGATCGCCCGTAATGCGCTTTATGGTTTGTTTTTATCGACGTGGTTATATAGTAACTCACGACTTTCCTGTTTCTCGGCGTGGTGAGTCGAATCGGCGCGACGCGCCCATGTGCGCGCACGCTGGTATTGGTGTCGTATAAAACGTACACCGTGCTGAGTCGGCAGGGCTATTCACATTTTCCCCGCGAATGCATTCCCGGAGCTATCGATCAATAATCCAATAAACCCGCGATTCGCTGCCCCATGAAGAGAAAATAAAGTATGACGCCGTGTGATTTTATTGCGTATAAAGCGTGATTTTCGACAGATCGATGCGCGATCACTGTCGCTTCTTCGCGCGCGCGTTTACTTACCCGCTCGCCAAACGGGTAGGTCAGGGATCTTTATTGGCTGTAAAAGAAGACGTTTTACGATCCATAAAAGCGTTTATAGCGCTCAAGTAGTCTTACCTCGGTTCTTACATCCCGGTTATATCCATTACCCCTTCCGCGGCCTTTCCAAGGGCGGCCACTGGCACGCGTTTTCTCTCTCTCTCTCTCTCTCTCTCTCTCGAATGCCTTTGAGATTTACAGGTTACGCTCCCGGTAACACCTCGTAAACTTGGCTTAACGACTTTAACCGGGCCTAACTGCTTCCTTCCTGCAATCAGACCCTGACCTACCTTGCACACGATTGTCCTAGAAAAATTTCGAAATATCAATTGTACGTGGCACTACTTTGCGATTTTATGCGAAAGATTTTAATGTGTTTTTCTATTCATTGAGATAAAAACAACTCTTTAATTATTTACAATAACTAAATCTATAATTAATTAGAAAGTATACAAGATTAATCATCAAAACTTTGATAATGATGACTAGATCTGTATCAATCCTTTTGTACAATGTATTAAATTTTACTATGTCATTAATTATTTATCATTGTGTAATAAAGTTGGCTAGATCTTTTAAATTACTTTTTATTTTGTTCTTTAAAAATTATATTCAATTAAGGATAAATGTTCTTCTCACTTAACTTTCGGTATTTCTCGATGAGATATGAATTTTACGAAATCTCTTCTTACTTGATATTAGCATTAGAAAGTAAGCAGTACACTAGCTTTCGGTACCATTGCACCACATTTACACAACAATAAGGAACTACAATATAAATACTCGGAGAATCCCTGCATTTCAAAATTTAGAAATATAAAGAAGAACCACGCGCGAGGTAAAAAACAGACAAAGAATTGGTATCGTTTCTTTTTTTCCGTTTCTCGCTTTTTTCTTTTCCTTCTTTTATTCAATGAAATACGGCTCGTAAAATATATCACAGGCAACACTGTGCACATTGACCAGAAATTCTCGATACAAAACCTAAAGTCCGCATAATTTTGTTTCCTCCCTTTTTAAAAACCTACTTAACATATGTTTAGTTTGCTTGGTTGATTATACTTGATTATACTGATAAACTTAAATATCTTGTTATATGAAGATCGCTGCATTGACAAATTATTTTACGTAGTTTTCCCTTCGTCATTTTTAAAATCGAATATATTTCAAAAGGTGTAGTGTGCTTTAACATTTAACGAATGTAAAATGATTAATCTTAAATCTCTAATGTATTGAATTTGAAGAATAATATTACTAATCTGATAAAATAAGTAAGAATATTAAATCTTGTCTCATCTCGTTATATTATATTTTGCTAATAAATTTCAAAAAAATAATTTTTATCTCATGTTGATGATAAATATATAAGTGAGTAGCTTTTATAAGTACCTATTAATTTAAATATGATTGCACGCCAGGTAAATTATTACATGCTGCATTTGCTATACCAGAGGAATGAATAAACTATTTATTTTAATTTATTTTCGAGAATGAAAGTACGCGTGTTTGATTTGACAACAGATAATTATATCATTTTCAAATGTCAATGTACTTATGCTAATTAATTTGATTACTCTATTCAAGAGGATATTTTCAATTTCTAAATAATTTATTTATGAAAGGCCGCTCAAGATCAGATTAGAATAAAAATGGAATGAGTTGAATACATTTCTTGCTCGTGCTTATATGATAAATATCGTCCGCTCAATTTGCCGTCCTTTCGTTTATATGCTTTATGGTTCTACGATGGAAATAATTTTAATTTGCATTATAGGCTAACTTTCTTGCATATATTTTCTTATGATCATATAAACGAGCGTCGTATGGTATATACTACGTGCGAAGAGACCACAAATATTTCTAGGAGCGACGTAAGTTATGTATTACGCAAAAGCGTGATGAACTAAAAGTTCCGACCACGAATAAAAAAAGTAATACAATAATAATATAAGAAAAGAGAGAGAAAGAAAGAGAGAGAGAGAAAGCTTCGTTGTGCGCTCTCCGCGCACTTCCGCTTCTTCCAAAGTTTCTATAGCCGAACAATCATCTCGCTCACCGTCGCGACTTCCCGCAGAGTGTATCACAATTAGCTGGCATCTTTCACCTCACACCATCATCACACCCTCTACTCAACTTTCATAAAACCTTCCCCTTTCTTTATATAAAATGTACGGATACGCGAGCCAACACGAACAAATTTAATGAACTGCCACGCAAACTTTTGAGAGCTTATTTCAATATTATGATGAATGTAAACGAGTTGGCACTATTTCAGCAGCGCCAAAAAAATTCACGAAAGGATATATTTAGTTACTTTACAGAGCACATAATGGATTGTACAACTTGCAAATTGAGAAGAGACTGAATGGACCATAATTTTTTATTTAACTTACAGAATGTTGTAGCAGAAGTTAAACATAAATCGAATTAACGGGAAGGAAGATGAAAGGAAATTTTAAGGAAGCACTATTTCATTCGAAAATATTTGCTGACGCTATAAATGCAGAATAACTGAAATATTGGCAATATAATCGTGATGATTTGACGATACGGAGGGGTGCATGATTAATTGTTACGCTTTATATCGGAAGTGAAGTTGCGAAGCGGAAGGTATTTCGAAGCGGCGGGTTTTGCCCCGCGCTGTACACAAACTTAAGAAGTAGATGCGGAAAGGAGGGGACATAGCAGCAACGTAGTTAGTTATACGCCGTGCATGCTGGCAACAGCACCGGTATGTTTTTCATTTTCTTTATATCACCCTTGACGCTCGTAAAACCATTACCCATGACCAAGCGAACGCAACTTCTGTATAAGCCCTATCGGTGTGGCTCGTATAAACGCGCGGCGCCGAGACATTCTTTGATGATACTGGAACTTCTTTTACTTGCGCGCACTCCTGTAGATCCGTAAGACGAACCCAATTTCCTCGGCGACGGCAAGTCGACCCTTCGGATTTGCTCGACATGCCCACGGGAAGAATTCAGTTTTCTCGTTCGCCGATTGGTTACATCTTTCCACGGCCGTTATCCTTTCGTAACGTATCGCATCCAATGATTTAACTGGCCGCCGCGGTCGCCATTGTAAAAATTCAATAAATTTTGAAATTAAAAACAATCAGATAGTCCAGACAGCACAAAATCTCCAAAACATGTCCTATTCTTCATATATTCTTCATATAAACATTCTTAGAACATAGGAAAGTTTTTAGAATATTCTTGAGGTGTCTTTAGAAGATTTTTGCTATCTGGGAACTCATTGTTTAGTATTATTTGAATTTCTAAAGTGAAGCGAATGATACACATATTATTCTTATTTATTTATTAATTTGTGTATGTGCATTTTCTTTATACATATATCGATTGCAAATATTTTATTGTTTAACTGTCTAGTGAACTTCTTAAAATTTTATTATAATTAATGTTTAAAATGTTGAGAGTTTTACTCTTGCGAGGTCAGGAAAACGAGTTGGAGACTCCGATGTGTAGATAAGTCAGTTAGCGACTCGCTCTAACACGTTCCGACGTGGTGCGTTTTTTTGCATGGGTATTTTCTTATTGCTCTTTCCTTCCCCTCTTTCTCTTTTACTCCCACTCATTTCTAACGAGTGATTCATCATCGGTGTCGCCTTCTCTTCTTTCTCTGATTAACTGGCTGGCTGGCTGGCTGCTTGGTCCCTGGATCTTTCGCTTGTTCTGTTTTTTCTCCTTCCTTTCATCTTCCTCTTTTTCCTCCTAGCTACTCTATATACTTATTTTGTTTTTATGCTGTAGTCATATCAACACATAATTCTTTCTTGTTATTAAAAACAGATTTTTAGCTTTCTCGCATATTTTGAAATCCCATTATTCGTTAATATGTCGGGTCTGTTGAATTTAAGTTCTGTCTTGAAGTAAAAATTTTAGATTTTTATATAATCTTGCGACTAATACGGTTTTTAACTAATCATTTATACTTTGAATTAAAACGAGCATATGTCATTGTAAAATATCTGAAACGATATTTTTTACTTTAATTTTATTTCGATATGGAGATACAATATTTCTCTTCAATGGCATGCTTATATTTGCAGACTGTCGATTTAAACAAAAATAACCATTCCGAAATCAACAGTGTTTGAAGACAAACTAGTTCACGCGCCGGCGCTTCTAGCTTATTCATTTCCCGATAAAACTCATCATTTAAAGATTCTGTTTTATCCGATGGAGATGCTATTGTTTTATTTGGTATTAATGAATCTTTAAGCGCGCGAAGTTGTAGTTCGAAATATCCATGCATTTTGATTAGTATTGAGGAACGAGCATCGTTCGCTTCGAAAAGTCCGGCCTTCGGCCCGGAAGGTGGGATTCCAGTAATTCGGTCATGGAATGGATGGGCGACGACGAGAGAGCGAGAGAGGTACGATGAAGTGGGCCGGGTGAAGGGATAGGATAGGGACGGGAGGGCGTTTCACGGCACCCTGCATGGGGTAGCTTGCAACCTCACGCGACACTAGAGCCATCTATATCCCGGGAGATTTATGAGTTCCTGGTGCAGCGGCTGCTCGTAGCAACTACACGCTACACAATATCGGTATAGTGCGATGGTAGTGCTGCCCCCTGTCGCGGGACGAGCGCACTGTTGCTCCGCGGGGGTTTCGCGCACTCGCGTTCATTCAACGCCGTCCTGACGCAAAAAACTGACTCGATCTCAATCCAAACTCCCTCTCTCCTCCGTGCCCGTGCACTGGCCCGTCAGCCACATCGCTTCGGCGATGTATGCATCCATAGGTGTACCTGTTCCGCCCTTGAGAAATCGCATATTTTCTACCGCTATGGTCTCTCTATACATGGCGCGCGAATTAATATATCTTTTTAGAGGCTGTACATCTGACAAATACAAGATGGATGAGAATTTACTATTTCTTGTTGTAATAATATTTCATTTGCTGTAGTAATTGAATAATTTTTACTTCGAACAGTAAAATTTACTAACATAAGCTTATTATAATAATTTAGAAATAATAATAATTTAGAAAAAAATATCTTTATATTACATTTTTTTTCTTGATTATAACATATATAAGAGCAATTTTGATCAAAAAAATTTCAAACAATAAAAATATATTATAATGTAACACATTACAAATTTATAAATATATTCTTGACAACATTAACTTTGAATAAACTGGAAAATATGTTTTAAAAAAAATATATTTATAAAGTTGATAACGTTTATAACGTTGATTGTCAACTTCGTATGTAGATGCTGATGTTTATTCGTTTATTCATTCATCAACGAATAAAAATTACATCAAAGAATAACAGAGATAGTTCCTACATATAATTAAAAGTTAAATGCGCAAAGAGGCGAGGTATGAGCCTTGATTTCCATTCACGATCGGCCAAGCGTAGAGAATGGCGAGCCGAGATTTTCGAACAGCCCCCCAGACACAGCCGTCCGTTCACACTCCGCGTGATATTCTGCAGGGGTAACCAATGAGTATGGTACGGCCGGAGTGGAAAGGGGGAGGGTTCACCCCCCCTGGTGCTACGCGAGTACGGGACGATGACGACGACGATATGAGTACTGGTATCTACCTATCTACCTATGCTTCTACACTCCATCCCACTTCACCCCATCCCCTTGATGCGGCCGGTTTACGAGCAACCTGTGGTAACGAGAGCGATAGATAATAACTGCTCCGTGCTCAATTCCATTCCCCTCCCCGCGTCTCTTCTCGACCCTTTGTCTTTCTCTTTCCTAAACACGCAGTCACACAAAAAAAAAATAATACGCGCGTGCGCATATTCCTATACATATATAAATCCAGCTGCAATTTTTTTAATCTTTTGCGGTTCATTTCTCGAATGTTTCCTGCAATCTGGTTAAATAGATCGCACCGATATCGCGTGGAACAGGAGAACCGGTTAAGATTTATTCGGACAGAAAAAAATAGGATTAAATTCATTTCTATGATATACGTTCTATGCTGATGTGTGTGAGCTCATCGTGTGCGCGACTTTCACAAAATTATAATTTCGACGTTATTTTTACTTCTCGATAGAGAAAGTGCCTCGAATTTACCCTGAACGCGCGACGTTGCTTTGCAAAGCCATATCGAGAATCGTGTTTCTGGTTTTTGCGAGTTTTAAGTATGAGAATTTATGGCGGCTTAAAAACTCTAGTTTCTCCTTCGGAAATCCTGATAAATGCGCGCAGGAAGGATGCTTAGGTATGTACGGCAGACTCAGTTTCAGAGCGTCGCGTACTCCTGGAAAGGCGGAATAATTCTAGGCCGAACAGCAAACGGCAGCTCAAATGAGATACAAGCGTGTGTAAACAATTTTCAAGTAACAAGGATTGCGCGAGTTCGAAGAGAATTCTAGAAACTCTGTTTATTGTCCAAAGTCACAGTGATATTTTATTAATATTGATTCTCTTTTAATAATACAAGGATAAGGAATAATATTCAGTTGGAAAAAATATTCGTTGTATTTCATCGTAATAATATAATAAATTTGTCACAGAGATAACTTTTATATGTTTAAAAATTTTATACTCTTTAAAAATTACATTTTATTTATGACTTTATACAATAAAGTAAAATCTTCTTGAAAGGAAAGAATTATATTACAATTTATTTGTGATCTTAACTCTTTCTTATCTAGCACGATCGTGTAAAAAAAATAAAACGGAATTAGTGATGTAAAGTTTTGTTATCTTTCATTCCCCGCGAGACCTAGACTAACCCTTTCGCTCTTAACGTGAAATATTGATATCCCGAGATACTAACACTATCGAAACTCAGACTCAACGTGCGTGTGACCGGATAAGGCACCATGTGCATTCATTCTATTACAAAAGAAGCTGAACCAGCACTCGCGGTCCGACCCATCGCATCCCTAGCACGTTGTATATGTATATAAATGTATATAAAAGTCAAGCCCTCTCAAACAGTTGGTCTTACATGACGGTTTCGCTCTCTGAGAAAAAAATAGACACTCTTCGTAACTTTTTAAAAAATGTTGTGTCGTTTTAATCCGATTATTGTGACAATTAAATAATCAACAACATTATACATAATTTAATGATATTTTTAATTTCTTATTTATATTTAATTATTGATTTTTTTATTATTAAGACTTTGTATGATTTTTTGAGATTTTATTGAGATAATTTCTTTCGCATTTTGTTATCGTAAAATTATGTTTGCTGATTTTACTATAAAAAATTTAACATGTTCTAAATATAGTAACATGTGTACAACATATGAAGTAAGTTAACACTCCGTCGTTTCTGTTTATGCTTCAGGTGAGTGGCAGGATGCACCCGCTGTCTCTGCAATGCCAAATAGATGGTCGATGTGCGTATCTGTCGATCGTCAATTTATCGGTTGCGGCGAATCGGATGCTGCACCCGGTGAGTGACGAACCTTCCCCCACCACGGCTACCTCCCCGTAGCTCACTTTGACCGATATGCTCCCAGACCAATCAGTATCCAAGTACACACAGTATCATCCATATAAGCCTAGCTCTGTTGTAGTCATTCCCCTTTCTGGTCTCTCTACCTGTAGTTTCTGCTTTGGTGCAGTAGCATGTAGATAGGGGGTTGAATTATCGAGGGTGGCCAATCAGCCAACGTCCGCGGATCCGGGGTGTCGTTTGCGAAAAATCGACCGAGAACAGAGTCACATTCTTCCGATGTGTATTGCGATAAGTTGTATACGGCAACTTATAGAAACTGAAATACGTAACGAATGGGCTGCAACTATTTATAGGGTTAAAATATAGAAAGTAAAAAAAAAGCATCTAACTCTCTCGATGGGCGAGATTGAGTCGATGTTAACGATCAGTTCGCGATGAGCTTAGCAGAGACACGACTCTTTCATAACTCATAATGTACAAAACTGCTATTAGAACGATTCTCCTCATTTTCCTTTGTTTAATATATTTTTTCTCGAAAATGCGCACTCGATACAGCCTCGCGAGAAAGAGAGAAAGAGAGAAAGAAAGAGTGTGAGTGAGTGAGAGAGAGAGAGAGAGAGAGAGAGAGAGAGAGAGAGAGAGAGAGAGAGAGAGAGAGCGAAAGAGAAAAAGGATAGAAGTAATTTTGTCTGTTGATGTTATGTTTTTGTTATTTTTTTATTATCTGCGAAGCAATAAGAGAGTGCGTTTATATTGTTACCACTTTCGCTTTGCTAATTGTAATTTTCGCTCATGTGTTATAAAAAAGACTGTTTTATTTCATTTTGTTATTAATTAGAATTATTATTTGAAAACAACGTATACCGGCAAAGTGAGACTAATGATGGAAACGTACTTTTTTCGATTGGTACAAAATATATACATACATATATATATATATCGATATTCGATAATTTTGTTAATATTGTATAGAAACGTTTATAATGTGCGTCTGCTTAAGTACCTGCTAAAGCGGTCAAGAGTGCGCGATCTCGAGATGGGTATCTCTTTTGAAATAAATTCGGAAAGGTTCTTCTGCCGAGAGGGGGAGAAGGAGAAAAACGTTTCTTTTCTTTTTTTTAATCAACTTCAGTCTTAGAGAAGCAAGACGAAAAGATAGATTACAAATGCGAATATTGTAATGTATGTATTCTATCTAGTACCTAGACGCCTGCTCTGTAAAGAGATCTGTGGCGTTATCCTATACAGTAACTCTATTCTAGTTAATGAATGTATACGAATAGCCGCTAAGAGGATGCGAGAATAATACGTAAACGCAGTATTTCTAAGAGGTATGTAATGTTAATAGTTATTTATTTTGTGGATCTCTCGGAACAAATATTTCATTGCTCTGCTGTGCTCTACGTTATTAATTAGGCACATAGTCCTGTTTAGGGGTAGGCGTTACCTATGCGTAGTGGTAGTTATTTGTGTAAATGTTCCGCGTGGCAAATTCTTCTTTTTCTTTTGTAATATACTAGGATACTAACTGTCTACAAATCTGAATCCTTTTATTATATGTAATCCGACAGCGACCAGGGCCGAACTAGCTGCCTACGATTAAGATTATATTCCGGCGTTTTTTCGGGACGGTTGCCGTTTTGAACGCTATTGTAATATTACATTGATTATACGATTGCTAAAAAAAAAATAAATGCGATGTAAACTTAATAATACACGTCTTACGCTTCATTGTCTGCGGCCCTGGCCGCAGCAGTTCGTCCCGCACCAGATCCGCTTTCCTCGATCCTCGTCATTTGTCACTCTCCGCGATTTGAAATCAGATTTTACGAGTTAATACATACGACTATTAAATTACATCGCGAGCACGATTGGATTTTATAGCAACAATGTGTTGTTTTCGATTACAAGATAAACGATCCGTTGATATCCCCGTTATTTATCATGAACGAAAATATTACTTTAACGCGAGCAACATTTTCTTTGGCGTTTCTTTAACGATTCCTTAACGATATCGCGATGTGGAGAGTAGAGGACGTGCGGCGCTTGCTTTACGGCACTTAAAGCACTCGTTAGGCAACGTCACCGCGGTACAGGATGGTACCGCCTTAACGGGCGCCGCGTTGATCCGGAGTTGAGCTTTCCACGGACAGCCATAAGTCTCGCGACGCTCCGAGATATTAATATGTTATTGCGGAAAGACTCCCTCATGAAAGTCGACAAGGACTGCAAAAATATGTCCCGCGCGTCTCGGCGTCTCCAGGGGTCGCACACACGTTCAGCATAGGACGTTGGATGCCGCTATCGTTCGCTATTCCTATATACGTGCGCTAACACGCATACGGGCATACACAATCGCATGCCCACATGTACAGACGGAAGCTCTCGTTACTACCGCTACACGTAGCGGGGAGAGCGGTTGGGGGCAGAATTCAGCAGACGCCATTTGTATTAATGAAGCTCCCGACAATGGTGCACGCCCGATGAATTATGTACCTACGTTCGAACCGAACGAAGGTACATAACCGATCTAGGCGTAAGTTTGCTATTGGCCTCACGCAACACTTCCTATTCTCGGATCCTTTAGTTATAACTCCGATCCTTTTAGTTATAACTCCGTGATCCTTGGTTCCTTAATCTCAAGATGAAGCTGATTCTGCCATTCTTCGAAAATCACGTTTTGGAAATCTTATTACACACGTGCTTTCATACCGCGCGAACGGTTGTTATCTCACATTCGGGAAATAAAATTCTTTCTTGAAAACCAAAGCTATTTAATAATAAAAAAAAAACCTAAAATTCATCCGAGAACGATGGATTTACGTTACAATTTGTTTTATATGTATTTTTCTGGGTCATTGGTTTTGAAATATGTTATGAAATATATTATGTTACATATTGTTAATTAACAATTTATATATTATGTATTGATTTTTTTCATGTTTTTATTTAGCCGTATTCTTAATCCTGTTGTGTGAAGTAGACAGTGTTCTTAAATGTTCGCCGTTGATTAACATATTAATTAAAAGTCATATTTTTTGGTCGGTAAAAACCATAATTTTGATCAAAACCGGGGGAAGCATTAGCTGCGTAGCTGCAATCTATTACGTGAAAAGACGTAGCGAGGCATCCATCTCGTCCATGGCACGGATAAAACGACCGCTTTACTTTGGATTACAGGGGGAACAATTTACAGCAGGCACAAGAGCACCTGTTCGTTCTTGAGGAGATGGAAAGGTAGGGACGCGCACAACGCAAGGGGTAGTCTTTTAAGGGTGTGGGAATAGCGTGCTTTGCAGACGTTGCGGTAATTGAATCCCAGTAAGTCCCTCTATATAGGTGTATCCACTTAAATGTATAACACTATTCTCCTACCTCCGCGCCATCTTTCTTTTGCTTCTTTAATCTTTCCACTTTTCTCCTATCTCGTGCAATGATTTCTCGCCTCGGTGATTAGATATTATAAGAAATCTTATTCACAAGTCGATCGGGCAAAGCGGCTTAAATGTATATCTTGTCCACAATTTCAAACTTTGCATCTTTGTCTCAAGTCTTCTTCCATAATTTTCATTTCTGTAAATCTTATAATACATCTCTTGTATGAATACATGATATATTTTTCTATAACATGTTGGAAGATAAACTGCCTCGTGTTAAAAATTCTTATTATTTTCTTTTTATTTTCCGCAAGAAATCAGCAATAGGTTTCACTGTGTGAAAACTCATTCTACCATACTTCTCGAGGAGTCTACTATCCCAGCAACGAAATCCTAATGTACGAGCTTCACGTTTCAGCAGCTCCTTGGCTCGGGCCGACTGATATGAATGTGTTAGGTGTAGATGAGCCTAGCGTGCTCCGCCCTCATATAATTACTTCACGCTTCTCTCTCCGTAACCTGGTGCCCTCAGATACTTCCTCCCTTCTCTCCTTTTCCTTCTCCTCCTCCTCTCTCTCTCTCTGTCTCTCTCTCTCACACTCTCGTCAGTGATGTTCTAGCGGTGTTTCTATATCGTCGTGCTCTTGCAGGGTGGTTTGCCCGTAGTTGCATGCACCGCTCGCAAATACCATCGTATCCTGTGCGCTTGGTATAACAAGGGGGTTGGAGGATTCAGTCGGGCTTGAGGGGGTGTTGTGCAAAGGGGAGGTTATTAGGCAACGCAGCACCTCATCCCTCATCCACGTAACCGCGCCGCAGCGTGTATTATGTAACAACACGGAAACGAACTGTGAGGTGGTTGGTTGGCCGAAAGAGAGATGGAGAAGCGGTCGAGTGGGATAGAGAAAGAGAAATGCAAAAGCCTCGCGCTGATGTTGCTCTTGCTGCTGCAAATATTACACGTATTCGTAACGATGCGCTCGTAACTCTCAGTTAGTATCTGTTATTTCCACGAGTGCTGAATCATTTTCGATTTGAGCACAAATTATACTTTCATGCGTTTTACGAATGTTAAGATTCGTTTAGCCGAGATCACTCATTATACTGAGGTATTGAGTTTCCTTGTCAGATTCCTGACGAGTACATTCTTTGATAAAATATATTTAGATATATCTTAATTTATTGTATAATTCAAAGATATGTAACAGTAGGTTGAAAATTTTGATTGTATTTTATTATGTTTACATTTATATGCACCGTATTATACCTGCATAAAGCAATCTGATACTTGTTCGGATAAATTCAGGGAACAAATCCCACTAATATATGAATCTAGAACTTTAATAATAGCTGCTAAGTTTGGAACACATACATCTCGCGGCATTATCAGAAATCTTAATTTACAATTGAGTTCTGGCGGTTTAACGGACATTTTGCGGCCAATATAATGTCTAATAATTCTAATAATTCGCCGGTTTAGAGATGAATGGTGGGAGGGAAGGGTGGTGGCGCATAGGGTGAGAACGTTCCCTGGAGCCGTGCCCGGGAAGGTAGGGAAGTGAAACCGAGATGAAACGAACGAGGAAAGGGAAGGAAGGGGGGGAGGAGACAGAGAGAAGGAGGTATGGAAGTGAGGGAGAAGAGAAGAAGGAACAGGTCGACCAAGGGTATGGGCCGAGGAAATGGAGGGAAGGCCAATTAGAGGGCGGGAAGATTTATCTGCGGGCGACGGGTGTGCGGATAGTAAGGGGTAGGTTGGTCTCTTCTGCCTAGTGCACTTGTATTATTTCTTGGTTGGACAACCCCGTTCAAGATAACGGCAACGTCCACCTGCTATTGGCTGTTCCTGATCCTTTATGAATTAGTTGTTAATTTAATTTCCCGTTGTCATCTGCATAGCATGGAATAGCGTACGATTTTTATTCGCGTATTTTTATGCAATTGTGCTTAATTTATATGATAGAAGCAATAAATTATAATTTTTATTGTTTATACATGTATTTATGTATTGTATCTAAATATCGAATTTCTTACTTTATTAAGGATATTAATTTCCACTTTCAATTCGTTCTCAATGGCAAACAGAATTATAATTTATAAATAAATATTTTTCTATAAATATCATGTTATCGTAATAAATTTTGTCACAAAAAAAAACATTTATGTAATATACAAGTATGTCATATACAAACTGCACACAAAATAAAATTTCTTGGTAGTGTTGCATGTACGAATCTCAAATTATTTTAATAAGAAGCTTTGACGTCTTAAGTGTCTAGATGATAGGATCAAAGCATTTCCTCGGTGATGTCAGTTTCTTTCAGTATTTACATGGGAAACACTGCCCACTGTTGAATATATGAGGGACAATTTTATCTTGGTGGATGATACTTGGAAGTGACGTGTCTCGATGTTTTTATAGATACACGCACAAAATTAGAAGAGCGAACTCTGTGGAAAAGAATCAAGTTAAGAAATGAAAATTCTTAATCTCAATTCTTAAATCTACATACGATATAAATGTTATAAAAAATTAATTATATATTATATATTGAGAACAACTATTAAACAGTAACAATATATCCAAAAGTGACTACTAATTAAATATCAATGATAACGGTGATATAAATTGAAAATATATATTGAAAACAACTATTAAACAGTAACAATATATCCAAAAGTGATTACTAATTAAATATCAATGATAACGGTGATATAAAATATTAAGTTTTAAATTTCTATATATTTTAATAATAAAATTATTTAATTTTAAATGCATTATATATTAACGAAACTTTTATTCCAAATATTTGTATGAAATAACATGGCTTGTAACCTCGAGATTATTTACAATAGAAGACCTTTAAATTAAAAGATTTAGTTGCACCTATAATCTTTCTTAAAAGACTTTATACCGCAGAAACCTTGAAATTTACAAAGAAATGCGCATTTTACTTAAAACTGTAACTTAACAGGACTGACCGACTAAAAATATTTGCGGAAGCGTGACAGTGTCAACGATCGGATCGTTACGCATTAAGAATTTTTTTCTTAGTCAAAAACGAGACTACATCGACCGTTAAAATTAGAGGGAAATAGACCAGGCTGTCAAGGTTGTACCATTTTACCGTGGCTTTGAAATCAGCGGCGGATCTCGTAAATCTAGGACTACGTGGGAGATAACTTTGTGTCGGCTTGTTTTACGTGTCACAAATATTTTTTTTTTTTCTTTACGAGAGAGAGAAAGAGAGGAAGAGACAAGTCTGCTGCACTGTTCGGTTCGAACAATTAAATTTTAACAAGAAAATTGATCAACTATATCTATAAACGTTTAAAACGTATTATTTATAAAATACTTTGGCACAATAAATCACAATTTATTTTATTGTTAAATGTAAAATATTCTCACATATTGAAAACATTAATTTTATTTTTAAAGCATTTTTTATATTAATATTTGCTAATAATTTTGATATTAATAGAGTTTATCTTTTATTATTGGGAAAAGAAACAGCTTCAGAAAATTCTTTGTATTACTAAGCTTTTATAAAGTAGCACATTAATACACAATGATAAATGAAGCATCATCGTACTAGTTTAAAATCGAATGAGTAATCGTAAGGGGATGCAAGAATAAAAGTAGTATTCATTCCTCCTCCGGATAGGAAACAGAGAAATAACTGCAATTGTGAAACAAAAGGCGCGATAATTGTACTCGCTCCCCGGGGAGCAAGAAAGGGTGTGCATAAGAGGGATGAGAGACATGACGGGAGTTCATATTAAAGCGCAAAGAAACGTCACGTTAATTTGTAATCGCTTTTGTGGTTGGCTGATAGCCGCGTTTCTATTGAGTGGTCTGCAGTCACGGCAAAGAGAGGGCCGGTCTTCTGCCAGAACGCTCTATAGGGGAGAGAGACCATGATGGTTATGCAGATCAACGTAGGGGGTAGTAGCGGTGGCTGACAGCGGTATAATAACTTGCCCCCAACATGGCATCGTTTTGAAATAACGTTGAAATAAACCATAACCCTTCTCCCAACGCGCCCTGCGTGTAAAATTATTCGTGCAACTGCTGCGCCGACTGTGTGACGAAAAGCGCGACTATTCTGCGAATTGCAAAGTCGCGCGTAACAACATTTAACAGGGATAGTTTCGCGCGACTTTGCAGTGCTGTTACACACACGGTATAACGAATTCCGTTCATCCGGGAAATAAATCACCGGTTGGTAGGTTGTAGAAATCGCAATATTTCCAATTCTTATCGTGGAAGCCTAACAGTAAGAAGTTTCAATCTGCGAATAGATGGCAGTTTGCCAAAGGAGAAAGGAGAAATGTTCGTTTGGTGAGTTTGGAGTTAGATTTCCGTGTCTGCTGAAGGAGAGTGGGGTGGGAGAGATAGAAAGTCAACTGGCAACAGCGTGCACGTGATGTATCGCGGCATCGAGCATTCGAGCATTGGCCAGAGAAGAAAAAGATCGAGAGGCGAAAGAAGTTAAAGTAGAGGACGGCGAACCGGGCCCGGGCGCGCGCGGGCGGACGGGCGGGGGACAGTCGAGTCGATCCTAACGGGTGGGAAGAGGGAGGCAGCTACTTGGGGGCCACCGACTAGGAAGGAGTAAAATAAGGGGTTGCTCGGCGCCGCCGCCCCATGCTTGGCTTGCAAACCGACTTCCGTCCTCCGCGCGCGAGTATTCAGACGCCGGCGGCGTTTTTACCGGAGAACGAAGCCCCGGACGAAAAAAGAAGCGAAATATATAGAGGCGCGCGCGCGCGCGCCTCCCGCGCGCTCTATAGCGCCGGGGCTTTCGGCTGGCTTGGCTAGAGCCAGCCAGCTATCACGGCCTCGTTCTGTATACGCTCTCGTACGCGACGGGACGGAGTCTATAATATATCTCCCGCCTTATCTGCCGCACGCTGTTTACTGCCCGATAGACTTCGCAGATAGGAGGACCCTGTATCACCGCCCCGCGAGAGAGTCGAGTCACTTACTTTTATATATGTTGTTACTTACGTCAGGGAGGGAGGGAGGGAGGGGGAGGGGGGAGGGAATCCGTGAGACAAGTTGGAAAATACTGATGGCCAGGGTGAGATACGGGCGACGACCGTCGCCGTCGCGGCTACACGCGAGCTACGAGCCTTTTCGTGGAAGTCGCTCGTCCGTCATGAAAAATGATTTAATCGAATCTCGCTGTGTTCCGGCATGGAACCCTTTGAACACGGCGACGTGTTCATCCATTCGTCTGGCAACGCCCCCGGCCACACGTTTTCATTATTTTCATTTATTTACAGATTTTTCATTAATCTTTTTTGCAATCGGATGCATGAATATTCTGATTGCATCTCAGTATTTTCAGAATTACATTCACAATTATCTTTGACTAGAAAACGTCATGAGTCGGAAGCGATATTTAATAAAAATTCTTTGCTTTATTTACTGTCCACAGTGTCTAGTTTTTATTTATGATTGTGATTACTTTCTTATAATGCCAATCGATGCCTTTCGCGGAACAATAAATGAAATAAAGTAAGCAATTAAAAATATAAGGCATCTTCCTTCATTCTTCTTCACTCAAACAATAATTCCTTCCATCTACATGAATGAATGTCACCCACTTTAAAGTCATCGTTTACAAAGCCTGGCAGATCGTACTTCTCGAATTTATTGAGAATTTAATACCGGATTGAATTTTGGTTAGCAGCACTTAATCACTGTTTTAGCCACCAAAGTTTCGCCGTTAATCTCCAGCCTTTCGACTGATACGATTCAGCGTTTTCTCGTCGCACGCGAACGTAATGAGAGAGAGAGACGTGCGAGATTGTATAGCGCGTCTGAGACTATCGCAAATAGAGAGAACGAGCCTTCGAGCATCGTGTATACTACGCGCGGAGAAGGTATCAAAGATACACAGCGAGAGGACAAGCGTTTGTCCTCGCACCGGAACTTTCTTCGTTCCGGCCGCTGATTGACGAGCCAAGTTTTCTCGTCCCTTGAATTTGGGTCGGGATACACCTCTTTCTTTCTTTCTTTCTCTCGTCGCGCCGTCTCTCGCTCTTGGTTTCCATTCCTACGGGTTCCCCCCTACTCCGCGCCATCTCCGCTCCCTTCCACGCTGCGGCATACGAGGCGAGCTCTGACATCGGGGCCCTTGGTAATTTCGTGGCAAGTTTTTCCTGCTCGACGTATCGTTCGGTACCTCATGAAAGTTTGATGACGAAAGCAGAAGTTAAGAAAGTACGTCGCGATGTTTGGAGGTGTACCCAGTGCCTACGTTTCCGCGGCAACCAAGTGACTCGACTCCGTAAGAAGTCCTCCGCGTCGGCGAATAACTTATTTGTAAGAAACGGCAATCTTTTTGTCACGGCATAAATCGTCGGTAGAACATTCACGCGGACGTGAAATAAGAATGTAGTTAAGAATGATTACTAGCGACGATATTTTACATAAAAATATATAGAATTAAAAAGTTTCCATGATATAAATCTCTCAAAGTCTCGCGCCGCACGGTTCGGCGACGTGAAATTAAATCGAAATTCAAAAGCCATCTTCGCCAGAGACAACCGCCATATTTGGCACAGGGAGAAAGACAGGCGCTAGGGTGAGAAGGGAGAATCGTTCTCCCCGTTCTCACCGGAAGGGCCACTCGGAGCAGCTGTTATCCCGCCGTCGATCGCACTTTGTTAAACCAAACCAGGGAGGGAATAAGCAAAGTTTTTCCCTGTCTCGTAACATTCCCACCTTCTTTAACCGTCAATTTTTCGAGGATAACCCCAGTATTAATCGAGCATGCGGTCAAGTCTTATTAGTGCATCGTGATATCATTTCCTGCACTGTGCGTGCGTTTAGTTTTTAACTATTGCAACCGTCAGCTCGTTAGGAGTTGAACTTTGTGTGCCCATGTCCTCTTTCGTTATCTCATAGGGTGGTATTCTGTCAAGTAATAGTAATAATTTCTGTTGGACATCCAATGTAGAGTAGTATACTGACTTGGAATCCATGCGATGAGTAAATAGAGAAACGAACTTGCAGTGTACAAGTGATGCAGGGAATCCTTTTTGAGCTAACGCGCTGCCCTCCGTATTTACAGAATGGCGCCAAGGAATTCTGGACTCTCAGCATTTATGAATCATCACCCAGGTTGGCAGTACGTACCAGAGAGAGAGCTTCTGGAGTTGAATAAAATGCAATTAATCAATACTTGTAAATTGTAAAGTTAATGTATTTACATAGTGTCGAGAATTATAGTAAGTATATTTTTCTTCTTAAACATTAATCATGTGCATTAATCATGTGAAAAGAAAATAATTAAAGTGGAATGTGTCTGGCATATTATTTATAAATCAATAAATTATTACAAATCAATAATATAACAGAGACTACGAGTTATTATTTTATTATTTACGATAATATCACATTTAATTTTTACAAACGAAACGATCACTTCCACAAAGCGCCGTGTCTTCCACGACTTTTTTTCTTTTGCGGCTTCGTTAATAACGTCGTGACTCGATAAAGAATGGATTGCGAATAACTGAAATATAATAATAAATGTGAAGTATCATGAGGGCCGTAGAAAGTGCCCGGGTAGCTTGCGATCCCTCATCGTACAAAGCCTTCGATAAGGCCGCTATTGGAATCTCGATAGAGCAGGTGGAACGAGGGATCCGGCAGGGGGAGGTGGAGTTGAGCTGGAGATCGGATTTGAACCGTCTCGAGGGAGAAGGGCGAATAGGGACCCTCAGGATATGAGAGGAATGGAGAAGAAGGAAGATTTTGACGGTATTTGTGCACGTTTCGGCCCGTGTGTGTGCGCTTGTACGCGCGTTTCTGCGTGGGTGTCTTGGTTCTCCGGGGATAAAATGTAGATGGATGAGCCATAGATTTATACCAATCCCCGTAATATCGTATCTACGCGGAGCAGAAGAGAGAGGGGGGGGGATAGTACGAGGACGAAGGGTGAAGAGTAGTTAGAGGGGTCTGTCAACGCTGCGCCATGATGCATTGCGATCAGCTGCTGATAGCACACCAAAGATTTATTAAAGAGCTATTTACGGTCTGTTTCTGCCGCGAATGGTCAACAGGAAGGAAAAGAACTGCGCGTATATGTAGCTCATTTTGATGTAACTTCCGATCTGAATCGGAAATCTGGATCTGTCATGCAAATTGAGCTTTCATGAGAGAATTTTCTTCGAGTCTCACCATGTTTAGATTAAACTGTTCATTAAATCGATAGTTATACTTATGTTATTATATATCGAATCGTAAAATATACCATTGCAAAACGTAATACTCGGAACATCGTAAACGATCCAGTATCCTTTCGCTTCACGTATTGCGGAAAGAGTTAGGGAGTCATTGAAAAAGAGAGGTTTTGTCAGAATACAGGATATACCGGCGAGGATTCGGTCGGAATTGTGATGAGGTGGTGGAGGGGTAAAGGACGGAGGAGGGAGAAAGTTAGAGTAGGGATGGAAGCAGATATATATCCACGGCAATGCGTTACGGGTTCAGCTAAATCCGCCATGATGAATGTGTTGGCGGGAATAAATCCGCAATGCACACCCCCACCACCTTCATCCTCCGCTGTACCCGCCACCTCTCACGACCCCCTCAAACCCCCTTACGCCATCTTTCCCGCCCCTTAACGACTCGTTCTCATACACTCTCGAAATGCATATCTCTCTCTTTCTCTCTCTTATGTGATTTTAACTTTAACTCTTCTTTGTCTACTTCCCTTTCCTTTCTTTACTCTTCTGGATGCTGCATCTTCACATTGCTGCAACTATAACTGAACTCATGCTATTGTTACCTCTTATAACGATTTCATGACGAAATTGTGCGAGAGGAGTTTTTTTTACAGCTTATCAGCTCTTTTCGTAAATTTGAATTCAGTCATTATGTAACATACGATAGTGAGATCAAATTAATTGCAATATAAGCAAGATAATTTATATATTTTTAAAGTTTTTTGCATTGCCTTATATACCTATCTAAATTTTTATAATTTATCACTATCAAACTTCTAGTTATACTAGTATAACTTATTAATGCCAGTTACTCGAATTGAAAAAAAATTATATTATACATGCAATCATTAGAATCATGTGAAACATCTTCATTTCTCAATAGGTACTTTTTATGTACATATAATTATTGTACTATATAATTTAAAAGATTGCTCTGATAATAATTTGTAACATGATTACCGCACAATAATTGTTCTGTAAATTTGTATTTCCATCTTGCAAAAGAATTTTTGTCAAAGATCTTGAGCCGAGTTACTATAATCAGTATGTGCGGCAATATATCGTATATTGTGGCGCCCATGATGAAGCTGTATAGCATGGTTGGATGTAGCGCATGCGTGACAACGCACGTGACCACGCACACATGAACAGAATGTGCCCGATCACGCTCTTCGCGCGCGAAAAAGAGAAAGAGAGAGAACATCGTCGTTTTATTTATATATGTCTGTACGGGGCAGGTAGACATTTATTAGGATTTATCGATCGTATTATTTCACGCCCCAGCATGCCTTTTTGTGTACCCGCTTTTAGTATAAGAAGCAATAAATGCGACATGATAGAAGAAATGTAAATCAGAGCAGCAATGTGTTGAACAAGCATAAGACGGTAGCTGAATATTGAAGATACCGCGATGGTATGCAAAATATAAATCTCAAATAATAATTGAAATATTGCAGGATTATATATAAGGAAGAGATTGCTTTTTAAAAGTAGAAGATAAGCGTTACCACTAAGGTTTAATGAACATCTTTCTTCGAGCATTTATATCATCGCATCTCGCTATCAACCGATTGATATATCGCATTTCTAATGCAGTGAGAATTTATTTTTACATTGGCATTACAGCGTACAATACACAAGAAAAAAAATTATAATCTAATAGTCTTGTAAACGAAGCGCGCGTTTACTAATAAATTAGTAAATAATCTTACATCAATGGAGAGAATATTTTTCATGAAACGATTGAGCCGTATGCACGCGGCAAGTAGGCTTATTTAAAGCTAGTTCAGAGAAAGCAGCAGGAGATGGTCCAGAAAGGGAAGGAGGAGGTGAAGGAGAAGGAAGGGGGAAAGCAAGAGACGCAAGCTCAGACACACCGGTCGGGTTATTTATTGTAACGAGGACTTATGGCGACAGATTTAGGAATTAGGGTATCGCAGCAGGCCCGGCCCCTAGCAAGGGTTTCCATGGAGAAGCCGTGCGATACAAACACGTAGGTGTATTCCACGGCATACAAATACGACGTCCTAGGGCATCCTACCCGTGAGCACGTATGGACCCACGTGATAGCGCAATAATCCACGAGGATTATCCTCCGTGTTCCGAGCGGGCAGGCGGCGAGTGAGGGACTATTTGGCCAGTGCCGAAACTGGCCGCCGAATATTCGTAACGCCGGCGACCGGAAAATCTGGCCGGAAACATTCACGATTCTGCTCTGTCCGCGCAAATATCCTTTTCCTAACTCGTATGAAGCGGCCGCTATTTTCCATCAAAATATATGAATACCAGGCAGGAGAAAAACCGAAAACTCGACGGCCAACGCCAGCGGTCCTTGTTAATCCCATTGGGATTTAACCTTCAGAGAAAGTTTAATACAAAGTTTTAAATCAGATAACTGTGAAATATATAGCCTGCGAGAATCGTAAATCAACACCTGTCTCGTCGGGAAGTTAAACCAATACAATTTTGTAACCATGAGCGTCGAAAGCGGAGACTGCGTGTGGGGGGGGGGGAGGTGCGCTTTCATTATCCTTATTATGATGCAACAACCGCGAAAGTAGCCCTTGACTTCGCGCCGTCTAATTTCAAAATTATTCATGAATTATCATTTTCGATACGTTTGTTCACTGGCCGAAAATCGAATAATTAATTTGTAGTGGCGCGAATAATCGTACGAGTGAACGAGGCGATCCATACCAAAATTAAACTACGACACTGCGTATCGGACGTATCGTGACTCATCCAGCGAAGAAATTGCGATGTGGTGATGGCGGTGATATAGGACAGGGGGAGGGGAGAGAGAGACAAGAGAGAAGGAGAAGAAGACGAAAACCGCAAGCGGAACAGAACCGCGAGTCTTAGGCGAGAGCTGCATGCACGATGAGTAGAGAGGATAAATAACTGACTGCAATAAGCCCGCGTGAAATTATGAATCCCTGTCAGCCCTGGTCTCCCGTCTCCTACATCGTGTATCACGGGACCAACCCTCTCTCGCTTATTATTTTTTCGGGGAAAGATGGCGCGTGGGCGACGGTTTAAACAGGGACGGGGAAAGATTACGGGTGCGCGTCACGTGCATGAAGTGCCATCAAATAATGAGTTCCGGGGTCGGAATGCGGTCGATTTTAAATCGCGCGAAAAAGTTTAGCGAAAATAAAGATAATCGTTCCCGTACACGTATGCATAATAGGCACGTGTTAATGTCACCGTTCTGACGCGAGATAATTGGAAGCGTGCCGTACTCTCTCAATATTTCAATTCAATTACCAAGTCAATTATTATACCTGCACGCTCGTGGATATTTGATATCCGCGACCAAATGCACATACGCGCGGAATCACAAAGAGCGCGGAAATGCCAGCGCCGATACCGCGGGCTCTACACACGTACGAGGCGTGCCGGGTCATGCGACGTGGATGCTAGAGTATAAAGCTGATTTATACAAGTCTCGCAGGATCAACAACCCGGGAACTGTTTAGCCGATGCATCTCATATTTATTTATTGGTGGCTGGAGTGGTCGTAGTCGCGGGGATTCTGGCGAGTGCACCCGGGTGAGGGCAACGCCTACCGACGCCGGCAGTCGGTGTACATTTCCTCTTGCTTCTTTTTCAAGGCTCCGCGATTCCAAGCGGCAGCCTGAATCGAGATAGGAACCGCGAAACCGTTGGCGGGAACGGCTGCGAGACGAGAGACGGCAGAGGTAAAAGGGAGAATAGGAGTAAGGGCGGAAGTGACGCCGGCGCCTCGACGGAGCCGGAGCAGGGCGCCGCCGGTGCGCTCCGATGCCTTCTATCGCGCTTTCCTCTTTCTGGCAGCACTATGTCTCCGTTACGTCATCTCTTCGATTTGCTTCTCTCTCTCTCTCTCTCTCTCTCTTTCTCTCAATCCCCCGTTGACTCTCCCAGTAGCGACTATTCCCAAATTCGAAGAGAACGGATGTATTAAATGTGAAAACGATGGGATATTCGATCATCATGAAATACGAAATTTCATTCGTATAATAAATTTTTTTCCGTAGCTTATCTCCATCGGGGAAATTGAAGATGTAATTTTGAAGCTGAAGAAATTTCGAGCGTCGAGAATAATTTTATTTTCGAAAAAAAGGGCGTTTCGAAAAAAGTGACACGGGGGAGAAGACGAAAAAGTGACAGCCACCTGAACGTTTTCTTCGCGACGAATAATAAATTGTCACCGGCGCCACGATACATAGCAATCAAGCTATAGCACACTAAAGTGTTCGTGATCGTGATTTCCTGGCGCGATACGTGTTTATGAACGCGTGCTGGCATCAAGGCGCCTTCTTATTATGTGCGACCAGCCATCGCCTGCGATTTCAATTACCGCGTGTCACACCAGTGGAAGGCGTCATAGAGATAACGTAACTTGCCGCAAAACAATATATATTAGAACGATGGAAAGACACGTTACATTTATCTCGCATAGATTACATTTTACGGGTCTTTGAATGAAGCGATAAGCAAATCGAATCCTACTTCATTGCGCGACCGTTAAGGGGTCCCTTTGCAATTCGCTTACCAAGTTGGAATGTCATTCCTGCACGTGACACGTCTACCTGCGTGTCGGCGCGTATGTCAGTCACGAACTCTTCACGCACAGCGCGCAGTTAGAAGTCGCCTCGCGCAAAGATGCCCGCTGTATCGATACGCGAGTCGTTCGTGTATGTACACGAAGTCCGCAGCGCGCATCTCCTTTGCTTTGCTGCCTGCCCTCACCTTCCACTCGGCCGTGTCGTTTGTACCGTTTGACACATGGAAGATTAACTACAGGCACGTAGTCTCATCTGTCTATCTCACAGCATGTAATCACGTGTACGCGACTAAGTGCATCGCAAGAGCAATCAGCGCCGGCCGCCGACTCAGCTTTGATTAATTGAATCAGCCCCTAAGAGACGTGGACATACTTGTTAGCACGCACACGCGTCCTTTATCTATGCACGCACTAGGAAAACTGTTTTGTTTCATGAATCAAAAGTTTGGTTAAAATATACCCAACAAAATTGTTTAGTTACTATAAACAAATATGTTATTTGCTCATATTTTGTTAAATCATTTTGATTTAGATAACAAAACAGAATTGTTTAGGAAACAAAACTGTCTTGTTCTTTAAACCAAAATGATTTAACAAAATATAAGCAAATAACATGTTTGTTTACAGCAACTGAATTTTGTTGGGTATATTTTGACCAAACTTTTGGTTCATAAAACAAAACAGTTTTCCTAGTGCGATGACGGAGACAAAAGGCATCAATCGGCGGTCTATCTCTCTCTCCAATCCCCTTATCCACTTATCGATATCTCGTTATTTAATTATTATAGCTTCCGAATCGCTAATCGAATTGATTTAATATTCGGTAACAAATGGATAGAGATATAATTCACGTAATTTGTTCGAGTCAATGTAACCGGATTATACTTTTATTAATACAATGACATGATAAATAATGCTTAAAACGCCGGCAAATATAACTCATTAAGCTTGAGCATGAGCGGGCGCTAATTAATAATCAGTAATTAAATTTACTATTTTACGAGCGCGGTTTGACGCTCGTATATTCCGGGAAATTAAAGTATGTAACGAGTAGCATGAAATCTGTGGGATATATATTGTAAATGCGATAATCGATCACTTAGGATTCCTAAGCCGGTTCGTTAGAAACAAAGCGTAAACCGCCAAAAACATGCCGTGGAAACGCGGTAATATTAACGCTGTAACGAACGTTTGTTAGTCCAATCGTTTGTTTGTCCCCCAATCACATTACACGGGTTGGCCCGGTTCGCCCGGTAATTAACAGGTAATTATTTATAATGGAACAATGGAATTTAAATTAATAGTTTAGTTTCATTAATAACTGCGCGTAATTTCAGCCCCGTGTGTGTCAGTGCTAAATAAAATATATGAACCGGTGAGCCCGACGCCGCATTACGGTCTGGTAATGTGCGTGCTGCATCACAAAACAGCGCCTCCGCCGCCTCCGACCACCTCCGCAGCCATCTCCGCGCCGCGAGCCCGCGTCGCGGCGTCCACCCCCTCGACGCACACGCCCCGCTAGAATATAACCACTCTACGTCACGTCTGTTATAAACGCGTAAACACGTGCTGGTGCCCCTGGAACCCTTTGTCCACTATCAAGTAAATAATGGCGCATTAAGCTTTTTCATTCGTATTCGGGCATACATGTGTCGGGGACGCGATGCACGCGTGCCGCGGATGCATATGCATATGTGCGCGCGCGCACGCGCGCCCGCGAGTTCGTATTCGTGCGAGAGATCGTCGTGTTCGCGCGAGTATCGTGTGAATTGCGCGACGCACGCCAGCAGGTTGTTGAAGCCCGCCCCGTGGCAAGCCGTGGAAAGAAAAAATCTGATAGATTATCGTTATAGAAAAACTAACGGGCTGTCACGCAACGGTTTCTCCTTTCTTCCTGAACGTGTTTTAATGAAAAATCACAATACAAATCACAGCAGAGAGATATATAGATAAGTGTTTCACACTTTTTCTCTTAATTAAGCTATTGAAAATTAGATCAAGAAGATATTATTTGTTTTGAAATCATAGTAGAAATAATATCTGAGCTGTATAATAATGTTTTAATAACTACATTATCGATTTGTTATTTATATTGTGAAAGCGATTAGAGACACGTTCGATGTACCATCTATCGATACTCCTGTACCGATATAATTTGAATTTAGTTAACTTGCACCGTGTCTGGTTAAGAATATAGATCGCTTGCGCGTGGCTGAATCTTATATAAGGTACTAATGCATTATCCTGACTATGCCGAAAGAGGCTCGCCCGGGTACGGTGCATGCAAGCTCGCGGACCGGAATGGAGTCGTAGGATAGCAATTTCGACCGAGCAGTAATAAAGCACGTCTGCGCGCCGAAATCCTGATGAATGGGCGCGCTTAGGCTTGAAATGGAGAAGCGACGAGCCCTCGCACTTACTCATTCTGCTGTACTCTTCTCTCTTGTACCTCTCGTTCCTACCTCCGTCACTCTTTCGCTTCTGTTCGCTTACATATATGTATATTCCACTTATATTTGAACCCATTCTTTTTTTTTGCATTTTTCTAGAACCGAGCGTCGCGCATTTCACAAACTGCGCTTAGTTTTAATTTACTTATTCATTTATTATTGCACGCACATTGCGAAATTCTTATGTTTGTATTGAAACTGACTACGTTTTTATAAATTAGATTATTGTCTTGTTTATTAGTTCAATTGCAAATATTTTTCCAGTCACTATTTTATAATTACAATACAAGAAATTCACAAAAAGACTTCTGGTTTTGCTATTACATAATCTGCCGCCATGTTACTGGCAGATAAAGCCCTAAAAACAATTGAGATTTATATACATACAGATACGCAGTGAAGTAGAAAGATTGTCAAGGGAGGTGAACGGTATTGGAAGCTGTGAAGTCAATAAATCTGTTCATCCCGAATTGAGAATGTAAAATATATGCAGTTCGTGTCTGTGAGGACGCGCGCAGAAATTTATCAGTACCATGCTCTCGATGGACAGGTACTGGTTCTAATTTATTCGTCCGTTTCGCGGTCTTGAGCCCGAGAGCACTCGCGCTTAATCTTGACTACTTCATTGAGACAGTATTGATAAATTATGTTGTTTAATTAATTATACATATACATATGTCGAACTGTTATACTGTTCGATTTTTTCCATATTGAATAATATATCACATTATATTACACACTGTAATATCAGTATAATTATCCATTAATATTGATGCATATAAGCTTTACGAATACGGATAGAATGCAAGATTGATATAGATTTTGCAATACATTCTGCGTAACTTGATAACGATTTAATACTTGATAAGATTATTTAAAATTAAAATAAGCTATTTTAAAGTCATGTACAGATTTTTGTAATATAAAAAAATGTTGTTGGCAGCAACTATTATAATGAAAGGAACTCGATGTGTAATAAATATTTGAAAATAATATCATTAATTGTATTCGAGATTTTCACATATAAGATCCATTAGGATACACTCTGCAGCAAGTTCACCTGGAGGTTACAGGCGGCAGCTAGTACCTATAGCGGCAACTTCTGGGCCTCTAAATCAGCCTCTGTGTCGTGATTCATGGAGGGCAACCTCTTGCCCCTTTCTCCGCTCCTCTTGAGCACCCCTGCCCCTTTACCCCCTTCTGTGTTTCCTCCTTACTCCACCCGCTTTCCTCGCCCTCTTACGACTCCTTCGGCAGTGACCTCTTGGACGACCCTTTTACCACCATGTTCCTACCTTCCACAGCTTCCACCAATCGTCCACGATCTTTAGCTTGTATGTCCGTACAATTTTTTATTTATATCTTTTATTTTTTTTGTTTGTTTTTTAATTTTTATCAAGCTGTAACATAAAAAATCAAATCGCACTCGACAAGTTTGTAAAATAAAATGATAAAATGAATATTAAATATTACATTAGTTATCTATATATTAAAGAATTAGTTTGCTGAGTAATTTCAAGCTTCAGAGAAACCCAGAGAATGGAATTTTTATTAATATTATATTCGCAATAATGTTAATAATAATCTGCAACTTGTTTTAAATCAGACATGACGTTATAGAATTGATGCGTGATAACGCAGACACGAGATATTAGAAGTACAGCAGGTTGTGCACCTTCATAAAATATGCCATTTCATGAAATCCCACGAGATATCTGTAGAAGAAGGCTATTTTCGAGCTCATTGAATAGACAGCCATGATTCTATGACCACAGAGCGTGCCAACTCCATTGTAGCGCTCTTCACCATTTTAGTCCCTTATTCTCTTTCCTACTGAACCGTACTCATATATCTTAGCATAGCAGTTTGGCTTTAAGGCCTGTACAATCTAATGACAACGATATCCATAGCAATTTCTTCACACAGTGTCAAAAAATAAATTTTTACTTTTATAATCTTATTCTCACGTTCCTTTTAGAGTTTTAGTGTTTTTTATTTAAAAGTTCGATATTTCTTCGGTATTTTTTTATAAGCTTAAAAATATAACGTTAAATTTCTCAATTGTTTTGATGCAAATATCATTTCTTCTTTTGTACTGACTATAAAATTATTAATATATCAATCACCTTATTTATTTCTTTTATAATTATATTTATTACGATACATATAAGTAAAAAAAAAGTGTTGCAAAAATTTTCTCTTTATAGTATCACATAAGATAAGAACATTTTTTTATTTGAAATATTTTTTATCGTAAGATATAATGTTATACACACACATACAGTGAAGATGCATTATGATGAATGTGGCGTAAATACAGAGTACTTTTTAATTAACGGATCTACTTCATTTAAGGAGCAGTCTCAATTATTATTGATACTCAATTATTATTAGAGGCGCAGAAGTGTAAAACAGATTCATCCAATGATTTGCGCTTGTATCGTTTTGTGCATGAACGGATATGTAAGCGAATATATGTTGAGTGTGCGTTCACGCGCCCTTGTACATATATATGGCTGGAAATACGTAAGGAAGCAGAGCATGAGCAATGGCTGGCAGCGCTCCGTAATAATGTTGTCTTCGTCGGTTCGTTTTATTTGCCCACGGCACAAGAATGTAGCCTACAGTCCGCCTCAAAATTCATACCTGTGTTGCGCAACGCGATTGGTTCGTTGGAATATTTCATGCTCGTCCGATTTCTTCGAGAACTCCAAGGACGCGCATTCAAATACTTGAATTTTACAAGTTATTTTAAAACAACGCTACAGGTATCTAAAATGTACAAAGATCGTAAAATATTAAGCATCATTGAATGACAAATGGATTCAAAGTATCGAAAAAGAATTTAGCTGAGATAATATAAGTTGTCACTAAAAACAAAATTTAAAATATTTTCTTGGTACAGCTATATTGATAAAATGCACGTCAACGATTCGTAAAAGGATTGACTTGAAACTTAAACGACGCGCGCTATTGTGAATTATCATTATGGCATATATCTGTGTTGTTAAATCAACATTTTATAATACAAAGTAAACAATAGTAATATAACTGGCAATCAAAACGCCCTAGCGCTGTAGCTTATACGAAGGATAACAACAGGAATTGGCCCTTGCAAAAACATTAAGCAGAGTATCAGACGGGAGGAGAGGAAATGGTAGGCACGAAAAGTGGGATGGGTGGAACTGATATCGTCGCGGTATTCCAGAACGGGCAAGAAGAAGGCAAGGAAACGAGCACCGGCAGGCAGATAAAGTGGAAAAATCGTCACCATTCCTTTCGTCTCCTTTCGAGTCCTTTGGAAGTAGATGTAGGTAGGGCTGGGCGGGGAGTAGCACCGAAAAAGTATAAATTTCTTTAATGGTGCTAATAATTTCATATCGCATAATTTACTTACTGCGAAACGTAACGCCAGTAGCTACCAGAGGCATTAACGAGGAGCCTAATATTTATGTTGGTACTCCGGTCCTCCACCACCCAGATAACACCCTTGCTTTCGACCCCCTCCCCCTCTCCCAACCCCCTCGCGCCCCATCCTTCCGGGGCATCCCTCTACCTCCTTGTACCACCGGCAGAAAGTCTCCCTCGGTCGGTTTGCGACGCGCCTTCGCATCTTCGTAACTAGATAAAAAAAGGAGGAAGGTGCTCCCTTTTCCTTCTCGAGATAAGTAGAACCTGCCACGGCTTGCTGGTTCTACGATCGACCAAGGACAAAGGAGAAGAGCAACGGACGAAGTACCGGTGATTTAATGCACGTTTCTTTTAAGGGGAAACGTTCAACCTTCCCTGTCGCGATATCAGGGACGGCACATTACGTAAAACTAACTTTGCGTTAATTTGATCGTGGTTGGCAATTTGTAAAAAAAACGGGAGATGCAAAGATATATCGATGGCCATCGTATATCGCGTCGCGCACAGAGTTCTCACAGAGATCGTATGATATCAGTTACTGTTTTAATATTTGTTTTATTAGCCTTTTATTGCCAATGGTGCGTGTTTCTACAAAGCAATCGCCTTCGGTAAACCTACGGGCTACTCGCGGCGACAATATTTTTCTCGCTAAATTTCGGTTCTTCTGCAACCTCTGTTGATTTTTTAGATCCGGTAATGTCCCTGGATAAGTGGGAAACTCTTATCTTCCTAAGTGCATTACCAGCACCGCATACATTACTCCTTTACACACTTTCACAGGTATTAAGTACATACAGCCGTGAGGAAGTTTATGAGAGGAGGTTCTCAACCAGAATATTTTAAATGTATGCAAGAACACGTTCCGCCCTTCTCCTAAAGCAACCACTGCGAAGTAATCTCCCTTTCATCGTTATGAAGAACTGACTCATGTCATCGGCGTCTATAGAGGCCGATGTCTACCGTACGTCTACCGTCTAATGCCTTTCCATTACCGCGAATATTTTAATGTGACGACGCGCGATAAAACGCCGTATAAAAAGTAGAGATTAGATGACTCCTTAAATATTAATGTAAAATGAAGAAAAAGGAAGACAATTGTGCGATAAGTATAATGTAAAAGCGTTGCACGCCCCATAGAGTGAAACTGTGCGGGCAGTCGCCGGCATGGCGCGGACAATGTCTCGCGACTGTCCAAAATATCCGATATGATATCCTTCTCTGGACCGCTAATGTGACAGACAGCGTATTTCGCGACCATCCACGCGGGGACCACGAGAATAATAAGTTTGTGCAGAATCGTGGAAATGGTGAATGTAAGCAACGATACGGCGGAAAGTACTGGAGCAATGATGAGGATTCGGAAGAGTTGTGGAAAGACCATCCTCGTTCAAACCCCTCGTGCTTTCTATTTTCTCCTTGTCTTATTTTCTTCCATTTCTCGATTCTCCTGTTGCCTTCGAGAGAAACCGACCGGGTGAAGAATAAGACACCAGACACATATTTTACGCCGGAGCTCTTCACGGATGGGGCAAAGCGTACACGGCGAACGACGTCGCGTTTCTGAGTTATCGTTATATGAAGTAGTACTCTAAAATGTGTGTATGCATCCGCCTTCGGTATTCTTTTGTTGAATGTAGCGTGCAGTTTTCATTTCACGATGAATAGAAAAGATAGCGATTTAATAAAATGTATGTATGTATAACAATGCAGTTTGCAAGTATATTTGTTTCATTAATCGAGTATTTTATATATCTTGAAAGATTTATTATTTTTGGCTAAATAACTGAATTAAATTAAATCTCTGAAAGAATATATATTGTATTTATATTATGCTATTTCTTGAAACACATCTTGAAAAATCTTGAAGAATCAATTATATGTAAAAATAAATTAATATACCATAATTGGACAGTGACTCTCGATAAATTCATAATTCTGGACTAAGCAATAAGAATAACAACGCAGATGCTTGAAATCTTGGGCGTGAAATCTTTCTTTATTTTTAATTAGATAGTTAAACGTTTCGGTTCATGTTTGAGCCATCTTCAGCGCGATCGATTATATAAAAAAATAAGTTTTATGATGGCAGTCATAAAGCCGTTTAACGCAATATTAGATATCAATCAAAGTGGAAGAATAATTTGTGATATCTACTAATATTGTTATGCTGGTACGCCAGTTGCTTGGGTGACTTAATGATACCATCCTTAATTACTGACATATGGTTTAATATAGTCTATCTGATANATATAGACTATGTTAAACCATATCTGTTACATATAGATTATGTTATTGCGCTAAATGACTCAAACATGAGTCGAAACGTTCACTTTAACCATCTAATTATGAAAATAAAAAAAGAAGATTTCACGCTCAAGCATCTGCGTTGTTACTCTTATTGCCTAGTCTATAATTATGATTAAATTAAATTGTATAATATAATAATTTTGCTTAATCAATTTTTCTAAATTTTATATTAACGTAATATAAATAATAACATACAATAATATATGGAATATATGTGTAATATATCTATATCAGTAGTATAATTGCATTTTTGGAAACGACAGATAAATTTGTTTTTAATAATGCTTTGCGTTCATAAATTCACGTAGCGCCAATTTCGTTTCTCATCTCGTCTCTATGCCCCACTATATGATGTACGATGTCATTGTCATTTATTTATTTTCCATTCCATACTTTACAGTGCATTGAATGAATTCTAATCTGTTATGTAGTAAATTGAATAAATTCTAATATATTATGTCAATCTCTTAACTCTTTGAAAGAATGTTGTCAAAATTTGCGAAAATTTTGACAGGCTATCGTTAGTCATTTAGAAATCAAGCATTTTTATTAGAAAAGTTTTTACAAAAATATTTTCAAGTCTTGCTGATACATGTATATATCTTATTGATGCGACAATATATGTATATCGGCACATATATGTGTAACACGATTTATTGCAATCATTCGAAATTTCATATTACATATGATTACATGATACAAATTCTCCTATCGGAAAGTTCTTTGCCGCTTCGATATGTCACAGAAGTTATCCATTTTGATGACGGCATGGGGAGGTAGAGATAAAACATCGTAGCACGAAAGAAGTGCGAAGAATGTTAATACGAATATTATGATTTATTGATGGAACATCGGTCTGTAAGACTCCAGGGGTTGTTCGGCGTGCCTGCCAGTGTCCGTAAGGGTGGTAAAATGAAGAAAAAGAAGAATAAGAAGGTGGAAACCCTGAGGGTACCGTTGCACACGTACACATACATACGCATGCACATGCGCGAGCCTACACAGATATATGCATCCATATAAACACGCGCACACACATACATACATATATATATATTTACCAGCTCACGTGAGTAACGTAGGGCAAGGCGTTTTTCTCGGCCCGCCTGAGCCGCCAAAGATTTATTCTCAGATCCCGCAAGACAAATGGTAAGATTGTGTCCAAAATTTTAACAGCGCATTTGGGTGAACACGTCCCTGCAGCGCGAAGATACTCTACGACTGCACAACTGCTACAAAGGATAAAAAGAAGGAGGGTAAAAAGAAGAGACAGGGGCGCGGATGGGCAGGGCATGGGTGTTGTTAAGAAGGGGGTAGCTCTCTCTGACTTAGTCCCGGTGTGTGTTGGATGAGAAGGCGGTTGAGCGGAAAAGAAGTTTTCTAGTTATCCCTTCGGCGAGAATGTGGTACCGAAACTCCTTGCTCGCTTCGTGACAGAATCGAGCCGTGAAACGAGATCCGCCGGAAAACGGAAAACGCTGGTTGGCGTAGCTTTATTCCAATCATTGGCTTTCTATTGGTTTATCTCGCCATTCTACGTGCCCAGATATACGCAATTTTATTACCTGTTAAATTTAAGTTTCGAGTTGCTATTAAATCGTAAAATGTTTACATATTTCTATTTATAATATTAATAAAATATTAATTGATTTAATTAAAATTTAGAACATTACATATAATATCTTAGAGACGTTTTATTTGTAACTAAAACGTTTCTAATATATATATTTTATAACATTTTTGCTTTTTAAATATTTTAAGAAAGATTATCAATTCTTATTTATACGCATTTTATTGCGTATAAATATTGTTTCTTTAATAATATAAATATCTGCCTGCTGACATTTCACATATGAAAATTTCTTCGTATCTACAATGAAGGAAATAACTAGTAATGCTTGAAGTATATGAAGCATACGACTCGAAAGTGCGTGCCTAACGTGTTTGGACACCAATTTCATCTGCGTATATATTATAAATAATATGCTGGGGGATGTTCCTTCAGATCCACCCCTCGGTATTTGAAAATTAGATTCCCTATCTGTCTGACGCACATTGCGAGCTCAGCCTCTTTCTTACGCCCACCAAGAATCTTATTATTTTGTTATCGATCTTGATTATTTTTGTCAGATAAATATATATTATAAATATTCGATATACATATGTGTCAAAAAGTACGTGTATTTTTTATAAATATGTAGATAATAATTAAAAAGTGTAAAATGCAAGATCATTGCCACAAGTAAGAATTCTTGGCAATAACATGAGCAAGAAGAACGAGAATCAACATTAAACATTGGTAAATGAAGACAAAGTATTTAGGTTTACAGTTTCTCCTTATTGAACCACTGAACGTGCGTCGAGTCTGGTGGGGAAAGGGGAAGGGGTAAAGAAGGCGAAACCGAAAACAGGGTTGGCACATTGGTGAAGCGAGAAGAGGGGATGATGTATACGTTCAGAGATAAACGAGCGCCGCGTTCAATGAAGTCGACTATAAGGGTAGTCCCAGGTTCGGTTCTTGTCACTGGTAGATGGCCAATGGGTTACGAGCATTGTGCGTCAAAGTTAGATTGATGATAAATCGACCGCAGAGAGAATTTCAAATATTACGACATATCTTGTATGACTAATTTTAATTTTTTCAAATGTTGATACAACTGGATAAACGAAATAAAAATTTTTAGAAATATTCTTTCATCAGTATCAATATACTAAATTATAATGTAATGTTAAAATTTCTTTACGCTTAACAAAATCTTACTGATAATAAATATCTTTTAATTTGCATGAAACTGTCTTTACATCGATGTATAAACGTTGGCCGATAGTCGTTAGACGCGATAGTAATCGTAATAGCGATGCTGTCATCGCATCCATAAAATTCACTGTCGGAGACGGCACAATTTTAAGTTTTACGCCATTTACAAAATGAGTCGCCATTATTTTCGCCGGGTGGATTTATCGCTACATACATTTGGACCGAGCGACAATCCAATTTATGTGGGAGTCCCGTAATAGTCTGCCACCGCAACGCGAGAAACCTCCCTCCCTCGCATTGCCCCTCTCTTTCTCGCCCCTTCTTGTTCGCCGTCTACTCTGCAGCATCCACCCTACTGACGCTCACCACCCACGGCACTGATTAAATAAAAGAACAAATGGAGGTAACTCCTAATTAGTGCACTAGTTCCTTGCATTCCTGCTAGCCGTACCAACGACCTTCGCCGGATTAATTGCAGTCGTGCGTTCATTGCGAGCGCGATGCTTATTCGCGCATGAATTTGTCGTTTTTCCTCGGAGATGCCTTATTGCGCTTGAGTCAAGGAAGAAAAGAACGGCATAAGGAAGTAACATTGAAAAGTAACATTGAAGTAACTTTGAATTCTTTTGCAATCGATAAGGGAAACACTACGTACGTTCATACCACCGAGGACTTATTGATTCTTGATCGCGTTATATAATATGTTCAAGCTATCCTGTTAAATAAATCAAATCCTGTTGCCTCTTTACTGCGTTAACGGCATTATTTATCATATCGGATTATAGCTTAATTGGGAATGATAAATAGGAGCTACACGCGCGCGCGTTCCAGAATCTACCTGATGTTAATTAAGACCTATTCGACGGGTAGAAACGAGTTTCTTCGTACCTGACCGCAGAGGATTGTGCAGTTATTATTATTTATCTTTCTTTCTCTCTTCCACACGGTTTTTATAATTTATAATTTTAATATTTTTTACTAATTTTATTTTAAAGCAATATAACATTTTTTAAATCAATTTAATCATTTAAATTCAAAGAGAAAAGAAACGATTTCGTAAACTGTATTATAAATCGTATATGCTATATATTTATATGATAAAAACTAAAATGTTTTAAAACAATTGTTGTACATAAATTATTAAATTTTTCATTTGTATGATTCACATATCTATAATATTTCATATGACTTTCTAATATTAAAAATAATTATTATCTTTCTTATAAAATAGCGATAATTGTTTATTGTTAACTTATGCCATTGTAAATCAAACTATTTGCATTCAGTGATCGATGATCGCATCAGGAAGGACTGTAATACAGACGAAAACGGAAGTGAAAAGTTGGAATGTACGAGGAGCAATAGGAGAAATGAGCAGTATCGGGCGATAGGGGTTGCTGGGAGACTGAGGAAGGCGGTGGCGCGGCTGCGTCTGAGTTGCCCGCAATGTATGAGTCTACCACCTCTCGTCCCACCCTTACCTCATCTTTCTGACCTCCCACTCCGCCAGCTACCAGCAATTTTTTGTTCGTGGTCCGCTTGTATCAAATTACGATAAATATTGCGGTGCCGACGTGAACCTCGGTAAGGGGCGCCTACTCGCAACGCCACGGCTTAAGATCACATATAGAAAGTGAGAGAGAGAGAGAGAGAGAGAGAGAGAGAGAGAAGAAGAAGAGAGAGAGAGAGATTTTAAGATTTGCTTTAAAGGCAATGCAAAATGTAAAGGACTACACTGTAAGAATCATTAAAAATGAAGGGAGAAATTTATTTCTGTGGGCAGAGAGAAATGGATGCATTGTACACTTTGCGATAGCATATGTAACACGACATCGCTTAAAATTTTTATTGTAAGTGTTACTCAATTTTTTTAATTATAAAACTTTGTGATATAATTGAGATATTGAATCCACTTTTTAATTTAATGTTAAATGTGTTTGAAGATATTGCTACTTGTTAAGATGCGTACGTGAAAAGAGCAGACTCATATAAGACTAAAGATGGTTGGCGCAAAAGGATAATAGAGTAAACGTCACGCGGTCGCCGAAAGAAAAATTCGTTTATGTGAAAGATTCCTGACGATCCTCTCGAAAGGACTGTGAATGGGGGTAGATGGGTGGGACCGATATTATATATAACTATCTACCCTAGCCAGTTGCGTGCGTAGGATAGAAAACACGCGGACCTGCGGGGAGGGGCATGGTGGGGGCGAATTGAGGGATGGTAGTAGATGAGGTGCAGAGAGAAGGGGCTGGAGAGAGAAAGCGGAAGAAAGAGCGACAGTGGGAGCGCGAGAGAGGGGCAGGGGGAGGAGGTGGAAAGAGAGGTGGATGGAAGTACGTGGTGGGGGATGACAGAGATGAATTCGTTTCATTTCACGCTGGGAAGCTCTCGCGTTCCCCGCGTCCGATGATTTACTGGGCTACAATGTGGTAACCCATGATTTATCGCCAACACGCTGGCTTGCCACTGCGCTATACCTGATACCATGGTTGCGTATGCGCTGTGCCCGCGTGTCCAAAGAACTTTATACTCTTTCTCTGTCTCTAACCCCATCCCCGCTCCCCTCGTTATTTCGAACGTACTTGGGCATGTCTTCGCGAGTGGGCGGCGAGACGAAGGAGAGATGAAGACCCCTCGCGATCGGGGCCGTGGAATATACGCTATCTGCCTAACAGTGTTGGCGGTGGCAGCATGGAACCGATAATTCCATACTCCGCCACCATTTATTTATGCGCGAGAAATTCCCGTGAGTTTGTTCGTCACACGCGCGCTTTGTCATCTTTGATGTAGTCTCGTTTATTTATAGGCAACGTTATAATCATTCTTGATATTTCTTATACTACGTACTATGATATTATTTAAATTGCGAGAAAAAAAGGTGATAATATTTTTGTATTGACGTTATTAATATTTTGTCGAGATAATTAATATTTTGAAAAAAATTACATTCACTGTATTTAAAAAATTCGTGACCACTTGCGCGAATACTAAATGCTACAAAATCAAATGGATATTAACATCGGTTTGCGGTTGCATCTGTGGTTGCTACATCAAATTGTTTGGTCAACCATAATGCAACCAGCTCGTAACCATCATGGTGAAAATGGACGTGGTCAACAAGTATAACTATAATTACGTTAGATACGGACCATAAAGCGTACGCGAAAGCATTATCAATTAGCATTCTAAACTGAGATCAGTGTATATATGCATGTATGTGTGATAATTTTCAATTATCTACATTTGCAAAATTAATAGAGATCCGATATCTATTAATCAAAACCTAATATAAGTTTTTCCTTCAAAATTTAAAGGACAGGAAATGAGTCAGGTTGAGTACAGTTAAAATAGCTGTTAACGCTAGTGACATAAATATAATATTATTAATGAATATAATAAAAAAATATAAAGATTATATTGTAAACAAAAATAGTTGTTAAAGCATAGAAAATGTATTAGTTTGCCAATACATACAATAGAGCCTGCAGTTTCCGTGCAGTTGCAAATGCGTGGGTAGATGCGAGCATTCGAAAGTTCATAGAACATGGGATGGTATTCCTTGGCTCGTTGGAAACTCAGGACCAAGTCTTGGCTACCACGAGACCAACATCTGAACCGAAGTTGGCTGCGCCCTCTCAAAAGTCAAGATCCCGACTCTCGTGGGTCCTTTGCCTAGATTCATTAGGGATCTTGCTGATCCTGACGCCGTTTGGAGACCCCACGGACGCCTTGCCCGAAGATTAATCCCGACCGCGTAAACTTTGTTTCCCATTGTAAACAAGAGGCAGTTCCGGTACCGTCTCGAGAAACACCCTTTCTCCGGTTGCCTCCGGAGCCAAAGTACTTAAAACCGCATTTCTTCCCTACCCTCTAAAAGTTGGTACAAAAATTTGCTTAATTTGTTTTTAATAACATTGGCTTATAATGGCCATCGCGAGAGCGCACTATAATTGAAGCGCTCTTTCTTAATCTTAAAATAAATTAGTATTAAAAATATTTAAATTATTATAAATTTTTTATAAAAAATATAATTTATATAACGAGGGATAATGCTTTTTCAGAATGTGACGTACTTTTATTTTCTTCTCTTTCTCTTTGTCTTTTTTTCTTGCTCTTCCCTATTCACTCTTTGTTGAAAGATGTTCTTTGTGTGAAGTTCACACAAAAATATGTTACGACGCGTTGAATTTTTCTTTAAATAAAACAATAATTCATATAAATATCATAACATTAGAATATGTATATAATCGTAATCTATTATTATTATTATTATTATTGTAATTGTAGTGATTGATACGTGAAATATCCTATAGAAATAAATGTTTCTGAAACGAAGAAGCGTTATTGTCTAAACGCGATTCATAATTCAATACATTTCGCTAAACAGCGAGTTGCAACACGCATAGGTTGAGCTCGTGATTTGTAGGAAAATGTGAATCTAGGCATCCGTCACGTTTAGCGGTCGTGAAGCGAGACTCGAGTTGTAAAACACGGCGGACAAATGAGGATATACGTAGCGGAAGAAGTGTCGCTAGGTTATCGTGGTGTGGAGACTCGTGGAGGGTTATACTCCATAGAGCGCGAGTAGCAACGGGGATGAGAGCGCGTGCCGCCACAATCCAGATTTTATAGCGCCGTTAGGTTAACCCGACGATTTTCAAAACTTACATGATTGCTTGCGGTAAAAATCGCAGCGTTTAATGGTGCGGAAAGTAAATATGTTTTAGCATCGGCTGATATCTAACTCTAAGATTGACGCGAGAGATACATGACTACATCGTACATCATCACAGTAATTCTTCACATAGTTCGTGTAAAACATTTATTACGATCAAATTAATCAACTTTTGCTTGATATATTATTATAAAATAAAAAAAGTGTGCTTCAAAGAATTAATTCGATCATGTGTAATGCAAAAGAAATTATTATTATTCTCTTTTATATTACATTTAATACGATAAAACATTAAAGAAAATGTGTTTAAAAAAGTTTTCTCTTTAGCAATTGACTTAATAATTTATTTGTTGAGATAATTGTTGTGACGATATTGAAATAAATTTTCAGGAATAGAATATTTATGCGATCAAAATATTTGGAAGAAATAAAAATCTCCAATGTTTACAATTTCGGCAAGAACATATTTGGACAAAATGAAAATAATAATGTAAAAGTATTGCACTGATAGATTAAATGTTATCAAAAGATACATCATGTTTTTATAATTATACATGGGCAAGCATAAGCACATTCGCCATATCAGGACAAACTCTCTTTATCTCTATAATTCTACCCCTGTAATTCTTCTACGCTGGAGGGTCAGAGGTGATATCATAGGGAAGATTGCACACGACGGCGCTTTTCGTCGTGCCTCGCGGTCGTAAGTCTGAAGAGGTACAGAGAGTGGTGAGAGGGGTTGGGTTCTGAATGACGGAATTCATGCAATGCTCGTGGATTCGGGGACGAGGTGAATGGAGCTGGCGGAAGGGCTTTGGAAATTAAACGTCCTGTGGATGGTCTTTTTTCGCGAGCAGTAATGTATGACTGTTCCTTAGAGAAGTGAACATCCTCCCTACTCTCTCGTCACCGTTTCTTCCCCAGTATGTCCCCCTTAATTCTCTTTTTTCTTTCTCTTTCTAAGGCTGAGGGAGCGCCGGGCGTCTTGCCACGACGGGTGGGACAATTTCCTTGTGATAAGAAAGTAGATCGAGCTAGAAGATATGTGGGAATCTCTCGTGTGATAAATATATACATATCTTATACATACACATGATATCGTAATAAATAAGCTATATATATATATACATATATCAAAATGTTTTTCAAACACGAAGATATATAAGAATAAGCGCGATATTAAATTTAAAATCATGTAGAATGTGACATTTGGCATTTTGTAATATGTAGATACATTGTGATATTAAAATCTTGAGATTAAGATTAATGTCTATTCATGAATGGATAGACATAGAGTAGATACATTGTGATATTAAAGTCTTAAGAGTCAGATTAATGTCTATTCATGAATGAGCTATTAGTAATGTAAACACACATGCGTAACTATGGAAACCAGCATGATATACACTATGTTTAAATGCAGATAGAATTTACATGTGTACAGACATGCGTTATGAGATGTATGCGCACGTGACGCGGGTAGAGTACATGAAAAATAAAACATGAAACAAAACATAAAATAAGTTGAACATTTCGTAATTCTTAGTGCAGTTACGTACAAGATACTGGTTACACATATTCTAGTTTTTCTTCCAAAATATTGTTATAAAGAAATATTTTTTTTCAAATTTCATTTTAGATACTAATAAAGAGAGAAAAAGAAAGAGAGAGAGAGAGAGAAAATTTAGAAAATTTTCTTATGTAATATCTTTCTTATTATATACAGGGCTCTTGAAATAAAAGTTTACTCTCAGTGTAACTTTAAATAGACTTATACTTTTTCTGTATCATATATGTTTTATATCATTTTAAACGTAATTAATGTTAATTCCATTGATTTCGATGTGTTCTATTATACATATGAATCGCATTTTTATTTTAATCGCATTAAATTTCATATAATTAAGAGTAGTTTGAAATTAATGATGATGATGATGGTTTAATAACGCGAAAAACACGGAAAAGGTGAAAAAGATTGTCTCTTAAAGAGGTAAAATGTCAAAATATTGACAGTCCCATGACCATTAGCAATATAAACGACTGGTACTGGATCAGTGCCGGTTGGCTAGCTTGCCTGCCTGTTTAGTTATTGTTTCCGCCACAGATTATAGGGATGGGGGTCTTTATTGCCCTATGGCGATAATATAGGTATACCACCTCACGGCGTAGTATTGCATACTCACACATACACTCACGTATAGGCTTGTGCCGGGCTCGCACCTGTTGGCGCCTGCGATTATGGCCGCAATAACATTCCGTCAAACGGCAAATGCGTACTCGGATTTCCTAACTCCATCTTAACTCTCAGAAACGTCTCTACAGCCACGTGGCTCCGCGATTTATTACATTAATCACATTTATCTACAGCTACAGAAGCGTTTATCTTTATTATTATCTTTATCTGTCTCTCTTTCTCACACACATATTGTTGGAAAAAAAATAAAATAAAGACATTATTAAAAAAAAATTAAGAAATTTTACATATAATTCTGAGTATTGAATCTTTTAATGATATAACATATAAGTAACTGTTCACGTGATATACGTTCACGAAATCCGTATTGTATAAAGTATTGTATAATCCGAGTATTGTATAAAGTTGCTTGCGAATATCTACATTCTTCATACTATTTACAAAAAGGTGATATAATCTCTAGGATATATCTTAGCCGTCACATTCACATTTTTCTCTCTCTTTTTTTTTTACAAATATACTGTTTTATTTGTTTTGTGCATTTGTAGGGTTTGTGGATTTAATGTTGTCTAGCAAAAACAAACACACAAAGCGAAGGAGCCCGGGTTCCAATTCATCGATTTTACGTCCCGGCATTATTTATCGTTCAATATATCGGACTTGTCGCGCGCGATACCATTCGTTGCGTCATACGCCATAATAACGGTATCTTCTCCAAAACTGTTCATTGCTGCGGCCGGACGAAAAAAGTAGGAGCTTCCACACGCTTTAAATTCTTCAGGAAGAGAGACAAATAAATATCGGATGATGTATATGCGCCGGCGGTGACTGCAGCGCACGCATGGTCCACCGGGCGCTTCCAACTCTAAATTCGGTGCCGAGTTTAGGTGGGCTCGATTTAAATTTCGCCAGAAGCGGAATTGGCCGCATGGCGAAACGCAATTTCGCCAGCGCGGAGTTTATTCTCGCGCGAATTCAAATTAATGGGACGTCGTGCGAATTGACTTTTCTAAATTATTCAAGCTGCGTCGAATGAGGTTTCAGTAGACATCACGTTTACTGATTCATAGCGTGCCATTTCTTGCCATAGCCTTCTTCAACCTATTCAAAATATAGCTTCGAAACGATTTCGATTGTACTTTTCTTTCATTTCTATTATGGCTTTTGACGTAATAGAACTTATTAAAACTTATGTTGAAAGTAAGTTGTAAAAGAGAGCTTGTAAATAACCAGGGAAGCGAGCGCAAGGACAAAATACATCGAGATATTGCCAGGCGTGCGCGTCGATATTTCGTCAGTTCTGAAAATCTATAGCAGCAGTCAACATACTGTACGTAGCGTGTCTACCACGTGGTTACCGGAGAGAATCGAGTGTATGTATATGTGCGGAGAGGCGGCCACAAATCACCATTACTCGATGTGTATCGCGACGCTATATAATTATACCTATAACGCCAAGCACCAGGTAATGGCTCAATCCTGCATGTACATTCGATGATAACCAGTCGTGAAGACGAAGCTCCTAGGTGGGGTCTTTGGTACCCGCGAGATTTAAACTAACCGCTCGCCATTGGCTAAACGGTAGTCACGTGTTTTGTTACGTCACCGTGGCCATCCTTGTGAGTGTACAAAGTCAGTGGCGAGGGATGGGAGGGAGGGAGGGAGGGAAGGGAGAGAGAGAGAGAAAGAGAGAGAACGATCAAGAGGAGAGAAGGCAAAGAGGGGCAAAACACGCGCGCGCGCGCGACAGAGACATCGAACTTATCCTTGAAGAGCGCGAGCGCGATATCGAAGAGGGATGAAAATATTGTTGGTGAAAAACAAGGACGGCCATACATCGCGAGAGGAAAGCAATGTCCAAAGCGGAAGAGACGAGCGGAGGAGGACCGAAATACCAAAACGGAAAGTGGAAGAGAGAAAGAGAGAACGAGAGAGAGAGAGAGAGAGAGAGAGAGAGAGAGAGAGAGGGCATGAGAGAGAGAGAAAAGAGGAGCGCGATGGAGATGGAACGAAGCGAGAAAGAGGCAGCGCGAGCGTACACCCTTCGCCGTACTCCCTCCCGCCATTAACAACGCCCTTGCATATAAATCCGCCTCTTATACGTGTGGAGAGTCAATCGCGGGCGTGTGCGTGATCCCTCGGTCTCCGTTCATCTCGCGTATCTTGCGCTGTCACCGTCTCCCTCTAAAGTCAATTCTCTCCCTCGCGCTAAATACGCTCTCTCACTTCCACGGTCCGAATACCCCGCCTTTGCGCTGGCCGCAGGACAGCCCTGGCCTGGTGTGGGTAGAAGCGCGAAGAGAATCAGAGGCCCGTGGAACGGAGCGAGACGCGACGATGGAGCGCTGTGCACATGGAGGAGACGACACGAATACGAGAGACAGGAGAGAGAGCGAGAGAGATTGACAGTACGAGAGGGAGAGAGAGAGAGTGAGAGAGAGAGAGAGAGCTCTCTAGCCGGCGGTAGTGGGACGAGAGCACGAGGAGAGGCAGAAAGAGAGAGAGAGAGAGAGAAAACGAGGAGGCAGCGCCGCGTGGCGGCATGAGGTGGGGACTATCGGGCCGTAAACCATCCGCGGTGAACATTTAACTCACGTATTGCCATCCAACAAGTTTGCTTTGGCCGGTGAAAGAGCGTCCCCGAGATCTCGGAGAGTCGGCGAGAATCTCGAAGGCGATACCGCGAAACCACCGCGCGCGCGGAGGCGGATGAGATCCACCGCGACACCCGGCGGTATTTCATCCTGCGTGGAGGCGAGGACGTCACCGTCCGTCGTTCTCGACCAGGGATTTCCTATCGGACGAGGACTCGGTTTCGTAACCCAGCGCGACGACGTCCGCGGGACCGTATTCCGGCGGCGACAGACTCCGGAGGACCCCGCCCGCCTGCCTCGACGCACGTCCGGGCGATAAAAGGCGAGAGAGGAAGCGCGCGAGAGCGCGGCTGCTACGAGAAAACGGCTGCCAAAACCTCGAGGAAAATCGGAGCAAGCGGATGGAGGAGGAGATTTCGGAGAGCGGGCCCGAATAGGCGCTATCATGAGCTGTAAGGAACGTGCGCGGACTACCCTTCCGCACCAGAGACGACTTCGTTATCGTTGAGCTCGTGCTGGCCGCTGTACGGGTAAGTCGGTATCATATAACTCCGTACACTCGGTATCATCGACACGCGTAAATAAGCGCCGCCTCGTTCGCGCGATTCGTTAAATACGCGGACGTGCAAACGTGCCAGGAGTTGAAGCTGTCAAAGTTATAGAGATCGCCCTCCCGCCAAAACCTTACGCAGTGCACATGCTCCGTTAGTCAGTTAGAGCTGCTATATAATGGGGGTGACTCTTTCTTCCGATTATTCTTGATTTCAAGTCGGATTGTACCGCGGTATGTTAGAAATTTGCTGTTTATTTACACGAACGTCTCGATTCCATTGTATAAACGCGTGCTCTTGTGGATATGAAATATTTTTCTATCAAACATTTCAATGTCACGGCAGATCATTTGCGATGAGCGTGTTATACTCGCACGCGAGAGAGTACATTTGGAAATCTGTTCATAATACGATAAACGTGATTCGCCTTCGTTATTTCGAGTATTTCTAATTATTCGTAATCGTTACGTATGCAAAGAATTTGCACGTCGAATAGGATAATCTTGTTGGATATATATTTTTTTGTGTATATATGCATACATTATTTTTTCTAATAATATATATATTAAATTTGCGTATTTGCAATGAGATACAAATTGTATGTCATTTCTTGATGCCAATAATACATGGTTACAATATATAATTGTAATCAAACATAATTATTCGAGGAAGATAATATTTAAAGAGGCGTTTATTTATTTACGTGTTCAATATTACTAGGTAATGGTTAAGAATCATTATGTCAATTTTGTTCTTTTCTGTCAACAAATCCAAAGAGCATTAAATCGTACACACGAAAATATAGTAAAAAAATGTCTTTCTATTCATCCAGAAAAGTTTAAATTGCCCAATTTCAATAGAATGCTAAAATACAGTTTCTGAAAACTTATTTTAATTTTTTTGCTAATTCGCCGGCTGTGCTTAGACATTTTCGATTTTCCAACGGGGGAGGGGAAAGGGGAGGCAAGAGGCTATCTATCCGAAAATAAAGTTTACTATCGAGGAACCTGAGGGTAAAATAGGTATAGTGTATACCGCGCACCGACGCCTGACGGAGGCCATAAATAAGGATCCGACGGTCGGCGCGGCTGCAGGCGGTGATAAGCGTTCCTTTACCCCCACCAGTGCAATCCTTTAGACTTTCTCGTGCGTCATCTTCCTCTATCTATGCAACACCCCAGAAAGTTACAGAAAGTTATCAAACTGAAGTTTAGTTGGATATGTTAAACATTTATGTTGAATCACGCGACGACATTGAGAAACTTACAGACGTCAACAAGACATTGTCACATAATAGATTTTGTTAATATCAAAAGTAGTGTAAAATGTAACGAATAAAATTGTTTTATCTCGCGGCTTTCGAATAATATTTATCTATTTGTTTAATATTTTTCTTATCTTATCTTAGCTTTTCTTATCTTTGAGGTTTTCATGGATTTAAGTGCGCTCCAAATCAAAATACGCATGGCGCATGTAAGCGTTGTCCATTTAAAAAATAATATTAAATAGATAAAGTTATTATAAAGTTTATAACGCCATGTAAAATCGATATAAATAAAATTTTCTTTTAAAAAAATTTTTAAATATGTTGTAAATATGAAATCTCAATAAATCTTTGATTTTATCTTTTTTGTCGCATTATTCTAAAGTTATTATTGATAAAAGATATTCCGTGTCCAAAATATTGTTTGAATCGATTCCTAAGTTGTACATATTACAGAAATATATATAATATTTATAACGTTAATATTCCGTTAAGTACCGCGCTGATTGTACTTTTTAATATTCGGTGATTAAATATTAAAAATAGCTCAAACACATCGAAATTTACTAGATGGCGATTCTTCTTGATATCAGCAGAAATATGTAGAGTTGTGGATCGCTTGTCCTTGTATCGGATGAAGGGGTTTACGAATATTCGAGGTGCTTCAGCGTTTCCCAACCGTATAACGAATAGGTATAGCCGGGCTGCTTCATCCCCTACGGGCAGCACGAAGCGACCATTTCTCATATCAGTTTAGCCGACACTTTCGAGAACTTGCTCAGGGAGCCTCGGGCGTCGCGATGTCATCCGATGCCTCTTGCCCTCTTGCGTTCTTGCCCGCCCCTGAGTCTTCCATCCCTCTTCTCTACTCCGCGACACCTTAGCAACCCTCCCTCTTCGACCGAAGAAACCCCCTTTTGTCGTGTCTCTACTTGTGGTCCGCGATCTGCGCCCTTTCTCGGTTTCGCAACCCCCCCAAAGTGCCGGCCGAGTGCCCGCGGCCTGAAGATAAGTGTCGCCCGAAACTTAACAAACCTTAGATGATAAAAGGGCCTGCCAGGTCTTGAATCTTCCTCGGAAAAAAGAACGGCGCATGGCCAAGTATCTTATCTGTAATTCGTAGCGGAGCAGAAGTCACTTTAAATCGATGTATCTTTTTTATTTTCTATTAAAATGTACGGTTTCAAGAAATATGCTGAAGTATAAAATATTAGAACAATTTATGTGTGTTAGGAAAACAGACTTCTTCATTATTTGATAATGCAATATATCTCTGAAATTGTTATAAGTTGATTTGATATAGAGATGTAAACATATCATACATTGCCGATTCGATTATTTACGAAGGAAAGTGATATTCTTTTATTACAGATTCCGTTATATTATGTTTAGCTCTCATATATAACTTTTATAGAATTATTCATTAATTCGATGATTGACAAACTTTTAACAATTTTTTAATTGCAAATTTTTTTCTGTGTAATTATTATAATTAAATATCAGAAAATATTCATTTTTCAAGATTTCTTTGACTTTCTACTTTTTTTTAATTAATTTTGATTATATTATTTGCTAAATTCTTTATTTATATTATATAAAATATTACAAATTGCGGTATTTAGATTTGTTAAATTTCATCATTTTATTTGTATAATTTATATAATTTACAGAATATATTTGAAAATATAAAATAATATATTGATTAAACATGAATAAAAGCTAAACTAATTTTTTAATTACCATGGAAATAGCTTAACGAAGGATTAACATAAATTTTTCAATGTGTTAAATTGAACAGAAACTTTCTTCTACGGTTCTATATTGCGCCATAGTTACCGTCGGACAGCGGCATGCACGTGACTCGTGTGAACATTGTGAAATACATTAAATACATATTTTGGATTAATTTTGAATATATCCAAAAACTTCTACATGTTCTAATCATAGCATTTAGTTTTAATTATACTAAAAAGATATAAATTTGTGACTAAATTTTAAATATCGTAATAAAAAATAAATAAAACATCCTTGAAATAATTCTGGTTGGTAAAACAAGTATTCGTAATTTGCAGAAACATTTATCCTTTTGCGCTATAAATTTACACTATCTTTTAAAGTGAAATAAAATTTACCATATTGTAGAATGACCTTAACCATAAAAATTTTTTTAAGATCTTTGCTTTTCTCAAAGCATAACGGGATCTTGACCAATTAAAGAAGCGTGACGAGCATACAAAAGTATATACATCTCGAATGAGGGTGTGAAAATGTTTTTGGAGCAAGGTCGAAAGAATTATTGCGTCACCTGTACAATTCCTTTTCTACCTGTTGTGTTAACGAAAATGACCTTATCCACGATCGCCCCGTAAATTAAACTAGTCATAAAAAATGTCACGCAAATGAAATGAATCTAACGGTAACGCGTCTCGCTCTTTTTGCATTGAAGACTGCTGGCTCCAGGTCGACACGAATTTCTGACCTTTGTCGTTATTATCATTATGAAATATGTACAATTATGAGATATGTAAAAATTTGAAAAGTTTATTTTGCAACATTGGTAATATTTGATATTCTTTGACGAATTATTTTCTTATTATATGTAACTCCAGACAATATAAAATAATTGTTTTGCGTTAAGAACAAATATATTTGAATATTTTTCAAAAGAATTGAATAATTGGGATAAAAGTTTAAATCAAGAATTTACCTTTTGTTAGAGAAAAAATTTAAATGTTTATATTTTTGATTATAAAATTTAATTAATACAAGTTCTTTAAACTTTAAATTTTTCCTGATTTTTGTAATTTAAGTATATAAAATGCTTGTTACTAATGCTGATGATAAAAAAAATATATTGACATTATAAATTTATTAATCTTTTCAATATGTAAGGAAAGAGAAATCGCATCAAACAAATAGATGTGTACTATTTTGTTTATTTTAATATCTATTTAATATTCTATATTTTTTATTGTTTCTTTAATTTTAACATGCGAAATATGCATGTCGTAATTGAAATGCTGATTATGGGAAATAAACTTATACAATGTTATAAAATTATTTCTGTCCTAATTAGAAAATTACACGTTATCTCCCCCTCATTTTTAAAACGACCCTTTTGTCTTCTCTGTTTCACGAAACTTCATTTTGCTACTTCACTCAGATTTAACTTTGCCGAGTGACGAATGATGACTGACTAATGTCGCTCGTTCTCATTCTTGTCTCACTCTCATCCTTGGCGATTAAGATTAATTGGGACAATTCCTGGAAGATAAACAAGTTCACGCTGCGGTAATAAGATGATGGTTGTAAGATCACGGCCGGTCCCGAGTAATGATCTTGTAACCGGTAAATACTATATGATGAAGTGCGTAACTTATAACACTGTTTTGAAATACTGCAGTGATGTATCAAACTAAAAATACAACTTAATTATAACAAACAAAATCTTTTCTTTTTTATGACGTAATTTAGAACATTTTTTATTCAATGATTAAGCATATACATATACATATACATATTTCTCTCTGTCTCTCTTTTGCTAAAAAAATAGTGAATTTTTTGACAATTGAGATTTTTAATATTACTTATTAAGTTATAGTCAGTATTTTTAAATTTAATTAAAAATAGGCACATTATCTATTCATAATAAATATACATTTAGAAGAATAATACCGTGTGCCGTAACAACAACAATTCAATTATTTGTAATTAATGTGTTGACTTCAATCAAGTGATGCAATATAAAGAAATCTTGATCTTGTGGCGCAAAACAATGCTCATGTAGAACGATGATTGTGTCATTAGTCGTTGCTGGTGGCCGTTGATTTATAAGTTCAACTTGAGACGGATAATATTTTTGTTTTAATCCTTCTTTTGGACGAAAGTACGTGCGCGGACTGCCGGATGGGTGTGAGGTGGACATAGGTGGCTGATGATGTCACTCCCTTAGCAGGCAAAAGAGAGAAAGAGAGAGACAGGTCCGTACGGCGTACCGGACATCGACTACACGGTACCTAGTTTAAGTTGGGTTGTCGCGATGGCACACAGAGATTACGCGATACAACGTAGAATATACTTAAGGTATCGCGAACAGCTCCTAGATACATCAGACTTGTCGGATTGCTCCTTAACGCACGAATTGCTTTGCCATTTAGTCTGATACGGATATGAACGATTGGCAATCCGCTGAGCAATATGTGGATAACAATCTGTAGAAATATATTAATATATAAACATAATATATAACAATATTGATATGATATATGTATATAAGAGTGGTAACTTGTACGTTCGTAGTAAGAGCAAACCTAGAATATAGTATAGCTTTTCCAATTAAGACCCAGCGAATTGTGAAGATAAAAGAATAATTTGTTCAAACTTAATAATGATGGAACGCCATCATGATAGTCAAGGTGCACCAGCATATGTCGACTCATTTACAAACTTACATGCTATAACGTGCGATATCTCTTTTTAAAGTCGAATAAAGTAACGCCACGCTGCGGCTAATTATAATTATTTCATTGATAACACTTGCTTCAGACAAGGAAAAGAACAGACATAACGAGCGTATAGGTATTACTGTATTCCTGATGCATGAAATACTGCGGGGTATGCGCGCGCGCGGAAACTTATTTTGCATATTCCTTTGCTATGTATCACCATATACATATGCGTACGCGCGCATACGTTCGCGCGTGTGCACGAACATGGAGCACACAGTGTCTGATTAACATGAAAAGCCTGAAACACCTGTGCCTTGAGACCCGTATAATTATCCACTCCTTCAGTTTGCAACGTTTGTCCACAAAATCACTTGATAAATATCTTTGTTTTTACACAAAAATACGACATCAATGAATGATAACTAAATAAATCTTAAAAATATAATTGATTAATCTCCTGACAAATCCCTACGATTTTTCTATACTTTTTAATGATTTTATGTAATTAATATTAATATATTTATTAATGATCTTATATAATTCTATATAATTTTATAAATTTATTCTCTCTCTAAATTAAAATTAAAAAGTCATAAGCTGTCACATCATATTATTTATGCAAATTTATAAGAGCATGTTTTAGGAGAAAATATCAAATAATCATAAAATATAAATATAAATATGTATTTAGTTTNTTGCACGCAGTTCCTAAATCTTGTATTGGTAATCATCCAATGTACGTCGGTGCTATCTCATCTAGAATTGCTTGGAAACAGTCTGCTAATTATTAGATCGTACAGTGATATATCAAAGCGATGAGAATCATGAATTATGGATTGTACGGATGCAATACATACGAAGTAGTGGTATGCATAACTTTTAGACTGGTATATTGAACGGTATGTTGTAACAGTTTCTTGTTTGAAATCAACGGAGCGTATTGCATTGTAAATATCTTTCCAATATCTAAAGTTTATATATTCTTCATCTTTCATGAGATCACTTCTTTTCCGCAAAAATTGATTGCAAACACAATATTAGATGTAACTATAGTACCTATAAAAAGTACTAAATTTTATATTTTTTATATTAATTTTTAAAAAATTTAGTCTCTACGTGAAATTTTGAAAATTAGAAGATTGCCTTGAAAGCCTTTAATTTTCAATCACTTCTAATTTACTTCAAAATTATCGATCTTTCGATGTGTGTGTTAAGAAAAAGATTGATTTTAAATTAGCAGGTAAAAATTCACAGGTAAACAATAAATAAATACGTCTAAAATATTTTATATTATAAATATGTTATTATTTTTATGGGAATCTAATTTTAAAGAAGGAAGTTTTTATTGTGTAACGTAGAGAAACGTTTGTGAACCGTTCTATAAACAGGTACAATAATTACTCCGCTACTCGATTGCGTATTACCTGCGGTGACCATGATAAAAGGAGAAACTGGTTTGAAGACCACGTACGCGATAGAGCCGTTAACGATAAATCGAAATGTGTGGATTCAGAGGTAAAAGACACAGTTTGCTGTGCCTATATGTACCTCACGTACACACGTGTACGCATATATACCGTTCTTTTCATGGCAACTATCTTGCTTTGTTCATGTCATTCGAATTTACATATCCCTATTTTGTTCTTTCGGACCGGCTTAATTAAGCGTTTAAGAGATGAAACTGGTTTCATTATCTTCATCTTCTTTGTCATTGCTCTTTAAAACGCATATCGTTACAACGCAATTGTGCTTTTAACTCTTAATTTGTTCTTTTTTTGGAGTAGTAAAATCTAACAAGACTCATACATCTGCGATGTTAATATAATTCCGTCTCCTTGCGATAGCCTTGACTAAAAATCCTAAAACGTAAAACGATTTCTGAATAAAAAGTATATTTTAATAAAAGACGTGACGTAACTGCGACTAAGCATTCACATAGAAATTTTATACGAGATGATTAGAAATGGAATCGAAAATAATAAAATACTATTCGACCGTAATTACATTACACAACACAAGTACGATGTGCATCTGATAATTCAAAATCATGCATGAATGCACTGATCAATAATCATATTTATGTAGTAATAATAATTAAATGCTATTTTATCTCGTCGCATTTCTGTTCTACACGTCGGTGTAGATTTATGAAGTTTCTATATATGCAAATTTCAAGCAATATTTTATTTAATTCGCTATTAGAGAATACATTCTGTCTCTTATACATATGTATATTGAAAGTATAGAATGATTTAATATTTAACTTGTGTCCAGGAAATATTCGTGAGAAAAATTAAGAAAACTAAGAAATTATTAGAAATATATTCGTTATTGATGTTGAAAAAGGAGAAGGGCGCGTGCAGGTGAACGAGAGGGATAGGTGGGAGTTGACGAGTAGCGGTGTAAGTGTAAAACTAGCTCGATCGTGCGATTGTATGGTGGATGAGCGAGAGGCACCAGGGGGAGTGGTCACCGTGCTGAAGCTTCGTGCAGACCTATTCCTTTCTGTGCCACCGCAGTGCATTATAGTTACTTCAAGGCAAGGTTCTTTGCTTTAGTTTTCCCTCATCGTAGATCGGTGTGTTTCTTTGACCAAAACGCGCTATTGTTTCTTCCTTAAAAAAAATCCTCGAAAATCCATAGTGCAAATGGAACGTTTTGCGGTTGAGATTCCGGCCAGTCGGCCTAACAGTGGCGTCGACAATAGCATTTCTTGATGCAGTTGGTGCTTGCATGTGTGTACGTGTGAACAAGAGTGTGGCAGAACATCGAGATTGTAAAGAGGAACGGTGAGAGTACCGGAAAGCAGAGGGGGGGGGAGGGGAACGTTGTGTCGTTATGGCACAATGGGACCACGGCTGCAACGCTGTAAGTACCCCGAGCTTACGGACTGATCTCTTCTTGCTCTTTCTCTCTTCCTCCCTTTCGGTTTTTCTTCTCTCCCCGTTTCTTCCTATTCGCATTTTCGTAGCGTTTATATCTCTTGAGCTTTCTTTCATTCTTGCGAGATTTTCGTTACGCCCTCGAAGCAAGGAGAGAGCTTTTGCAAAACTGGGCTTTGCCCAGTGACGATGCAACGCTTACAGAGGTATTTGGGTGGGATTAAGAAACTCCTGCAGGACAAGGCGCTAGGCCACGATGGCGCGATCCACGAAGATTTCGCGGGAATCTAAAGATCGCTGTGTCGACACGGGGTATATCCCGTTTTGCAGACGCAGCACAATTTCGGCGTTACATTCAAGTGATAACGTCAATAAATTTTGGGATACCGGTTTACAGCTGACAGATTTATTACGCTGCCGGCAAAGTATATAACGCGAACGAAAATGCATTGCAAAATTCTTGCAAAAATAATGCGGCACGCAAAATTGTACGTATAATAGATATACGAGCGACATTTCCGTTATATTGTGTAAGCAATCACGCGGTCCAATCAAATCACATGTGCAGCCGTTGACAGACAATTTTTAATCGTGACATTATAAAAGAATCATCTAAATCGCCTAACGTGATGAAACACTGCACGATAATTTCGTCCAAACTGTCACCAGGTTTTGAACGTTTCGCATAAAATTTGCGCGTTTACTTTTAAATCGTTGCTAAAGCAACGATTGCGCGATAACGAGCGTAAATTGCGAAAAACGGTCCAGACTGGATTTTACAGTACTGGGGCGCCGTCGTGAACTTAGGGGAATCTAGAAAAGACGGGCCAACCGGTTAGCGACTTTGGCGGCCGCCATCTTCCCCTCTCATCCGTCTCTTTCGCCTCGCGTGAGAACCTGCTCGCTATATGCCCACCTTTCTACTCTCCGAGACCACTCTCGACGAGAGTCCCGCTTATGAGATTTTTTTTTTCTTTCCGTTCTTTCCGTGGACGCTGCGCGCTGAGAGGGGACGGCCTACTCCTAGCCGAAAATACTTCTCCTTCTTCGTCGGCCGTGCATTGGACGTGCCATGACGACGAGGTGGGGTCATGGGTCTCGCCATCGTTCCTCGATGCCACGGAATGGGCCGTGGTTCCTTTTTCTTTCTCTTTATGACACTCTCTTGCGCGATATTTATTCTGGTTTTCACATGCGCTCTGCCGTTCTTTCGAGCATCCCGTCGTTTTCCCATTGTCCGCTGCTTCTGTACTCAAATCGTCGCCTTCGAAAGGTTACCAGATTTACACGCCAGGCAATGTTTCAGCGCAAATAGCCTGTGTGTAGGCCCGCAGGATTGCTCACGGTCTTTCGAGTTTAACGTTAAAAAGTATACGAATCGAAATGTTTAATGGAATTTAAACGGGGCGAGAAAAGAAGACGCGCGTGCGACTTTTACGCTTTTCGAGCCGTGATACCATACATTCTATCTGCATTAATAACACGTGCCGCCGGTTTTAATATTTTGTTTTAATATATTTCTCTCTCGAGTAATGAAATATTCATGGCAGAATTTCGTCTACCGTAACTGGTTCGTACGCGCAAACTAATATACTGGACACGAATAAAGTTATATAAGGTGACTCGCGCAGAATTATCGCGAATTTTTTTAATGTGAATTACGTTTTATTTTCTATTGAATTTCTTATTAATTTCTTGTTGTCTTCTCTTTCCTTCGTGCATATCTTTTCCGTCGTGAGATTTATTTGCGACTACGATTGTACGCGCTCGTGTTTGTCGTGCAATTATATAACGGATCAAGAGGCAAATCATGGATCCGATGCGCATAAATCAGTATCGATGACGAAAGAGTCTGGATGCCTATTCTAGCTAAAGGTTTTCTAGGCCGCGCACTAGCCGACTTCGCAATATATATTATCATGACTTGAAGCACGGACATTTGCGTAAGAATTTTCTCAAACCGGTGGAACAGGAACGAGCGCGTTAAATATCATGATTAAAATTCTATGAAATGTTAACCTTGCGAACCACGTTGATACGGAATTTATTGGAAGCGCTCTGATATTTTAATTGAATGATTTATGGGACTTATCAAATGAAAGAACGAGTTTGATAATTATAAAGATAGCTATATTCTTACTAAAATTGTCGTGTTAACGCATTATTTATTCACAAGGAGCATAACTAATGAACTTTTTCAACACATATTACAAGCATTAGTCTATCAGATGTGTGCGTGCTGCGGTAAAGTCGACTTATCAAAATCTACTATTTATATTGAAAAAAAATTTTGGTTACAAAACGAACGAATCAGAAAAATCTTGTAGAATTGATCAAATATTCTGGTTATTATAATAGGAATTCTGGTTATTACAAATTATAAAGTATTGAGTTCTACTATAATAATTTATTATTATAAATCTATTATAATAATACCAAAATATTTTATTAATCCTACAAGATTTTCTGATTCGTCTGTTTTTAACCAGAATTTTGTTACAGTGTACATTAGGTTCGTCTTGAACGATTTTAAAAACAAAATAATTGCTCAAGGTCGTGATTTTTCCGTCGAGAATTAGTTTTAGTCATTATTCGTCAATCGCGCGCGGAAGCACGCACAAGAATCGCGAACGGGGTGCGAACGGCAACCACCATCAGGCACTGTGAACGTGCCCTAAGTCCGCGCGCTCGCGCGCCTTCGCTCTTCCACAGTGGAAAGCATGGAAGGGACGGCGTGACGAGACTGCAAAGTAAAAGGAACCGAGCATAGAGTCACCCGCGCAAGAGGGTGACATGCTGCCGAGCCGGTTACGAAGCGCGTCGGTCGGGGCCTGACCGACCGCCGAGGCAGGTGAACATAACCCACCGCTAACAGAAACCCGGCACGCCGTTCCGCGTCGCGCGATTGCTATAGGCGGCAGTTGCATTGCCTGTATACCGTACGCTTTTACGGCGTATATATGTGTCATTCGCGTATAATGCTAATGCGCCATACTGCGACTGATGTCCATCTTTCTATGTCCTTCGAGAATTGCACTATTTTAACTTGATTATTCTATTAGTAGTCGCGGATAATAATTTTCGTTGCAAAATGTAATCGATTAGGAAATATATTAAAAACGAATGATATATCGTCACGTATTATTTTATAACAGAGAAAATTTAGGAAACATTTTCAAGAGTAAAGTGTAAAATAAAATAATGTAAAATTTTACTGATACTGAATTTATATTTGAGAAAGAGAAAGTAAGTAAAAGGGCAACAAAAAGTATTAACTATAAAAGTTTAAGTTATATTAATAAGCACGCAAATTTATTATTTGATTAGGAAATTACTTTCTCTCGAAATTTATAAAATTAGACCATTGATTGAGATATGATTCTTTATAATATAATCATCTCGCACATTTTTATTTTACTATTTTTGACTTGGTATCATCGCGAATATTTACAAGGTTAACTTAGGTTTAAGATATACATGTACATGCATATCTTTTCCATTTATAGAGAGACAGAAAGTGGGAGAGGGAGAATCACATATTTAGAAATTACGCACTGGAGTATTCATGTCGGAGATCGCGCGCACGTGTGGGAACGGTGGATACACACGCGTACCGGTTTAGTAACGAGGATTACTTCATTCTCCTTCGTCCTTCGAAGAGTCACTGATTCTTTTAAGATCCACATGATACATAGTTTAAAATGATATTAACATTCATACATAATATAAATCCGTACGAAAATTCGAAAAAAATTGACCATACGCTTAACCTGTCAACCAGCTAACAGCATAAATATTACGTGTTGAGAATTATATAAATATAAAAAATATAAAAAATATTAATGTATAGAAACAATATAAAAAACTGCTAGTTTTATCCGTAAAAATTGATGCACTCGCTAAACTAGATCACATAAGTATCACACACGCGATATATTGCTTGCACGTGGATTTGTATGATGCATATTTTTCAGATATTGTGCTCACTTATTTAAAAAACTTGTGAAAGTTTATACAATCCAAAACTTTCCATTGTTATGATTTTATGTGTCTGAGCACGCGTGTGTTGTATTTAATTTGATAAAAGCCTAACAAAATATAATGGCGAAAATAGGCAAATGGTGGCCATATTAGAGGAATGAGGGGGAGTGAAATGAAACTAATGCAGATATAAATCAACATTACTCTGCATTAGAGTAGAGTTGCTGCCGTAGGCACCTACTAGAGTTTACCGCGGAGGTAAACTGCGGCCACAGGTAGATATATTCCACATTACTTGTACATGCGAACGCACACATAGCGAACATCACAGATTCCATGCACATTTACGCGTTTCGCACATGTATCGGGTCCATGCAAGGGAGTATAACCCCCTAACTTCCAAGTTACTTACCTACTTGCCACTTAGATTCCCGACCAGTGACTACCAGACTCCACCAGTAATTCACTGTCAAGCTTACAATGCTGGATTCAAGCGCAAATCCCCCTTGTAAAGAGTTCTTTATGATTGCCAATTATGTCGCTATGATATTAATCAACATTTCTCTTTATTTCAAAGAAATGATAAATGAGAAATAAATCATGCCATATACCTTTAATATGCAATAATATGAAAATATATGAGAGTCTTTAGAATATATCGCGAAGCTAAACGGAAATTATACACAAAGGGTGTATGAAAATGCATGCGTCAAATTTCTTAAGAATGGGAGAGGGCAATCTTAAGTATATCACTAATATCGAGGGTACGTGCATTTCCCGCTAATCATCTAATTTGCATTCACTGCGATTAACATAATCTGTATTTCGAATATTTATTTGGAATTAGCTGTGGCTTGCTCGTAACTCATGCGGGAATTAGTTAAGCTCAAGGATTTCGGGCTTACCAATCTCACACCCTCTTTCACGCTTACGTTTCCACCATCAGTACGTTCGCTTTATCATGTAGCCTTTCTCTTTTTATGCGTTCGTCTTTAGAATAAACCCTTTATCTTTTACTGAGAAATCTTTAAGGAAATATTAAAAATTATTATATATAAATTTTCTTCTTAAACAAGAAACGTATATAATAAATGTCTAAATTCGATTAATTTTTATCTAGTATTTTTTCAGATATATTTATTACTGTTATCGATAACATACGCTTTTTTATTATTAATATTAATTAAGTAAAAAATAATGAATAAAGAATACAGTATAAACTGTTTATAACGAAATATTTTTGTAAAACATAAAACATGAAATTTTTAATGCAGTTTATTTATGATAATATCATATTTAAATATTGGAAAGCAAAATAAAATATATAGAACATATTGCGGAGAATTAATATGTTGATATTCAAGTCGGTTCTCTCGAAGTATTGAGATCTTAAGGCGTACTACGGTAGAAGAACATGCGAATTGCGGATGATAGATTTCCGTCAATTATGGCGGTAACATCGTATTGTTTTACCGTCTGACGGGCAACATTGATTGATCGCTACCGCGGCTGTGTAGCTGCCTCCTTGGGCCTTCTTGCGGACTTGAAACCTCACATTCCTTAACTCGAATGTGCATTATTAGTAAACTGTGCATATCGGGGTGCACATCCAACTACCACTGACATATCCGCGCAGCATAGAACACGCTACTTAGCGTGACGTATCACGTTGTCTCACCCAGAATTACAAATTCCTTAGTGCATAGTCTTTTACAATTCAGATAAACGTCGCATGCGACGTCAGTTTTGTAAAAGGCTTGCGAGAACGAACTCTTGTTTCGATAAATTTTCACCGTTGCAGCGGCAAGAAATATTGCTTTGGCTCGTGTGACCGTAAAAATTCGAGAAATAATACTTTATGATGTTTTTTTTCTTATGACATTAATAATTATTACAAGAATTTCTTGCGACATTAGACATGTTACTTACAAAGATAGTTCAGTATGAGATCTTTCTTCTTTTTGCTTCCGAAATGTGTAGACGGAATCCTCGTGGCCGCAAATCTATTTCGGCGTAAAACAGACTCGTTCATCAGTTGACTCGTTAAAGACAAACGCTCGGTATCCGAACAGCCCATTCTAGAAGTAGCTGTCAGGATGCCAAGCGTTAATAAATATGCTGTCGCCGTCAGTGAGAACAGAGCCGAAATTACCAGCCCGCTTTTGAATGATGCCGGAACACGTCGTTAAACAACGTGTATAAATGAAGAGCATTTATCGAAAGAGCATTCACATTTATCTTTTTTAACAATGTTTACGAATAGGTAATCGTACGCTTAATTACCCTGTACTGTTATGAGTCGGTTTTGCGATTAATGTCACTATGTGACATTAATATATCGCGGACCATTAAGTACAAATCTAACGTGTTCGCTCATACTTACATGTATGAAATCATGTGTATTTTATAGACGATAACTTTCAAGTTTCCGATACTTGGTCAACCTACGAGATATCTCTGGGGAGAAATGCCGCGTCATTTTTATTCCTTCGCTATTTTCTATGTCAAGAGTTTCGTTTCTTCTCTGATATTACCGATATTTGTGTCCTATCGTCTCGAGAAATAAATAAATAAAATTAAGCTCATAATAATTTAAGTGACAAACGAAAAATTATAACTTTTTAAATTGAATTTACAATAAATAAAAATAATTTCTTTATGCATCTTCTCAAAGTTTTTGATGTATGTAGAATTTTTAATAACTTACTTGCATTATGTCTTGATAATATATAAGTACAGATATTTATTTTGAGCTTACTTTTTATCTTATTTTAACTTTAGAATTTTCAACTTTAATTCACTAGAAAATTAAGAGCAAACTTATTATTCATTTTTAAAACGCATATTGTTATGTATAAATAGTTTAAAATACTATATGAATATTTTTTGGTTTATCTAAATTATATTTTAAATTGTATAAAATAAAATCACATTTAAAATGCGTTTTTTAAAATATTTAGGTATTTATTAGCATACTAAAGTTATATACAGTATTAAGAATATTTTTATAGACATTAAGTAAAAATAAATTCATAATTTTATGAATCTTGCAAAAAGGAAGTAATTGCTTGGTAAAAGCATTGCACTAGAATTGTCTAAAAATAAGTTTAGTATCAATGGTAGTTCTCGTGAAAACTTGCATTATAATAGTGTAATTGCGAGACGTTGTGCTGTGTCGTCGCGAGTATATTTCCATAACTTTGCATACATGTTTTAATAATTCATCCCCGTTTGCCTAGATAACTACTGAGAAGAGCATACTGCGGATTTATTAATAAGATACACTAGTTTAATATCAGGTCTAAATTAACTTAACATTACGCATACAACTCTATTAAACTCTTATTAAAATAAGAAAAATGACAAAAAACGCGAAGATCTTACGTCAACACATACCTCAAAATTTCTATTACGGTGTGATTGTAAAAAATAAGCAAATACATTTTCTGGTTTCATCACATGATTCATGCAACGTTATTGAACCGTAAAATTTGATAAAGTCAGAGAACAGTTCAAATCTCTTATGTGCCATGATAATATGCCAATTCTTGGAACAATGTGAGAACAAAGAGAAAGAATGGGAAATCTGACAAGGCTAACAGCCGAACATACAGTCTGAAACAGCATATCTACAAAGGAAAAAAGGCAGAGAGATGAGGACGAAAGTGGTTTAGGGAATCGTAGTGATGGCGAAACGACGATAGAACGACGTAGCAGCGATATTATGGCATTCATATAATAATGGGCATGATGAACGAGTTTTCAGCTTATTCTTGGCAGCGGCTTCGCGAGGTTAGACCAGTAGTATCGAATAGAGCGAAGAGGGTGGGACGGTGTCCGGGAACGACGAGGGGTTGCAATCGTACAAGCAACAATATTAACGACGGGGTGGCGTGGGTTGTTGGCTCAACTGCATGGACCCGTAAGATCGGTAGCGGAGAAGTCGGGCGAGGTTGCCTATGCCTCCCGCTAAAACTCGCGGTTGTCGGTATATATACATCCCGCGCACGAATCAGGCTCGAACGACCAAAGCAAATATTTGGAGCCTCGCCACTAAAAACTCGGGACGAGCCAACAGACGAGTTGATTTGTTTCCCTACAACGCCGCTTTCTTCGTTTTCTTTTTTCAACTATCCGCGCCGCTACCTTCTCCCGCCTTCCGTTGACCCCTCCTACCCCCCTAGATGCTTACATAGCCGAGAATATTCGAGCATCTATCTGAAAATGACTCCTATAACTCAAGTTAAGTATACGCGCGCCCTCATTTACTGTTTATCGATTGTAAACCTTTTTCATCGCGAAATTCCGGCCCGCCATTACATATTCATGCCTCCGCGTTCTTATTCTTTATGACTATTTTAAATGTGCGGTTTACTTCGTGCGAACGTAACGTAATTTTATTATGTTTAATTATGTTTAGCATACAGGATGAGGATTTTCAACTTTACGACCTGACTTATCTCCCTGTTGTTACTAATAAATACTTGGACAAAAAAACTTTAGGAAAGAATTTACGTAGAATATATTTTTCATATATTTTTTATTTAATTTTTTTATTTAGCAATTATTTAATTGCATCGTTGACGGATCCACTTATTAAATTTATTTTCATTGCTTTTTATTATTATCAATGTTATTTTTGTATTTGGTAATATTCAGCTTAACTGGTTTACGGTAAAGATGCGTTTCTTCGATCAGTTTTTCTCATTTTAAGTTCACTCCCTGCATGAACGCATTCAACCCTTATGCTCGTAGAGTTTTTCTAATCCCCGTTTTTCTAACCCTGAGATCGGGTACGTATTCTCGTCGGTGAAAGCTGAGCAAGCAGCTTTCTTATTCCGTGCGGCATGGGCATATGCTTTATGGAATGCAAATCTGTCTACCTCGGCCATTTTCTTTTCGTTCCTTACGCTATCCTCAGTATCGCGTTAGACGTTGGAATGGCATTCCTCTTTGTTTTGTCATTGTTGATGCTTCTCGGCGTCAGTTTATTTTTACGAAACAACACCGGACACGTTATTAGTGCATTTCACGATAATTGCAAGAAATGGACTAATAAAAACTGCAACAAGCTTATAACATGCGGACATTTCGAGATTTATTTTATTCGAAATCGTTGATAAACGGCGAATCTAGGAGATGGACGTTTTATGTCAAGTATATCGAGTTGACTTTTTTACATTGAAATTTATCGCAGTGATGCAATATAAGCTAACAAAAAAAATTTCGCGATAAAAGTTATGGCTTTGCAAATACATTCTTCTATTTTCTTTTTTATTTTTTTTTCACACGCAAAACTTTGTAAGCCGCGGATGACAGTTATTGCAACGTTAGAGTCATTAAAGCGGTGTCTTTTTGTTTTAATACTGTGCGAAATTAATTAGTTAATTAAGCATCGCGAGATGGCGTCCATCCAATTAAATCCGCTCACCCTGTCTACTGTGTGCGCAGACGCGACGTCCAAGAGAGTGTTATACCGAGAAGCACCGTGGCATATCTCTCCCTTCTCTTAACTCATTCCTCTTCTTCCCTGCTTTTCGCATTTTCATCTTCTCCGTTTATCCCCTGCCTCTCCCTCGTGCGTTACTGTGACACTCACCTGTCTTCTTTACTCGATGTTTTTCTTCTCCGCCCATACATATGCTGCATTATATAAACTTTATATTAAACATAAAGTAGAAAGACTTTTAGCTGTCCCTTATAACATTAACATTTTGTTAATATTACGCAACGCTTAATATAATAAAGATTAAAAATATTTATTATTTTGAAGGAAAAATATTTAACGCTTTATATGCTCTATAGATTTTATTGATCGATCTACGCATGCTCAAATGTTGAAAAATATTTATGATAAACTGAAATTATGATTTTTAACTTAAAATATTTAATTTTTCCATTTTATTACAAATTTCTTGTTTATGTCTTTATTTTTTATTTCTTGTTTTGTTCATTTTAATCGAACACTCTCCTGATTCGTCTGTACGTTCATTTGTATTCGATTCATCGGCCAAAGTTCCTCTGACGAATGCGTGTTAATTATCTCTTTTAAAGTGTTTTTACGCACAAGTGTCACGACAGACTCGTCACACCTCCCATATTGGTGAGAGAGTTATTACTACTTCAAGCATTTCGAACATGTACTTGCCATCTCGATGCTCGCGCACGGAATGATCAATCGATTCTCTTAATTATCGTTTAACACCCGCTCGACAAAAAAAGAGTTTCAACGATGACAAGAAAAATTACACGTATATCATGCGTCGATTCTATATAGCAAACTCAGCTAGTGTATCATCATTAGGGTACCTTTCGCCAGATGTAATGATTTTCGGAGCAGCGGAAAAAAAAGCAAGGAATTTGATATCCGACAATCAGACGGATTGCGAGCCAATAGCGAGCGAATGAAGCATACTCGAATTTACGCGAAACAGTGTGTAAATTTGAGCGTGAAGAAACAATGCGTTCATCGGTGAACGAAAAGAGAATGAAGAATCCGCGCGGGCGCGCGCGCGCGCGCGCGGCGGGAGAGAGTGACGGCAGAAGGGCGGTGAGGGGTGGCAGGCGCGCGGGGGGAGGGCGGGAGGTGCGCGGATCGGTGGAGCGATTTGTCCCGTCTGTTAATTAGTGAAAAAACGGACTATGAATCTCGAGCGATCGTATATTACCGCGAGCGTAATGGATGGGATTACAGCTGCTGTGTTAAATTAAACTGGCCGCCGGCCGCGGGTACGATACAGTACGTTATGTGGATATAGGTACACACACCGAGCCGTGACATAGGGGGTTCTCTTCCTACGTGTGTATATGTATTATCCATGTATAGCAAGTACAGTTACCTATGGTGCCTCCACTCATTCTCTCTCTTCACCCTCTCCCCGTCCCGCCCCCGTTTCTCTCTCTCTCTGCGCTGACTCGTTGAGTACGAGTGTCCTTCTCTCTACAAAACGTGGTACATTACACATAATCGTGTCCAGCAACGTGTCGGCCGTGACTCTTTTCACAGTTTAAACAACGCGGCGAACATAATTGTGAAACGCGAACGGACAAGTGTAGCACAATTTCATCGCGAATCATAATTTCACATTTCAATTAAGTTCCGATAAACGTAGATATTCTCAAAACAAGCTGAGATAAGTTTTGCTTGCGTAAATATTATTATTGAATTTCGAGCATTTATTCAAACGCTTATAAGTCATTTATTGTCTTACGTTATTTTCTTTCTGAATCTGATTCAAGAGTGCTTCCGAATAAATTTGATATATGCCCCGTAATTGCAGCACATGCGTATCGGCCGTTATTCACCCCTATGAGGTGAAAGATGTGGATGGAAAATGGTGATAAAACAAGTCGGATGAATGGTCGTGGCAATCTTCCGCATAATTATTGCGCAATAGGAGGGTTGAAACACTATTGTTTTGACGCCTTATGATTTATGTAATCTATTCTTAATTAATTAACTCGTTAATAATGTACACACTATTAAACATTAGGGATATAATGATTTCTCTCTTTCCTTCTCTCTCTCTCTCTCTCGCACACTCGCGCGCGAGTAAGAAAATCGCTAGCACTTATCAAGAATTCACAGTGACAGCTAACAGATCAGTTTCTTATCACAATAACACAATTAGAAGATAACGGCGACTTGAAATGGAAGGACAAATCCTTTTTATCTATATGGAAAAACCAGGAGTTTCCTTCTTTCTCCGATGTGTGGGTGCGCATATAAGTATCCATGTGTCTACATATGTGTGCGAGAAGAAGGGCGCTCGGGAAAGGGAACCTGGGAAAAGAAGAGAGAGCCCATAGAGGCAAGGAGAGATAGATTACTCCGCCATTCTTGCAATTTCCCTGTCGTATCGAGGCTCGTAAATTCCCGGTGAAATATGCGAAGGGGCGCCTGGTGCGGGCAGCACGCTGCTGCTCTGCCCTGCTCTCCACTCACCCACACACACTCGTCCACTCTCTCCGCCACCGCCCTTTACTCCCTCGATAGGGGCTGCTGTAGCAAGGGGTTTGTCTCTGCCGAGGCATGGTCGGCGCTTCAACGTATCGCGGCGGGGTGCGAAATACTCGGAATTAGCCTTATCTGTCTCATCACCTTCGCGGATTCTCCAAGTTTCGCTTCGCTCGTAAAGAAACCAAGTCGCATCACTTGAGAGGAATATATAACCATAAATCATGCAAAGCCGGCAAAATTGAAGAAAATCTCTACTTACCCTTTCCCGGCAATCTTTTTTTATGTATTTTATTTATATGTGTAATTATTTGAATATTTTTATATTATTTTGATAGAAAAGACAGATGGAAAACATTTAAATTAATATATAAATATCTGATATACGCGAAATAAGAATAGCTGACTCTTTTGACAAATATACTTTTTGCGCGTATTCTGAATAAAATATTATCATTTCTCTACATTATTTATGTCAAGAAAAGAATTGAGATTCATTAAACTTCGGGTAAAAAATTTAATTTAATACTTCTTAAATCTCTTTTTGAAATATTTAAATATTCACCTAGTTAATACATACAAGATATAAATTTTGCTATCCTTTACAAGTTCTCATAAATTTGAAGAAAGCGTATTGATAGTTTAAGACCCAACTCATCTTGTGCATCCCTCTCACACGATAGTGTGAGAGGTTGGTAAGCTATAACATCAGTATCTAAATCGAAGGGACGCTAGCTCAGTAGCTTTCAGATACAAGAGGGAGATGTTTGTCACGATGGAGAGAAAAGTCTGCGGTTACAGATAAGGATAGAGAAAGTGGCTAGAGCAAGAGATAAAAATAGGAAAGGCTCTTGTGTTGGACGCGAAGATAAAAAAAAAAGTAAAGAGAAGAAGACGAAGAGAAGCTTATATTACCGTAGAGACTGCAATTCGACCCCTATATTTAATTTCACTACTTTGGGAAGTCAGTAGATGGAATAGGTGGTGGAAACGAGAAGAGGAGAAGAGAAGGAATCGTCGTTTAATCTAACCGCGCGCGATCCTATCTCCCTGAAATTTATCATTCGATAAATTGCATCCCCCGCGTAATACATCGAGAACTTCCTAACCCTTATTCTGTCAATACTTCAGAAGTTCCGTTTATTATTAGTTATACAATGTCTTCTATAAATGAAATAATAATATTTTTATTATTGCTAGAAAGATAGTGAAACAAATATAATAATTTTAACAAATAATTATAATTTTATATAAAATCAGAAAAAGGAGTTATAAGTGTATTTCTATGAATACAAAAAGCCGTTTGTGTTTGTAGTTATTCATATTTACAAGTTTTTAACTTTACGTGATTAATGTAGGCGAAATCGTTAAATTTTTATAGATTTTGGACATTTAACAAAATATCCACATATATCACGGCATTACAAATGTCATACCTTGTATTTTATCTCATTAGTTAAAATAAATACAAAATGAAATATTAACATGTGATGTTTTGCACCTTGAATTGTTGGCTTCAACACTCGAGGAATACATAATCGCGCGACATCTTGAGGATCGCGCGCTGTTTTGTGGATGGGCAACAGGGTAATTGCTGGTTTATGAATCGTATTCTCCACTCCCTTTCGCGCCGCTTCTACTGGCAGCTACAGTTATTTCCGTGTAATTCTCACACCCTGCTTTGCTCTTAACTTAATGTTGTTTCCCTCACTCCATTAAAAGCCACGCCACTCGGCTCGTTTCACTTCCCACACTGCGGTTGTGGCCTTGCGGTCGCACTTGACTATACCTTCCTTACTCTTTCGACTGTACAGACAGTCGCGTTCCATTACCCTCTTGGCCGACCAATTCTTACTTGTTCTTATAATTCAACGAATCCAGAATTAATTTGTATTTCTCACGCAAAGACTAAACTATCTGACAATAAATAACAGAATCTTTAATTGTATAGAAATATTAAAAATTATTAAGATTAAAAATATTAATAAATTTTGTATTTATCTAAATATAAAGAATAATACTTGCATTCTTTAATTTAAAAATATATAAAATAAAACTACATAACTTTTCTTTCTCACATCATGTATTGTTTTAATAAACACAAAAAAAATAACTATATTACGTTTGCGAAAAGCGGCTTATTGATTCATTTATTCGTTTTATTCAGTCCACAGTCTTATACAATTCAGTCTGAGTTGAGATCTTTTATTAATTGTGCACCGTGAAACGCACGCTTCAATCATTCCGCATGTTTCACGAATTTCCTAACCTGTCGACGCGAAACGGGGAGGCAATCTGAATTCTCCCAGATCTAGTTTAGAAGTGATGACAGTTATGGATTTCGCCATCGTAGCGCCATGCCAGCCGATGATGTCGTTTATCATCCCCTCTTCACCGCACCGTTTGACTCCCCTACGAACGTTAGTGATAGCAACCCTCAAAAGCAAATCACTGATATATAAACATATCTATATGGCTAAGGATAGAAACTATTAAAATTTGAATTTCTCTTCAATATGTTTTATAAAATAAACTATAATTATAATTATACGCGACACATGAGTTTAATTAAACATATACAGAGATCATCAGAATTATCATATTTCAATTAAATGTAATTAATTGTTAGTCAATTATTTTGATATTGTGATTGTATAATATATGTGTCTGCGACTATAATATCCACTATTTATGTCTTGAATTTCCAAGCAATTAAGTATTCATTCACGATTCAAATGTCTGAATTAATGTTCTGTAATACTTTTTGAAGAAATCCTATCACAAAACGTCGCATATGTTTGTATTCTTTTGACTAAAAAAAGCCTCATAAGTCACGTCACCATGAAGAAAACAGCGCTAACATAAGAATGCTATTAATTCTTTCCCAAAAGAATCTATTGGTCCGTAAAAAAGTCTACCAAAAAAAAAATAGAAAGGAAAATTATGCCACACGACGTTTCGCGTACCTTTGAACTGTAGGGTCGCACCCTAGGGACTATTGTTGCATAAGCTCTCCATAGCAGATAACCATAATATAACCGTGATCTAAAAGGAAAGCTGACTGAAATACTGCCTAATTGATCAAATAAAGGCATATGTAACAAATTTGCGTAATCATATACATAATTTTTATTTATAATACAGTTTATTTATTATACAAAAATTTTTATTTTTATTTTATTATCGCTGAAATTGTGGGTACAAAAAATAAATTGCAATTTCTAATAAGGAAGTTGGATTCATCATAACTTTAATTAAACATACATAGATCATACGAACAGTTTCGAACAAATACTTGAAAAAAAAATCCAAGAGATGCCGCGTATAAATGCAGGAATGTTGCCTTTCAAGTTTTACGCATTGCAATGCAGTGCGAAATGCAGCTATACTACGAAAATGTAGACAAGAATTTACGATTGTACGCGTATGGTCGTTTCCATGGTTTAAACGTAAACTGTGTTCAAAAGTTGCAATTTCCTCAACAAGGGATAATCGCTCGCATAAAAAGCGAAGAATTTTCTATTAAAAAAATTTATCCGCACAGTATACATGTCCATCTTATCTATTGTTTTATTATTTAATTCATCAGAATAAAATGTAATTAAGTTTTTAGTAAAATTTCTAAACATTTTTTACCACAATAATTTGTATATGACACAAATCTACTTGAGATGTGATAAGTTTAATTAAGTTAATTTTACTCTCCGACTTTGTAATTGTAAGACCGTTTAAATTCTCTAATTAAGAATGATAAAACGAGGCATAAAAGGGGGGGCATGTATCTATTGATGACATGTTGGTGAAGGAAGCTCCCCAAAGCCGCTCTTCACAAGCCCCACCTCACGATCTGCTATCCCTCTGTCTCTAGCCCGTCCCCCTTTTACCCCCGTCACAAAATCCTGTCGTACCGCAGGCAGGGTAGAGCAGATCCCTAGGAACGTACGGTCCACCATAGTAAATCAGGCAGTCGCAGGCGGTCCTTCTGATCTATCCGTAGCAGAGGTGCTGCGAACGCATCAAACTTAGCCCGTCCCACTCTCTCCATCTTGAAAGTAGTGAAATAACTCCTCTAAGTAACTCTATCTAGCCCGTAGAATCGCTTATGGCTCATAAACGCCTCGTAACTTAGCGCGGTGGCACGCGCCCCTCGAGAAATACTGCCGTACAGTTTCCGTCCATGGTGCTCGAGAAGAGATGACTTCGTCTTCAAGTGGCGCGAAAGTGAATTACTCTGATTGACGACAACGCGGCTGCAGGCAATATTCGTCTCTTAGCTAATTATACGCTACTATGGAGGGCTTCCTTGTCAGATGGAAAAACTGCAGGTAATTCAGCGGCGTTTTTATCCTTATTTTCGTCGCTGCGAGCAGCGAAAGCGAAAACGCTAGGTTGATAATAATATAAATTGTTACACCTGATTTTCCTTCGTAAATCGAGCCCTTAGCGTAGCATAAACAGATTTGTATATTCCGTAGACAAATGTTCGCGATATAAAAAAACGTTAATCAGTTTTGTCAATAATAAGTCGAAATTATATCTCGAGTAATAATATCAGCAAATAGCCGTAAAAGTAAACGGCAAACAGCGGAAAAGCTATATAGCCGTTTGTAAAACTGGTTTCAAGTCAACTACCGCTTGTGCAGGTGAAATCTTTTAAAAGTAAATATTCGGCTTAACGGCGGCGCGTGACACAAACGGAAAATATCGGTTTCCTAACGGGGCTGAATAGCGAATCATAACTTCAGATCCCGATAACGGGCTCGCGGGTACCAAACATAATTTACAAAGTCAATTTACAACGGATTAATTAAAAACATTGATAATACCCCGACTTTAATTAATCACGCTCGCGGAGAGCGCGCGCGAGCGGCGGTAACGAACGACACTGAAATTAATTAAAATTAATGAAGCATAAACGGAAGTAGCGATAACATGACGAATCGGCGCGCGGCCATCGGCGGTGCGCCCCCGTCGGCGTTAGCGTCGCGCGCCCGTCGCGAGGCGCGCATACACACACACGGGGCGTTATCCAAAACTAAATCTCCCGCTATTGACAAAACACTACGGCGTCTCTCGTCTGGCGCAGGCCGACGCGACGCGTGCTAAACAAACGTCCAATTTTCGTGCTGCGCACTGCAGCACGTCGGCTGCAATTTAAACTAAAACGAAAATGCATTATTCCCCGGTAGAGAGAAAGAGAGAGAAGCGGCGCGGCGCTGCGCGTCCGCGCCCGCGCTCGTCCCCGGGTTAAATCGACGAAAATAGCGGAACGGCGCATCTACATTTACGCATACTGTTACGCGGAATCCGCGGGATGTACGCGTAGAGACGATACGCGTCCTGAGTTTACATCGTTGATGTATGTTCTCGGCGGCGATCGATCTCTCTCACACGAACTGCTAATTGTGCGGCGTCATAACTCTCCGCGTGTCTCATCCCCTGTTTGTGCCCACCCCCTGCCGCCCCCTCGCGCGCGCCATCCACCACCGCGCGCCCGAGCTCACTCATCTCTGCTCTGTACAAGCGCGTTAGAAATACGCGCTTGTGCGCGTTCACCGGCAGTGACGAACGAGTATGTACTATTGCGCGCGGAGTTTACGCGGGAGGTGTTTCGAACTCTCCGCTTTTCTATCGGGGGCATAATCCTCGCAAACGATTTCTTAATTTCAGATTTACGCGCATTTAAATACATCCTGATTTTGCTTTCATAAATTCTCGAACGCCAAACTCTCTGTCCTTTCCGTTTGTGCTGTACACGCATGATAAAATCGATAATCTATTAGATCATAAATTAGTAATTAATTGCACCGTATATTGCGATCCTACATATCAATATATATTATAACTATGTTTTATCTATGAATGTATTATGATTTGATAATTTCGAATAATGTTTGTGAAACTATCGCATATATCTAGTACGATAGTACGACGGACAATATTAAACGGAAAAGAATTTATTATACACCGTGAATGATCCAGCTGATTACCTTGTTCGCGTATGAAGAGAGCGACGGTGGGTGCGCGAGAGCACGTGGGTACATTATAGTGACGTTGTTTACGATAGTCCGCCAGTCTTTCGGGCCATTGCCGATTAGTGGCCGGCCCATTTCACTTCATCATGTACGAGCCAGCAACGGAATCCGTTGCACGATACGAACGGATGTTCCGCGAATTGCGGTTGTTTAATTGTTCGTCTATATATCGAGTTTCTACATTTACTCGCTAATAAATATATGTATAAACAAATTAATACATAATTTTCTTTTTAACTCTATTAAAATATATCTACATATATCGATGTCGTACGTTAAATTGACGTTCGTAATCTTTCAAATAAACCTTTCCTATTATGCAAATCATTGTTAATATTCACTGCTCTGTAACATCAGTAAGAGCAGCGAGTGAAGACGGTGCGCCGTGAAGAGCAGTATAGAGAGAATTGCTGTAGTAGCGCTAATGTCACCCCAGCGTTGAGATAAGAAGCTCAGGCAACCCTCTCACTCCCTTCTGCTTTTCTTCCACCCCACGCTGAGGCACATGGTGTGAGTTATGAGGCCGATTTTTATTATTCGCGTACCTCCATCTCCTTCTTCTCCGTCTTACAGCCACCCAGCTCGCTTTTTCCTATCTGCGAGTGCTCATAGGCGCCGGCTGCGCAACCGGCGGAAACTTTCTCGGCGACAAGGAAGGGGTGGGGCCGGGCATCACAGCGAAGTTGCGTTATAAGAAAAACGCGCGAAAAATCGAAAGAAAAGCAATTTCTTTTTGCAGCTGGCAAGCCATATCGCGATAAATTGTTCGTTTGCTAGCAAAAGTGTTTGTCGTCGGAGATAAAGTTTATTTCGAAAATAAATATATTTCTCATGTGAGAAAACAGTATAATTTTTGACATCGTTAATTCCTTATAATGTATAATACGTAATAAAATTTCTTGACATTTATTTAAAACGCATTATTTTTCACGTAATAGAAAAAAAACAATTTTCGAATTTATTGAAGATTACATAAAAATCTTAATTGCATATTATTTATTTACAATTAATTTTTATGATCCGATTATGCATATAAAATGTTCGATATAAATACAGTTGCAATAAATCGTCGGATTACATCTATGCGATTATTTACGTCGATAATGGACATATCCAGCAGCATTGCCTGCAGATTTCAATTTTTTTTCTTCTAGATTCGTTTTTCATTCACTGTCATTAACAAGAAATTGATCATAAATTTAGATATTTCTTCATTGCTGCATAAGAATTACAAAGATATTGTAAGATAATATTAAGATATTATTCATATATATACAGATTAAATGTGATTTATTGTAAATACATACGATTGCGATTAGAAAAACTCAGTAGACGAAAGTCGTTTGACAACATTGATTTTCTGAAATAAATGTGAAAAGAGTAATATCTCAAACATTATTATACAATATATAATATCTACAATATTCAATTTAATAATATTCATATTATTTTCTCTCAATATCAATATGATTATTTAAAATATATACCTTTATATAAATTATGATTATTCAAGAAGGAAACTTTAATAGGCTTTATTAATTATTCAAGAAAGATTTGGTCAGGCTTCATTAATATTCAACCGTTATTTTAAAAACTCTTAGAAACTCGCTCTTTCCATTTTTGTGAAATTAAATCGTGTTTTCAAGTAACAAATCGTGATGTAATACTAAGCGATGTATTAAATTCTCTCTATCGCCAGTAGAAAGATTTGCAGAGTATCGATGGTCCTCCATGGAGGAACGGACAGAGTGAGTCTGTTCGTTTTCGTAGCCCGACGGACCACATTCTTCCTGGTGACTTTAAGGCATTGTTCCTTCTGGATCTCCCTCTCTAGTCCCTCTTTCTCTTCTTCGGTCCCCTTTGGATCCCACGTCATCCTACTGCTTGGCGTCCGCCTAACCGGGGACCGCTTATAACAAGCTGAACGTTGGAGTTTCTGCCACGACGCCTCTTTTTTTTTCTCCTTCGCCTTTTTCTGTCCGGTACCTTCGGTACAGACAAAAAACGTCACCCGCCGATTTATAGCCCCACCGATGACCGACTGTTGTCCACGTCCACTTATGACTACGTACTTGCTCGACCTTGGAGAGACCAATGGCCACGGGCAAAATTCTTTCCTTTCGAAATTCTGGTTTAGATAATATTCGTGCAATTTTTCACGTTTCAGTATTGAATTTTATTAAATTCTGAAATTATTCGCACTAATCAATAAAATTATTTTGAAATAAAAAAAAAAATTTGTACAATTCAGAAAGAATATCAGTTGAGAAAGAATATTATATAAATGCATATGATTTCCTCCAGAATCGAATATTTCACATTGAATAGAGAACAGTCATAAAAAAACTTTCTATGTGGCATCTTTTTATGCTTTTGTCGCTTACATATGTTTATGGGCGAAAAAAATTCAGAATTAAATTGATGGTTTTACAGTTTAAATTGTGGTCTGCTTCTTAAATCTCGCGTTAAGAAAGGACCACAAACCGAAAGATGTCCCTTTTGGCACTTTTATTTGTCTTTTAATTTTACGACATGACCGTTCTAGCAATAACGACAAAAACTTTTTTGTGTTACGTATACCTTTGTAATAAATATTGCAATGTCATTTCTTTTTCTTACAATATCTTAACGCATCTTTTAAAAGTTAGTCTATTTAACTGTTTACACACACAAATTTAAGTTAGAATTAAGTTAGAATTTTTATTAAAATTCTTCAGTTTCAGTATTAAATAAATCGATAATTGCAATTACAATTTAAATTTTTATCACAAAAATAATAAGAAGATGAGAAATTGTTTATATGTTCCTGAAACTTCTTATTTAAATATTTTGAAATGTTTTTGCTTGAACACACATAACACGATTCAAAAAAATGTTTTCATAAAGGAAAGTACAAAATGCCTTTTTTTTCTTTTATGTCAAATTTAATTAAATTGCTTGGCATAATAGTTCAATTTTCTCACGTGTGCGGAAGCATGTTTGATACAAGTTTCTGTAATAGTCGTTCAAGCATGCACACGTTACTTACAATTAGTCACAAAAGTTCGTGTTCCGCCTAATAATGGATTTGCTCACGAAGAACAAATTAGCGGAACGATATATCTTCCTGGCGCCCCTCGCAAACGCGTGTGTTCTTACACGTAAACGATTGTCCGATATTTAATCTGCGTGCATACACGCCATGAAGGATGTACTTACTCGTGATTTCCGCATAAACGGGAAAAAAACACATCGCATTTTAATTACATTCAGTGCATCATTACACACGCATTCAACAACATTCTTATCTTCTCTTAACACATATAGTAGAGTTTGTTAATCTTGCAACTTTACATGGAATTATAATTTTCTATTTCACACAAATACACACATACTTCCTCCCCCTCCACCCTCTCTCTCTTTTTCACTCATTCTGTATATTGAAATAAATTATTTAATTAAAAATTAGTAATTTATAAAATTTAATCTCAAAATGTATTTGACATATTATCTAATATAATTTTTCTACTTAAATTATTAATTGTCAATATTAATCAAATTGGTATAATATTCATAGAATCCGTTTTTTTAATTTCAACAATTTTTTTAATTTCTATAAATTTTCGCATTTTAACAATAGTTTGATATACGATGATTTGTAAATGATTATCATATAGTAGATGATTATACATATAGTTAGTTATACATATATTGGCAAGATAGATCAACATTTTGATTATTATATGTATATTTGATTTTTTTAGATATAAAAATATTTATTTCTTGTCACCAAAATTAAAACATAAATTTCTCTCTACAAGTTATAAAAATGTCTCGAATCAATAATTTGACATAAATAAGTGCTAACGTGTCACGATCGCGGATAATCGGATCAATGACAGCGACGAGAAAATTACAACGTGCGCAAGAGAGAGCGGAAGCGAGACAAACGACATACGGTAGAAAGAAGCGTGAGCAACGTACACGCGCCCGCGGATTAAAGAGTTATTTGATTCTCGGAGGCGGCCATAATTCTCCCGAGCTATTCCCGTCCCGCGCGCGCTCGTTCGCTCGCTCGCTCGCTCGCCCACCAGAATATTTTAACATCACAGGGGTGGGTGGCAGCCCGGCTGATTCTGTGCCTGGATGAGTTTAGGTTGGGACACAGGACACATGTACCAACGCACACATGTACACGGAATAGAATGTAGGAGGGTTGGTGGGTGAGAGTTGCGGGTCCGCAACTCCACGCAGCTGACAGCTGTTTCCTCGGTGGGCCGACCGGCCCGGTGGGGAGGATTCAGCCTAGTCGCGCCCCTTCTATAATGGCTCCCTTTTCTTCCTTCCCCTACCTACAGCAGCATGGCTGGCGCAACCCGTCTCTTTCTCTCCCTCTAGATCCAGTTACGTCACATCCAGCCTGTCGTCGCTCCTTCTCTAGACCCGCCGATGACGTCAAGCCCGTGACGTAGAGAAGCGTGGCGTCATCGCCGATAGAGCAGTCGTCGATAAAACGCGTCGACCGCTAGAGGCGCACTGATCGTGACACGAAACCATTACTCTACGATGCGATTTGCATGTTTGTACGGAACATACGAGATGAATTAGGAGGCTTGATGTATCAATGAGAATTGTGTGCGATAACGAAAATAGACGATAAGATGGGACGAAATAATCCTAATAAGGTGCAGCTTTATTTGCGAGAGAAAATTGATGGCACACGCAATGAGCACGCCATGATGCTCAAAGGAATCATTTTGTTTAACTCTCTCTCTCTCTCTCTTTCATAAATGTATCCCTAGTAAAAAGGATTGAACTCTAATTTATTTAAATGTTAATGAAATACATAAATGTTTTTTTTTTTAATAAAGTTAGATCTTACTTAATATGTAAAATTTATCACGCGTTGTAGACATCCGTGATAAAAGTTTTGACCCAATAGCCTTGCTCGTTACCAAGGTCGTACACACGTGTGTCGATGTCCTTCAGACCCTATTGAGTATGAGAATGGAAAGGGAAAGAATCGGGAAACGGGATAGAGAATGACGATCCAGATAACGCATTGAATACTTTCACCGCGCGAACGGTGGCAGCATCATCAACGATAGGCAGCAATCGTAAAACAAGTGTTTTACGAGGCACGACCGCAGAAGGGGAAACACCGCTATAGCGCGCCGTGGCGTTGAGTGGGGCTCTCACGGTTTACGAGCGCATAACAGACGCGTTTATGGCCGCGATCACATAGCCCGCGCATACCTACGGCTATATAACCGGGTCCCATAACCCAGTACGGAGTAAACAAATCGTAAAGCTCGTTTTCGGATTTACTGACCTTCCGCAATATACGGAAAGCGATACGGAGAGTCAGCCAGCCAGCCAGCCGGCAGGCAGTGATAACCAGCCACTTCCCCTCTTCGGTTCTCTGCCCTGAGTAAGAGGGGAACTGTCATGCTGACGGCATGCGATCGAGATATCGCAACAAGGCATGCGCGCAAAAGGGTTACGAGCTCCGTAATTGTGACAAATGAAGTAGATAATAGCTCGAGATAAACCGTATTAGGATATTGACTGAAGAGGCGGATTTGGTTTATGCGCCGGGGCTCGTGCCTAACGTTTCTTATCACTGTCGCTTTGAATAACTCTGTAAACCAAGCGATTTACGAGTAATATCATATATTATCTTTTATGTGATACGTATTATTTACGAGCAAAACAGCTTCCGCACATGAGATTTTTAGAAAAGAAAATTTTAAGAATAAATCTCAATACGACGCGCTAAATATAAATTATATTATTCCTATCAATTTTACGCAACAGATACGCTCTTCTGATCAATCGGCCATGATATGCGCGCGCACACGCAGAGACAGCCTCGTATATGTGTGTCTCCATGTTTGGAGACAATTTCGATTTGAATACATTAGACCAGATATTTATTTAATCTTAATTAATTAAAAAATTTATAAATTTTTTTAAAAACACTTTTATGAATTAATTTAATAACTAGAAATAGATAAATATCTTTCAATTTTAATTTATTACGTAATTTACATTTATCAATCTGTTACTCTAAACTGTGATATACGAAGCGATGATATACGAAAACGATAATATTCGATTTCAAAATACTTAATAATACTTCTGATATGAAGATATACGTAAAATTATATTGTGTTTCATTCGTTTCTATTTCGTTTATTTTACAAATATCGATGATAGTGTTTTAAACTTCTTAAAATAATTAATATTGCGATCTTCAATTTATGCAATATCTTCGCTATTATATTCACATTTTTATTACGTAATGAATTTCGGATATACATGAAGAATACAATTAAAATACCATTAAAATTTTAAGTACTTTGAGCAAGAAATTTTATAATTATAAAAAATTTGTGATAAAGTTAATGAAGTTAACAATTTCTTGAAACAGATATTATAATTTTTCATATACTTTCTTAATAATAATAAAATAATTATTGCTTATAAATTTCATAAAATTTTCGTCAAACTAAATAATAAAATCATTTTATAACTATTATTTAAAAAGGAAGAATATTATAATATTTAAACATTTATTATTTTTTTTTAACAAAACTTTACATTTTATTTCGTCTCTGTTACAAAGAATCTAAAAAATATGAATGTTTGTAATATTGTAACATTGTATTGTACTAAAAGAAATTTTAACTTCGTGGAGCGGAAACACGGCCGAAGCTCTTGCGTATCCGTACAGAGCCGCGCGGAGGTGATTTATTCGAGTTAATTCCAATTCCATTGGAGCCGCGGGGGCAGTCAGGGGGGGGAGGAGCAGAGAAGAGGCAGCCTGTGGGGTGGAGGGTGGATATTCTTATGCAATTTGCCAGAAAGGTTCAAGAACCCGGGAGATCCCGCAATTTATCTTGCCTTATGTTACGCCGAGCCAAGGCAACGGAAGATAGATAGCGTCACTGCTTCCAACCCCCTCCTGCGCCCCGCACCGCACTACTACGGGTCAACCACCCAAACCCCGTACAGACCCCTGCGACCCTTCCCCCAGCCAATGAGGGACGACCGCGGTGGCCATCTTGGATGGAGAGTTATTGAACGAAAAAGATGAGTAAGAAACTTGTTATGGGGGTGCGTTCTCTCCGCGCCGTTGGGACTTGGACGAAAGAAGGCGAAGGAAGGGGCAGACGGAGCTTGGAAGCTGCGGAGGGGTAGCTACAAGGGATTGTTGGCGCTATATTGATCAATTGCTTTACCGTGCTTCGCGCTACTTTCGTGATATAAAGTACAATACCCTTGGAGGCGCGCGCGATACCCGCTGTGAAACTGAGTGCAACTAATTATACGACGCTTATGTTCCCTAAAACACCACGACATCTGATTTCTTAGTTTTACTGTTAAAGAATCGTTATCGCAACATGTAAATAACGACATTAATCATATTGCCTCAGTATAATTAATATGTATTTTCTACAATATTTCAAAGCGCATACATATAAGATGCTTCAAGTATCGTGCATTCGGTTGAACGAGTTTCCCTTCATTCAATAATTTTTATCTGCGCGCGCAATCATGAAAACAATGCTCACGTCAATGGGCGTGTAAAAGGGGCACCGAGATATGGGTGGTCTGATGGTTGCATTTCACGAATGCTTCACGCGTTCTCAGTTTATGGGCACGTGCGCGTGAGGTGTCGCGCGTAACTAAGTTTCACCTTGAGGTTTCAACAAATCACCTAAGCCGATCAGTTCTAACTGGGAGGTAGCTGCATTACTCCACGCATGCACGATGATCGATCGTGCATGATTTGACAATGCGACAATTAAGTTTATATGTTGTGACATGCATCAACAAATAACAAATGCACCGGATAAACATATAAATATTTATAAGTTAATATATATAAGTTAATTGCTCAAGTTTTATAAAATTTATGAAATATGTAACGCCATGCTCTTTACAGATCAATAATCGACTCTAGTTTATCTGAAACTGATTACCTACATTAATTTATTTCTTGAATATTATTCAAATTTTATTTATTTTAAGATAAAAAATTTATGGAAAAAAATATTTTGCTCAAAAAATAAAAGATATAGTATATAAAAATAAAAATATAAACAAAATTTATCCCTTTTAAAAATGTCAAGGTAATCTTTAATTTTTTTAATGAAACTTTAAAAAAATATTTTTATTGGTTTTCAAGGCCAGTAATTTAAAGTGTTCCAAATTTCTAAAAGTCATATATAAAGATATTTATCTAATTTTCTATAGCAATAGAAAATAATGTTTCGTTGTCTTTCTTTCATAGGTTTGTAAGTGTAGCAATATGTTTATGTTTCTTTTTGAAATTTATTATTTTTTTAAAGCAATCCGTATATATCTATCTCTATTACTAACGCATGTATTAATTCTTTCATTAATATATGTATATTTATTATACCGTACCATATTTATTATACCATGCCATTGTACCATATAATTTATATCATGGATATGTAGCACTTTTCTTTTTTACCGACTTATCGGCTTTCGAATCAAATTGGTTTTTATATCGACAATGTTCACCAATCTGCTGTAAGATGGCGCTTCTAGCGCCGACCGTACAGCGCGCCATCTACGAGATTGTGCTTAAAACTTCTCATGGGAACCACGTGCAATGCGCCCACCAGGCGGCGTAGCACACCCGTCAATGTCCAAGAGGGGGGTTCTCCCCCTGTTTTTCTCGTGTGTGTGAGAGAGTAAGAGTAGTGGGGATATGTACCTATGCTATGCCCGCAACGGCGCAGAATCCCATCGATCATTCGTGCCGTTTCCCCGTGTTTCACGCCGCCGTGTATTGCGCGGCGTAGAGAGAGGAGTCGGCCACCGATGCCCCCTTCGACCCCGCGCGGCCACCACTTTGTCTCTGACACGTCCACCCATCTCACCCCACCCCGCGCAAATTCCCCCTTCCTGTACGATGTGCTGAGTCCGTGACGGTTCGGCGGGCAATGCCGGCCGACCATCACGAGGCCTTACCTTCTCTATTATATTTATGTGGTGGCTTGCGGCCTGAAAGGTTTATGCGGTGTCTCCACTCTGTCTCGTGCCGCTCCTTTTTTTCTTTTTTTACACCCTCCGCCTTTTATATACATCTTCCGCCTTAAAATTATTCTGCAGATCGCGCCCACTGCATTACGTCACGAATTCGTTACTCATAATTATCGATCAGACGAAACCGCGCGTTAGGAATTTAAAATTAGTGAACGTGATTAAAATTTGTAAAATATTCCAATTTTAATGGTGTCTAACTTTAATGGTGCGCGTTATCCTGTGGGTACATTTGGAGATAGCGAAGTGTTCAGTGGATGACACCACGTGTCGGTTGAGACCAATAAATGTGCACGCGGATGCTGAGTATCAGCCAATAAGAATGTAAAGAGATGTTGGACCGTGCTTCAGATACCGTCGTCATTATGCCGTGATCTTATCGCGCACATATTTGGATGAACATATTTCGATTCAATCGGTAAATGATTCTGACAGTTTTCTCATTATTCATTAGATCATAATTGTATTTTCCGTCATATTATTTATCGATTGTAATATTTAATTATATTTATTAATATATAACAAAATAACAAATGTCATATTATGTTTTATCGAAACAATTAAAGTTAAATTAAATTTTATATTTAAATTTTTTAATGATCTTTATATATAAAACAATCATGTTATAATATATTATTTTGTATAATGTTATAATGTTATATCAATCACAATCATGTTATAATATATTATTTTGTATAATGTGATTGAAGAGATATTTGCTTGATATCTATTTCTAGTACAAAATAGCAGACTATAAATCAGGCGTGTAAATAAAACGGATCTACGCATACAGAAATATCTGTATACGTAGTACATAAAAAATTAAACAATCGGACATATCGAATATTAACAGAATATCTGTATGCACATATATGTATATACATGTGTACAATCTATATCTAACAGCATATAATTTATTGTTTCAGGTAAGTGACGTTGCAACGCCTCGAGCCTTGTGGAGCATGCCCATGCAACTTGCTTGGTATTATGTAAGCAATATCTATCATATTAAATTTTGTCAATATAAAATTTTGTCAAATTTTCATAGTTTGCGCGAATGAAATAATAAGGATAAAGATAGAGTTAATATAAATCTATGTTTTATAATATCACTTTTCATATGCTTTTTTAAAATACTTATTTATATTATTTAAATTTCATTGTTTATACAGTAAAATGCATCTAGTAAATATGTCATATCCCTGTGTTTCACCCCTATGTCCTGCTATAATACTTCTAATCCGCTATACTCGATAGACACGAAAAAGACGATTGTCCCCAGAACTGTCAGATAAATCAGAAGACATTTTGAATTGAAGCAGGTCCAGTTTTTTGACGTATTTTAAACAACTGTTATAATTTATTAAATTCCGTTTCGCGTTGTGTAACGTTTTATTGTGTTACACTGAATTCTACATTAAATTGTTGAATTTTTAATTAATTTTTTTATTTACGCAAATGTAGAATTATTTTTTTCGTGAGTGAATTAATAAGCGGTCGGATAAAACAATAAATATTATAAGAAGATTAAATTCTTTTCACATGCTATAACATTAAAGCTAAAATAAAAGTTATATAAAAATTGAATTTATTATCTCGAAATAAGTGTATGGATTATGTAGGGATTGAGACAGGTGTCAAATGGATAATGTATTAAAAGGCTTAAAAAAATGAAAATTAAATTATTTATTATATTTCTTTTTAATTAATCGATCGTTTTAATTAAATTGACTATCAAGAGCACAAAATATTGCAAAAATCATAATTTTTGGATACAAATATCGAGAACATAGTAATACGCAATAATATACAGTAATAATATGAAAGAATCGCACAACAAATCCGATTATTTTCCATATAATAATTTGATGTAAATAATCACGAACATAAATATATCAAGAACATAAGTACATATATTACATTGCACTACAATATGTCATTGTAATGATATCTGAGTAATTAATGACGTGAGCATGCAAGTAACATTGTAAAGGTGTAAATGGAAGTCTAAAGGAGACCTATTAGCGAATATTGCTGGAGGATGAAAAATAAAACAATCAATTAGAAATGCACAAGAAAAGAGAGTAAGAAAGAGACACATAGTTAATACGACTGAAGGTTAGAAAGATGCTCACAAAAGTAATGCTGAGAAATCCTCGTCAACAACGGAATCAGGATAGGCCCACACACCCGGCGGCTTGTAAAACACGCGGCAAGATTAAATGCTTCATTAATATGATTAAAGTAAAAAGCTGCTTGAGTAACGAGCAACAGTGAATCATCGGATGGTCGGGTCCACAATGCATTATCTTGCAGTTCTATAGTTAATATTTTTATATTTTATTTAGAATTTTACATTCTATAATAATAGAGAAAATAAAAATTATATAAAATATGCATATGTTTTTAACAAAATGAGCGGATAAATCCCATTAAATAGTATATTACATAAATTAGGTCAAGAATTCTACGTTGTATAATGATTTTTCATTTCAATTGTTTATGAGACAGATTTTATAAATATTCCGTATCTTGTCTGTTAACACTAGAACAATCAATCCAATCAAAATAATAAATTTCAAATTTCTTGTTTTAAATTACAGAAATTAGTGGAAATTAGTGGAAAGTAGAAGTGGTTCCGTTGGAATTGTTTTGAAATTTATGATATTATATATTTAGACTTTTATTATCGAGATAAAAAAGTGATGATACGTGTCAATTTATTTTTCATGAATGATACTACAATTTCTATATATAGAAAGTTCTGTATACAAGCTGTCTAGATATACCGCTGGTTATTCTAGTGTTAATCGAATGGATTCGGCACGCCAGGAATTTGAACTGAACAGGCCAAGTGGGGAAGGGACAAGTGTGCCTCTGAACGCAGGTGTCGAACTGTTTTAAGGTCTTTGAATTATTACTCTCGTTGTTCAAAGAATGAAACTCACAATGTTCATAACCGGTAGTGCCGTTAGAATTGTCATCATTTTACCATACAAATCTCTTCTTCGACAACACGAGTCTTTTTTCTTTTCTAAATATCTCATCTATTAAATATTTCGTTACGCATTACGGCATCGATAATAAAATAATGAATATATTTCATTCTAAAAATATATATAATAATTATAAAAAATTATTATATACAATTTTGATGCAGCAAATTTTTCAATTTGAAAATATTACGAGAACATCACATTAATCGATTAAACACAATATTCGGCACGAGTAACTGCAGTATAATCGCTCGAAATCACATGTCACTTTGTTTACACGGGACCCGTCACATGGTTGATGTTCGGTGACATGCAAGGTGCCGTGGTTTGACGTAAGTGCAAGCAAATGCGATCGGCGATTATACACTTACAGCGTTACCGTGTATAAACGGTGCCCGTATAAGCCGCAGTAGATATGCATACACCGCGGATACATATAATGCGGTCCAAGGCACGAGGGTAATGCATCTTCCACGTGACATCGGAGCCTACACTAATCGCGCGACAATCTTCACCGCAGTGAGAAGAGAGGAATAAGAAGGAGGACAAGGAGAAGAAAATCGCATGTATCGCTGTACTCGGTGCGCCTCGCAAAGGTAGAATGGAGCGAAGGAGAAAGATGGTGTCACATACAAGAAAAGTGTGAAGAAGGATACAGAAACGAAACAAGATAAGAGCAAGAAAATTGAGAATGAAGAAGTGGACTGTGTAGCGTTTTGCGCGATAAAAAAAGAAAAGGGAAGAGGATTAAATAAACAGAAGGAATACGGAAGTATCAAGGAATAAATACAATAGAAAAAGAAAAGAGAAACAAAACGTCTACGTATGTTATACTGAAATCTAAATGTGAGAGAAAAAGAAATGCATTAAAATATTGTAACGAAAATGAAAAATATATAAGATATACATATAATATAGAATATAGAATATATAAGATATAATATATAATAAAGAATATATAAGATATATCTATAATAATAGATGCTACAGAAAGAGATGCGTAAGAATATTGTATAGCGAAAATATACATAACAATCCTTTAATAAATAGAGGTATTTAGGAGATTTGTATGAAGATCAGCTTCTTCTTTTTAATAAAATTATTTGGTGATGACAGATAAAAGTGGCAATATGTAAAAGTTACTATTATATGGAGTGTAATAAATCTTTCTTTCTTTCTTCAGTATAGTTGTGAGTTAATGACTATGATAATTCTGTAAAAGCGTTATGCAAGAAATGCTTTCATCTCTCATAAAGAATCGTCATAAATTTTCGGGAAGAGTCGTTCTCGTTTATTAAGTTTCACATAATTCGTATTTTATACGTTCATAATTTGTAGGTTTAAATTGAATAATAATTGACACATATATATACACAAGATTGCTGCTTTGCTGAAATTATTAATTGTCAGCTATTACTATTCAATGAATCATTTAATGATCCAGGTGAGATAGTGTCTAATTTCTTTTAAGATCGTAATAAGACCTTGACACCGTCCGCAATTTACAGTGCCGCCTTTCACCGCGAGGCAAATGCGCGATTTTTGTTTTTAATTTTTTAAGGATCAGGTCGAGTTTTCGAGACTCTAATTCGTACGACGGCCATATTAGCGGCGATAAGAAATTGCGGAAACCGGCAGTCGCAGTGGCGCTCTCTGTCGCATGAAACACACTGTGATACGCATCTATCGAACGAACCTATGGTGCTATGTCGACCGCACGCAGCAAGCAAACCTGTAATTTATTCCTCGACGGCCGCGTACCACCCAACTCCAATATAATCATTATAATTACTGTCTCCCCTTCAAATGGGGTACGATAATAATCGTTTGTATTTGTTACACGGCTCGCATTGGCTCTACTACATTCGTAGAACTTAGGGATGATTTCTTCGAACTGTGTCGAGTCATTTTTCCTCATTACATGTCAACAACTTCAAATTGTTCAAATTTCTGCACTTCAGTAAATGTCTGTAATATGTAATAACTCACTACATGTGATACATTTATATATAATATACATACATTTTAAAAATATATGATTTCTATAAATATTTGAAATATTAAAAATAATAAAAATAAAGAAATAGTAACATAATGTTTCATCCAAGCATATAATAATCATCTTGATATAATTTTCAATTAATTAATTAATTATGTAACATTAAATTAAATGAAATGAAAATGAGTGTAATCTAAATTATCTTTTTTCCAAGATCTTTCGCAAAAAAATTTTGTTTTAATTGTTTTGTGCGTTGAGAAGATATAGTAAAGACATTGTCTATGCGAATTAATCACGAATTCCGATCGATTACAATCCTCTTTATCCGTCATTGTTAATAATCGGTATTTATGTCTCGGCGCTCATATTGCATTCATTTATCTATTGTTGCAGACATGGTATTATAAATTGCAACGATCCGTTCACTGTGTTAATTTGTCCGCTTTTCAATTAGTGGCCGAACGAGTTCGGCGGCAGCGAATAAATTGAGTGTCAGTGACGGTCGCAGTCCGCTCGTGACTTTCTAAATCCGCGACGTGTATCGACTCCTGCCGGCTAAATTGTCGACGCTGCGCCACTGATCGTGTTTTAAATTACTGATGAAATGCAATACTACGGAACTACTTTCTTTCGAACACCTTTAGCACGTTACGAAGCTCCTCGAAATTAACATGAAAAAGTCTTCAAAAATTTTTAAAAGTTAATCTATAATAATATTTGTTTCACAATTAAAGGTTTATATATTTCATAAAATTCAAAATAGGTTTATTAAAAAGTAAAAATTTTTAAAAACATCAAACATGGTACTTTCCGAATCTAATTTAGAAACTATATTTCAAATTGCCAGTTCCTGATGTACGATGGAGTTTGCTATATGAACGAATACATCACTAATTTCGCGAGGGGATGTAAAACCCGACGTAATATTCCGTCATTCAAAAAGCAATGCCGTGCTGAAGGCGAAGGTAACTTCGTGCCGGCCACCTGCAGGTAACCTGGGAGCGTCACGACGCCGCCGTCGCGACGAGTTACGACCACAAATCACGCGATTTGTAATTGCTACTATCAACTACACGATTTCACGTGGCGATTTCTACCTGCACATGTGGATGGAAATCCATAAACATCGATTCTGTTCTGGCTTCGCGAGACTCGACGTCGAACCTTTGACGATGAGAAATGTAATTTGTTTCTATGAATTTCTGGACAATTTCTGGAATCTATAATCGAAAGACGAAGAACTATAATAAAAGTTTATTCATCGGTACATGGTAAAGAAATCGATTTGATCTACAACTTTAGATTGCAAAGTTAATGCTAATTTTAATTCCTTATAGGAATACACGTGTGTGTAATTACAAAGTAAAATAGAACCTGATCTACGATAATTGAATTATACTAACATGAGCTGAATTTAAATAACATTTTGGTTAAATATATTCTTTGATCTGTTTAGATTACTTTTTACTCGCACATTTTCTAATAATTATATTTATAATTATGACCTGTCTAAATTTTTATGAAACATAGATTATTGTTTGTATTATAATTTTTTAAAATATTTACTGCAATCCTCCATAGATTTTTTTAGTAAAATATCTTTTTTTATATTTAAAAAAATTTTCACATTAGAGATTATTAAATTTTCTTGTAAATTATGTATCGTTACATATACATATTTACCGAATTAATAAAAAAAATTCGTAAGATTAAAAATAAAACAAATTTTTCCATAATATTATCTTTTTTCTCTTGTATGAAAAGATATGAAAAAAAAATCGCTGATTAAGTATTTTCGGAGGTTACGACTATACGCATGGGCGTTTCTAGTCTACATCACCATGTAGTATATCACGTACCGTGACAGAACGCGTTACCATTGTAACACGCTTGTTCCTGCGGCGATACATTACGTTACGTCCACGTCCAGGTATTACTTCGGCTTCCCTTCTCAACATGGCTAGTAGCTTCGTACATGTTAGTAAGCTATGTTTGATTCGTTCGTCGGCGGTCATGGTGGGCTACGTTAAAAGCTTTCCTCGCCATCAAAGTAATTGCGGATATATAGCCTACGATGAGAATTGCGGAACTGCTAAAAACGAGCCGCAATTCGGCATTAAGGTATTGTAATAGGCAGGAAAGTTATTTCCGTTCAAATATCAAAAAGAAAAAAAAACGTACGTTTGCAACATATTTATGTTACAATTATTTTACTTGCTATGTTTTGTTCTTTAATATACTGAATAATACTCTTGTATGTTATGATAATGTAATATGCCTGGAACAGCACATCACTGTCCACTTTATTAAAAATGTTTATTTTTATTAAAATCAAAAATTTTCAGCGAACGTTGTAAGAAAAATAAAAAATAGTGTAAAATTTTTAATGTAAAATTGTATGTATATGAAAATTTTTACAAAAAGTGAATTTTTATAAAGTATAATTATTTGTGACGATTAATTTTTATAAAACAAATTAAAATAAGTACGAAAATTAAAAACTAAAAAGAATTCTAATATTTGTACCTTTCGAGAGGGATATATTTTTGAATGTTGTGTGTAGTAGCTATGAAAATTACTGGTCGGTAATTTTCATCGTTAAAAAAATATTACAAGGCATACCCTAGCCTCGATGCTCGACGATATGTGGCGATAAGTAGACGTGAATGCTTGTGTGTCTTGTGCGGCATCCGGCAGGTCGTATAGGTGCGCGTGGTGTGTTTCCCGCGCGCGCTCTTTCCTCCTTCAGCGGCGCTGCTTGCCATCAACATCGCACTTCATAATCCTGGCAGTGTTTCTGCGCGTCTCGATCCGTTAACTTACTCGATCGGTCCGTTTCTCCTTCCTAATAATATCCATTCGCGTTGCAATTTTCAAAAAGGGATACAACCACAATTACCCAGTCAGTTTACGAAGTTTTTTTTTGTCACCAGTTTCAAGTTAGCAACAGATACCGGATGTCGTTACTTCCGCGCGTCAAACTTCCGCTCCACAGTGATTTCGGACAATTGTGGCCTTACGCTTCCGTCCATGAACGTCGGACTTTTGTTTTGTGAAAATTAATACGATATATTTGCATCGCGATATCATCTGGTTCCTGTGCCGTTGAATTCTCTTTGAAACATAATAAGTTTTGTTGCAAGACATTTTTCATAAAAATCTGTGTTACATATTTCTGTGGCATAATTCAAACGGCATTGATAATGCATAATGTCATACGAAACATTTTGTAATAAATCTGCCAATAATTCTTCGTGTCAACTTTATCGATGTATTCCGGTGCAGAAATCGACACGTGCGAAAAATATTTGTAATCATACTGGCCGCTCCGTGGCTTAAACTGGTTTCTTGTATCGCATCTGAGAAGTTACCGCTTCGCATATAAATATAATTAATAGCAGTTATTGGCGATCGCGTATGAACCACAACATGAGCTTTTTCCTGACTATTCACGTTTTACTTATCTGTTTCCTCTTTGCTTCTATTAGCATTTTCTTACACTCACACACAACATGACTAAATTATTCTTATCACTCCATTACAATACAAAATTAAATACGTCAAGATGTTAATTACCGTAAAAACCTTTTTGAATTCGAAATGTGAGTTGAATGTTTTAAAATAACAACTGCTGCTTAAAAAAGGAGAATCAAACAATTGGTAAGTTGGCATAATTTTTATTTTATATTTTTATATGTCATATTCGTATGTATCATCTTATCCGTAATAATTGTTTTTTTATAAAATTTAATAAAGAAACCTGTTTGTAATGTATTACATAATATACATAAACATTGACAAACGATGTTTAGATCAGATTTAATTCCCTACTTTACACACATACACTTGACACTTTATGGATATTTTAAAAAAGCTTTGCTGCATAATTGACTTTTAATTAATCATAAATCTCTTTAAATATAATAAATTACTCACTAATAAGCTATTCTTTTAGGAAACTCTTTAAGAAACTTTATAATTTTTTAAATTTGTTATATATTATAAATATTAATTTCTTGAAATTAAATGGAGAAAATTCTAATGAAAATTTATGAGATTATGCAATGGAAATTTTCAAAGAATTTTTTAATAAAATTTATTTTGTGTAACAAATTTTTGTTACACAATACTCTATTTATTCTTATTATTACAGTCAATAATTATCTTTTAGTTTAATCATAACTTTTCATTATTCTGTCTCTCTTTCTCTTTTTCTTTTTCTTTTTCTCATCTACAAAATGTAAATCCATTTTTATAAATAAATGACAAATGACTAATGTCTTATATTTGTATATTATATCAATTTGCATTACAAGTAAAAAAATGAAGAAGAGAAAACAAAATTCTCGGATACTTAGATAGGTAGAGTAAAAGAAGAGAAAAGAGAGAGAGAAAGAGAGAAGAAGGAAGAGGCGAGATTGGATAGAAGGCTAGGTGTAATTTACCCTTGAGGCCCCGTGGGTGGTTGCTTGGTTCTTGGTTCTGCAGGATTGGTTGGACGTTTGACAGTTGACGGATGATGAGGCGGCCTTTCAGTCCCCCTTCCGTCCCCCCTTTTACGCCCCCAACGTGCTGATTTAGTCCCGGGTTTGGTTTCTGGCGCGTCCATTATCTGCCGCGAGGCAAAGTCGAACCGGGCATAACGGGATTATTAGCTGAAATAGGCACATACGTTATACAACTTTGGTTTCTTTTCCGCTCATCCTTTATTCCGTCGTGCTTCCTGTGGGTAGACCAGAAATTATTCCAAGCTACTTTAGCTCGTTGCAGTTTCGTCCTTCTCATTCATTATGGGATTTTAAATTTTTGGTGAAGGACATAGAAATTCCTATACCATAAGTACACATGGACTTTAAATTATATGTATATGTAACAAATACGAAAATTAATTACCTACGTTAAAATTAAGCGAATATAGTCTCATGCAAATAAAAGAAATTTTTAAATTTGCAAGCTATATATCATTTACAAACAAAATGCTTAATTAATTAACCAAAATCGAACAATTTGACATAACATAAATTGTGCGAGTGAAGATTTATCGAGTAATGTTAAGCGTAAATATTACATGCTTTCTAACTCCTAATGAATTTTTTAAACATTATATGTATAAATCTCTTGTCTTTTATCTCATGTCAAATGATGAAATTGATACTACTTTATCTGGGCCGTCAGTTCTTAATTTATACAAACCAGTCAGTTTAAAAAAAAAATGACATTTCTAGTATATCTGCATGTATCTCTGTTTGTTAGAAGACAGATAGTGAGATAATATCGTAGTAATCTCCATTTTAACGCGATTCTTTATATGAGGCGTGGAATGAGCATCCAGAGACGTAGCTCTCTTGTCGCAACGTAACGCTTCGATGCATAGCGCGAGATAAGGTATCCTCTCGCCGCGGAGATGTGGATCTAGGAACGATGCGCGAAACGTCTAAGTGTAGTTTCTGTATTTCTTCGTGCTGGATGTTAAAACCGCAGCACGAGCGCCGCGCGCTGATGTCGTGTTTATCTATTCTGCGATCTACTGCGCAACATGATTGCGCGAACTACTGCGTGGTGTGTGCTTGAATGTTCCAGAGATCTCGACTGCGTGGAATCAGAAAACCGGTCGTGCTCCACGCAGTTTTTGCCTTGTCCGTACAAAATTTGTAATTTTCTCTCGTCGCTAATATTTAAAACAGTTAATTATTCCGTATTAATGAAGGAATGCCGTAAGATTAATATGCAGATTGAAAAATTAAATTTTGAATTTTGCAATTTAATTTATTAACGCGACATGGGCATTACCTAAATATAGTACACAAGAAGTAATGCCATTAAATAATAATATTAGTGAAATATAAATTAACCTTATTATTATCGTTATCTCGATTAGCGTAGTTTGCGTGAGTGGATGATCTAATGTATTTTAACAAACTAATTAAGACGATTGCACGGGTTTATCATCAGCACACGTGAGTAATAGACCGACTGCTCGTTTCGGGAGGAAGTTCGCTATGCGTGAGAAAACAGACATACATCCTTCTCGTAGCGTGATTAAATCTTACTTTTCCACGACTGGGACGGATATACTCGTAAAATGGTTATGTAGGCTAATTGGTCGTCGTCGATCTCTGCCTTTCACCTTAATTCTTTCCCAGCGTTTTACTCCAGATTATTGCTCTTGATCGTCATATCACAATTTCCTCGAGGTTCGATGGGGCATGAGTTACAGCCTTTACGAGGAGTATTATTACCTGTCCAACCAAACTCGCATGCTCAGGCCTAGTCTACCATTTATCATCTCATTTTATAGTCAACCGAATACGAACGCCCAATAAATGTTTTCGCTAGTCGAACGCTTTTGCCTCTCTTTGAAAAAAATTTTGCTCGATACATAAATGAAGTAAGGTTTATGATATGCAACTATTTTCCATTTATATTTTGAGCTTATAATTAACGAAGTATAAAGATCAAATTTTGTTTAGACGTAATATACATATAATTTTCATATTTTTGTGTAATTCTTTTTTCTTTATCTTATTTGTCACATCTATTGTCTGACAATCAAATTCTCTTAATCTGTGAACATTGAGTAAAGATTTTATTATTTATTACTTATTATAATCTAATTTACTAAAATTTACTAATCTAATTTTTTAATGTTAAATAAAGCTGTGTCTCTAGATATTTCCTATAAGAAAAAAATTATGTTAAGAAATATTGGCGAATTTGCATCTCCTTACGAAACAATCCATATACACCCGCTTATGGAACAGGTTACTCGGTGGATCAGCCCAATCGATATTTGACCGATCGCCATGCGGCCCGAGATTTCTTAGTGGGAATTCATGGCAACGTGCCTTCACGTGTTCCTTACCCTACTCCGTCGCTAATAATAGATCTTGGCACCTCGCTGGCTTCGGACGCGGACCACCCAAATGATCGCGCATGAGGCGAAAGGTTCGATGTTAGCGGGCACAGTGGGGTTCATTTGTATTTCAGAAACAGACAGGGACGCACAGACAAACAGTAGGTTGATCTGAGAGATTGATAAGCATGCCACGCGCCAGTTCGTCGCATAATCACTAAAAGCGATAAGACCGTTTGTTTCGAGCATCGTACACATTTCTTAATTTTCAATCAAGCTTTTTATTAGTGAAATTATATAGATATGCTAAGTTTATTCAATTCTTTATCAGTTGTTTCCAAAAATATGTTCTTTTTTTTATTTTATCTAATATATAAATAATAGTAGACTGACAATGAGTCATATAAATATATTATATGACTATTATTATATGACTCATTGTCAGTCTACTATTATTAATAATAGTAGACTGACAATGAGTCATATAATATATTTATATGACTCATTGTCAGTCTACTATTTGAAGAAATAGAAATAGGACTGATATAGTAATAGTTTTGTCAAATGTTTCTTATACAATTTTTTATATATATTTACACTAAATTTAAAGTATCATCAGCAAAAGAATAATTATTTTGTTATCCTAAGTTTTTATGTGATTTTATGGTTTCATTAAAATAAAGGAAATTCCAAATTCTCATTTCCAAAACAAAGAAAATTAAATTTTTTTCGTGCAAAAACCGTTATTAGAACAGATAGAATTTAAATAGGTTACTTGATTATTAAGCATTTAACAAATAAATTACATTTTAGATAATGCAGACTATAAATATTAATATAAAAATATATACTCCTATGAAACTATAATGTTGTTTAAAAATGTAAAATTTAGGTTACATTTTGAAACTTTCTCTCCAAAGAAATTTTGATTAAAAAGCAATAATTTATATTACGCATATTCTTAGCTTTTTAGTACAATTATCTTTGGAGAAAAACTTAATGTGAAGAATATAAGTCTATTTAATAAAATATCTGCAACAGAAAATTTATATGTTAGTAATTTCATAAATATTTATTCTGACTATATTCTTATATTTATGTCATAATATTGATTGTAAACTCATACATTGATTACTGGTTAGGACATGCGTATAAATAATCAACGATAATGCATTAGCATTTTTACGTATAATTCATTAGCATATCATGCATATGAAATTTATCATAGATTATAAACATTATACACAGTTACACACAAGAATTGTGTTTTTTATTTTATGAATTGACGTTTTCTGTCATATATCATCTTTTATTTTTATCTTTAAACCTTGTGCTATAATTATATTAAAAATATATTTACGTATTATTAAATTGACATAAATCCAATGTTTTACTTCGAAAATTTTGGATTTCATTGTTCTTCCCGCCAAGTGGAGCAAAGCCCTCTACCAAATTTTGCCGGAACCCAAAGGTTCCGACCTTCCGGCAAAGTGCAGCAGATGGCGGTGTAATTCCATCTCAAGGCCGCTGCCCGCGCGCGGCAGCTGTTTCCGTGGTGCTGCCACCTTCTGCACCCCATTCAAAATGAAGGTGGTACTGACCTGCGCATATCCCGCACCATTATAACACACAGCTCGAACGCCATGGGTGCCGGCAAATTTATGACCCGTATCATGGCGCGGCATCTAAACGATTATTTGCCGTTAAACGTAAACGGCTTATAAAAACGAGCCTGTATAATAGAGTAAATATAGGCTTGGTGTTCAGACCATGATAAATTTATGGCTCCACTTATGAAGATTTTGAATTGGCTGACTGGCAGCATCTAACCTTGAAGATAAATTTTACTGAATTCCGTTCACGAATAGAGTTTTGAAAATCCCTTACTGGGAAGGCAGGGGGTTATGTTTTTTCTTAAATAAATTAAATCATTTATATAGATCTAAAAACAAGAAAACAAAATTTATATATGAATATAAGTATAATGCTAGCTTCACATTATAGTGTTCTATTTTGCAAAGTTATGAATAGAAAGTTCAAAATTTGAAAAAGAAAATTCAAAGTGCATTATTTTAATTTAAAAAATTGTTTTTCAAAGAATTGGAAAAATTTTAAAAAACTTTATAAAAAACATACTTCATCGTAAGTTTGTTTTAAATGGACTAAAAATGTCGCATGACATTTGAAGGTTTCTTTTATTTCTTTATCTGCATATTAAACTAATTTAAAATAACACAACACTAATTTTATACATAATTTTGTGTTGGTATGATCTAATTTTTTAATGATTTAATTTAATTACTGTGTTTAATAGCGACTAATAATATATTTATAATAACAATGTAAAATATATGTATAATAAAATCACATTTGATATGTACAAAATGACTGTAAATAAAATGTATTAAATGCGTCATTGCCTCATTTAAATATGTCAATGTCGTTTCTCTCATTAAAAGTCAAAAATATGAAAGTCAAAAACATAAATCACTATTTAAATAACAAATGACATGCAAATGTGTTTACTTTTTGCTACTGTGACCTATGAAAAATACATTTATCATTTGGAAATTACTGTAAATTAAGTATTAAACTTCTTTACTTTTAAATAAGCAATTTTACATTTCTTTATTTTGAATACTAAAATAAAATCATCATAAATAAAGTGTTCGAATATTATTCGTCCATAAGTTACAGATTTTACCAATTTTATTTATTAATATTAATTAGGGGGTAAAGCGTAAAGTTTATTATCATAATATCATATTACTTTTCGTTAATTTGGCGAATCACTTAGAAATTCTAGTCGTAGGGAAATCTCTTCATGTTCTATTCTTACATCTTGTGGCATCTCCCAGTCGTGGACTTAGTATAGCCTGACTTCAAGAAGATTTTAATTAAACCCGCCCTTCCAATGTTGCGTCTGATTGGATGAGCTAATCCCATTCGTAGAAAATTTAGGGTTTCCTTTCTGAAAAGACAAACCCGTGAAAGCATGTTAAAATTTTTTCACGCCTAGTGAGAAAATTATTTATAATGCTTTATATGTTATTTGCTTTATATAATGTTTTATATATTAGACGTAAATATAGCCATTTATTTTAGAAAATAAAATATTTCTTTTATAGAGAGATAATATTTTATAATTTTGTTTATTACTATTAAATTTTTCTCTCTAATATATGTTTTAAGAAAAAGAATTTTTTAAAGATTTTTTTTATTATATGCATTATACTACAAAAATAATTTTTTTAAATTAATTTTAAGTTTAAATAAAATTCATTATATTAAATTGTATGTTATTTGAAATTCACATCTTAAAATTTTTCACCGTAATAGATTTCTTTGGAAAATCATAATAATTTCATCAGGACGCTGTTTTTTGTGATGAGTATCTTTCTTAAATAAGTCATTTGGCGAGGGATTTTAGAAGGTCGGACGAAGAAACATTTGGTTGTCTTACAGGGAGGTCTTGACTGGTACCATGCTAGAGGAGTAGAAGAAAAGCACATCATGAGGATGACATCTAAATCTTGCTTTTCGTTTCACGCTGACTGCCCGCCCTTTCGCTGGCTATGCTTAGAGCCCAACTCCCTTTCCTCCCTTTAGCCTTCGAAGGGGTGGATCCTCAAGTACACTCCAGACTAAAAATTAACAAACAACTAATAATTAATCTTTAAAAGTTTATTCCATGCAATAATAATAATGCAACAATATTTTTTAAGAATGCTTATCCTTTAATATATAAATATAAAATTAAACACGATGCTTAATATGTTTATTATTTTTTGCGAATAACATTTTTTTTAATTTGTTATGCAAGAAAAATAAACATCTAAAATTTTGTGTTAATCTTTCTGAGTTTTGACAAGACTTTTCGTACGTGGGTTCGTGCAGAACGTAAATTTCCGCTTAAAGGACATAAACCATATTATGTATACTAGCTTCGTTTTATGTAACATACCGGAACAACGCTTTTATATTTTTATGGCGGTGAAAGTCGGCTGCAAGGGACGAAACTGTGAAGGTATTCCCTTAAGTTTCACCGACAGTCGGAAAAATCCGGCACAAAAGCGAGTTTCACTTTCGCCCCATGATCGTTTCATACAGACAAGGCTGATTCTTCCCACGATAAAATCATGAATGTCATAGAAAAAATTTAAACATCTAATAATGCTTCTCTTTCTTAAAATAAATATACACTTGACTTTTCTTAACAAATTTAAAAGATTTCGCTAGAAAACGAAAGCGATAATAATTACGACATGTAACAAAAGAGTTTACTTGGTTTTATCGTTGTTATATTTGACGCGCTCACGTTCTCGAAATTGTTTAATAAAAATCTTTCAAGAGAGAAATATTTTATTATTAAAAATTGATTAATATCTCACATAGATGTTTATTTATTTATATTTAAAATTTTTTAAGCTATATAACGAAGTCTGTTCACATTGCGCTCTAAGTACAATTTGCGATATGGATTTTCTCTGGGAAAAAAAGAAGGACTGTTTTTCTATTTTGCGAATCTAGCGTGAATTCCATAGCCTTTGATATCACTAGTCGCGAGTTTTCACGTAAAGCGCCGCCCATTCCACGAAATCGTGCACGTGTGCAACGCCGGATTCAGCTGCCTCGTTCGGTTCAGGAATGAATTATCGCCCGTTCGGGGCTGAGCTCTTTCATTTCCAGTCTACGCGGTAGTCCTATCCTTTTCTCTCCTCCATATCGGCCGAGGCTGCAGACAGCAACGCTTTTTTCTCATCCCTCCGCGATACCTCCCTCTATTCCTCTCTCCGTTTTCTTTTTCAATTTCCATCAGAGATATATCGTATCGTTTTTATTTCTCTATTTCTTTTACATGCTTGAATAATTTCTATCTATATTATTTGTTATGTACGCGTTCATTTTAGAATAATTAATGATATTATTTATAATGCTTCCTGTTAATGATAATTTTACAAAGTTCTATATATCTGTGAATTTCTTTTAATTAATTCAATTTAATTTTGGCTAAAATTTGCGAGATTTATTGAGATAAAATAAACAATTCGTATGAATTGTGTATTCGTATTGGTGTCATATAATGCCAACAACTTGATAGTAAATTAAATTGACAATTATAACATAATTTTGAAAGTAATGTGATAAAATGCACGCACGCACGATAGTGTTATTCCGTGTATTTTGCAGATTTTCAAATTCTTAAAAATTTCAAGATTTCGTTATAATTATTATATATAAAATAATCATGAAAATATCACAAACATCACAAATACGCGCAAATTATTTGCACTTATTAATACAGTTGATTTCATTGACGTATTTAAGTTACGTAATTTATATTATGTGTAAGCTTCGTGGAAAGCTTTCTAATTATTTTTCCGATCTACGACGTGAAACCAATTTTCTGCTTTGAAACTCGTCCGGAGATTCACCAATTCCTTTGAGAATAGCCGAGAAAAGGGCGAAATTCATCTGATCTAGCGAAGTAACCTTCATCTTGATATTTGTTTCTGTCTGAAAAGATCAGATACACACACACATACACACACACACACACACAAGTCACTATTACGAAAAATATAATTCCTTTTGTACTGCATTTTACACTAGATTATTTTCTCACTCGAATTTGTACAAATATATTTCTAAAATGAGTTATTCTTTTTTGTGTGTGTCATGGCATTAAATATAATTGTTAAAATTCCATAAAATTCTAATTATCAATTTCTCGAATATTATTATAAATTCCAAATGCTTAAAATGTACCTTTATTGTAATTTATTCATTTAATCGAGAATCTAAAATAAAGTTAAATTTGATTTCGTTTATATATATATTGAATTTTGTATTATTCAATATCTCGTAGGCAGACAAAAAAGATAATCTTTTAAAAATATTTTTGAGGGGTAAAAATCTTTCGTAATTCGTTCAAAGAGAAATGGCATGCGAGGGTGGCGGGGACACAATCAATTGGGTGTTTTCGTTTTGAACCATGCTGCACGATCGAGGATGAAAGAAGGCACGAGAAGGGTAAATTGGAATTTCGCGATGCGGAGGATGATGCTGCCTCGGTTGGTCGGGATGAAAGGGGGCATGCTAAAGCGCGCGAAAGAAGAAGGAAACCCACGGTGGAAAAAGGATAGACGAGCAGAGTAGGGAGGAGTAGCATCCAAGGAATATTTACTGCCATCTTCTCCACCACTTACCCACAGATTCACTGCCTGAAGTTGTAAACACCTCTTAACTATATGGAGATAGTATCTCGGTTTCCCTCTTCGTGTGCCCTAAACTGTTACGTGGGTGTTGCGACTATCATTAATTAGATCATCATATGATTGCAACATGATAATTTTTTTTTAATCCATAGTGCCTTGTGACTATGAAGCACAATTTATATACATTGCCCGTGATGAAAGATTGAGAGCAACTACTGTATTTTTTTTGTTACAATTCAATTATATAACATAATAGCATTAAAATACCGTGATTAAAGTGTACGCACTGTGTGTATCGTAATAATCATTTTAAATTAAACTACAACAGTGCCGTTAGATCGATTTTCCGCTATTTAATTTGCATATCGTGTGTGTGTGTGTTATATTTGTTAACGCTAGAACGACACCGATCGATACACTGCCGCCTGCTTGTAGTTTAGCGTTCACCTGAACAAATGGCTTACATATTCATCAATGCTTGGGTCAACATTTGTCGCACGGCAAAGAAATTTCGTATTTAAATGACCTTGCCTTGCGGCTCCGCTTCTGCTTCTTGTCCGCCGTGAAAATGTGACGTTTCGTACGTGTATCGAAATACATCGCGATTTATGAGTCCTGAACTTGAGTTGTTTTCATAACCGGTTTCGCGTCTCCATCTCACTCGGTTGCGGATTATTCAATCGGCAACTATTTCTGAATTTATACGTATCCTCACTGGACTTTTAGTGACACTTTAAACGTGATTTATCGATTAACACTTAATGTGGGAAAAAAATAACATTTATTTATTGAAAATGTGTAATATTATCAAATGCTTCAAAATATATTTAGCATAATTGCTGTGAGAAAATTGCGACAATCATTTTCTATGTACTGTCCAATCATAATAGCTATTAAAATGTTAATTTTCCTTTACGATTAATAATTCTACGAATATAAAAATAGTGTGGCTCCAGGGAAATTACGAAAATAGTTAAATATGATAAATAATAGTCGTTAGTTAAGGCATTCATCCTTAAATGAGATTATTCATTTCGCAAAAATAGCGAGCGTGCCCTGCCAGCTAAGAAACGGCAGCACCGAAACAATGAGCTGATGCGCTCTCCGTGGCTGTAGATGGTGGAGACGTGGAGATATAGAACGAGAGAGACAAATAGAAGGAGACGGTGAAACCCACTAAATCAATACTCTGCCATCGCTCCAACTCTGGCTCATCCCCTCGCCTACCCCCTTAGCCCACCCCCGAGTCGTCAGCCCGCTTCTCTCCCGGCATCCTCCTTCACCAGCGTTTCTCGGTTCCGTTCGTTCTACGCCACCCTTCGTTCCACCCCCGTCACGCTCTCGAAGCGAAACTTCTCTGGCTCCGCTTCCACGGGCTACTCCCGCAGAGAGTTTCCTCTACCATAGGGCTGAATTTTCCCTTATGCGTCACTATAATCTACCCGATGCTCACCGAGATGTCGGTGACGCGTGAGGAACATATATTCATACATATTTCGCATACTCTCGTTTACGATTATTTTGTTTTTTTTTCAATAAGGACTCATAATAATAGCGAGTAAGATTTTTATTTTGTGACATTTTTAAACTAATGTATTTTAATTTTCCATAAATACATCAATTATATTATACTTTTTTTAGAAAAATGTTAGAAATGAAAGAATATTAAACATTCTGTATCTTTAGAATTTTTATGTTATTTTTCTATACAAGTATATACAAGTATATATTTTATATGATGGAACAAATGAGATGAAACATCTTGTTTAGAAAGTAAAACTCTTTTTATTGATCTTTAAAATATTTTAGTGATTTATAATAATTATGATTTATAATATTTAAATAAGGTCTATATATTCGGTTTTTGTAATTTTAAAGCGCAATTCTCATAAAATATTTTAGAAGCGACTGTCGACGAGCTTCACTCTGCACGGATAACGGAAAAGCGATATCGCCGCGTTGGCACGTAGACTGCAGATCCAAAAAGATACTTGCATGGAATTTTAATTTAAGACTACTTGAAAACGATGAAAACTTTAGCAATTTTATTTTTTTTTACATTTCATTTTGCTGATAAAATATTTTATTCTAATTTCAATTTTACTGCAAATAATATTGAAATCTTATAATACGAATGATGAATATTAATAATTATTCAAAATGGAGCATAATGTTTTTCGTTACATAATGATATTTTTCTTCATATTTTTACTTAAAATGCATGAATAAGATTTTTTAGGATTTATAAATCAACCGCTGTTCGTCCTTTTCAAATATTTAATTATGCGAAGTAAAAGTCCTACTATATTTTGCGCTGGAATATAAAATATATGAAAAAACGTCAATAAACAATTGGCTTATCAGACAACACAACGAGATGGCAATCGAAACTTCAATTCTTCAATTATCACGAAGCTCCGTTTATTTCATGCGGACATTACGCGCTTCATCAACAAACTAGGTCACGTAGTTCTGGTGGCACACACTCGCGCGACCATCCCCGTACCATTTGCAAACGAATGCTGAGCATATCTGCGACTGCGATCATGAGATCGTGTACAACTGGCTGCGTGGCCTATGAAAGAAGTAGAAGGAGGAAGAGATTACTGATTGTGAGAAGGGGGGCCCGCTGTTATGGGCGTCTGCGTGTGTGCGACTGCCCAAGACGAGGGTACGGTAGTAGCCCCAATGCGTCTGCAATCGAGAGCTAACTGGACAAATAAACGGTTGACTGCTTCTTACTGCTGACGATACCGTCTCCGCTGTTGATGGCGACTTCATCATATATCCCGACTTATAACGTTGGGAATGCACGGCAAACCTTGCCGTAAATTTGCACTGAATATTATTCTTATTTTGTGATATTGTTAGAAAAATTTTCGAAGAATCACTATCCTTCGTAAATATTGCAATTTTCAAGAAAATTCTCAAATGTTGGCTTTTAAATGAAATTTGTCGCGTGAACAATACAAACGGATGTTCAATAAGCAACTCAAAATCTCGATTAATAACCAAGAAAATCCTGCTTTACTTGCTGCTTTTAAAGAGAATATCAAAGTAACAAAAAGTCCAATTACACGGCCGGCAACTCCTGCTTTGTTTCACGGCCGCTGCCCGTTGGTTTATGCCTTCCCTCTCTTTATCTACTTCGCTGCCGTTCTTTAAATTTCTCTCCTTGTTTTTCTTTTCTTTCCTCACCGACGTGCGAACTTCTGCTGCCTTGGTAGCTGCCTAGTTTGTGATTTCTCGATGCTACCTCCCTACGCTCTCAGCACTCTCTCTACAACTTAGTGTCTCGTTAATTTCTTGCGATCCTCAAGACGATTACCGCACTTGTCCGAAAATTTAGCGCTTTCGATGTCCCTTAAATCTCTCGCAGCGAGTTAAACTTGCAGTAGCAACTCAGCGTTTCGAAAATACGCTTGCGTACATACATCATAGATTCGCGTTCTTTTCTTATATACAGTTTTTACTTGGGAACGTGATTTTCAAAAAATTTGGCAGATTCACAAGCTATAATAAATTTCAGTATTATACACATCAATAAAACATTCCTTTGTCAGCAGAGTAATTCATTTAACTCTACGATTATACAAATTGTCATGATGACGATGCAAGATTTAAAACTTATTAATAAGTACGATTAATGCCGTTATAAATAACGTATGCTAATATTATTTCGACAGAACGGAGCAAAAAACTACAATTAATATTTATAATGTAACGTACTATTTGTATGCGCACTTTACGTCCCGTATGTTTCACTGCAATGTGCAATAGCTGTTCAGCCCGCGTAACACCACCAATTACCATGTCCCGTAATAAGTCGTAATTGAATAATTAGATTCGTCAGATTTCAGTAGGATTTGCTTCTTATTGACAAACTGCTCTCACGTTTTTATGTACAAAAATAAATGTTATTTTTAGAGTATCAATTTGAAAGTTTAAAAGGTTTTATCTTCATAAAGATTTCTGATAATAAAAAAGATAAATTATATGACATAATCAAACTGCATATATTTCGCTGTCACATATCTACAACGCATCATCCTCTCGAAAAGGTATTTGAGCCTTCTATCCGAGTTACGCGATTCGACGCTGGTAGTCGTCTGATAGGATTACGACTACCGTTGAAAGATTGACGGCCGAATCCGTCAGCCAGCTTTCTACGGCATGGACGGACTCGGGATTTTCTGCAATTTTCTCCGCGGCCTTCGGCGCGGTAGGCCGTGCACGTTCCTCGAGGCTCGAAAGCTCGGCATTCAATTCGAATCGCGTACGCTTGCGGCTGATGAAAGCTTGAATGAGTGGCACGTGGATGCGGATGCGCGCGGAGCATCGGCGGTTTCGTTAGCGTCGGCAACGCTATTTTGAGCATTTCTCGGGGATTAAAATTAGTTAAACGAAGAAATAGATTTGTGATAGATATAGTTCTTGGCTCACCCTCAACCGAGTATATATACATGCACAATAAATTAAATGATTAAACGTAATTCAATACCCTGACGAAGACAAGTATCGTATATCATCCAATAATATGAGGATAGAAGGCGAAATATATTATGTCCCAATTTTAATGCGCGTTTGGTTGTCATCGTCGCCATCATTAATTTATCTCAAATCCACCGTCCACAATTCTAATTTTGGCCGTGACTCGTCACTCGTCTCAAGCGTAAAAATGTATGCAGGCAAACTTTTAAATTCATTCAGCATTTAATTGCGATATCGTCGATCAAAATCATCCGGCTGGAAATTGCGTAACTCAACAAGCAACAAAGAACGCCGATCAGACGCAGTCTGCTATCCTTGTTGACGCAGAGAGAAACGGCGTGACAGTATATACGGTAGAGGGGTGACGCCTCGAGAGTGTTCCGCGGTGCCCCTCGAGTCTTCCCGCGTCCCGGTCCCGAAGACGGACGCAGGGGAGAAGGGACTCTCGTCGCGGTGCTGTACACAACCACCACCGACGCTGGATCACGGGGGCGTCAAGAGAAGCGAGAGAAACAGAGAGATAGAGAGAGAAAGAGCCGGTGGTAGAGACCGAGGGAGAATACGGGTGTATCGGGGGAGTGAAGCTTAACGCATGTGCACAGGGCGCTTCGCGTCGCGGCGCTTCGGTCCCGCCGGTCGGAGGCTGCGAAACCGAGCGGGCGGAATTCGCGGATCAGAGTCGTCGCATCTCTCGCTTAAGATATACATCACCGCGGCACCGTCCGCGGTTTCCCATGGGTATCGGCGAGCCGAGTGCCGTCCCGACGCTGGCCGACACGCACCAAGCACCGGTGAGGATTGTCACTCGTGGACGGGATGCTGCGCCCGGAGTACGCTCGGTGACGAATGATATCGCCCGAAATTACGGTCTCTCGTTTTGCGACGCGACGTCACACGTGCGGTACGCCTTGAAGTGCGACAGCGAGTCCGGAGGACCTGCGGCGGCGGCGGCAGCGAGACGACCGAGCTCCGAATCGGCACAACGATCCAGCTCCAGTTAACAGAACCTGAAGGCATCCGATGTTTATTTTCTTGGTACTCTCTCCTTGAGAAAACTTCCGGGATCATTGTGCTTTAGCACGAGACCATCCAACGGCTCTAGAGGGAAGTGTGATATCGCGAGGAGCTCCTCGCAGAAACGTTTCTCGTCTACACTGACGATTCGCCCTGCTTCACCATTGCTTTCCGCGTATTGTATTTTAAACGATAACAAGCAGCCGAGGAGATCTGGAGAACAAAGCTCGACCTTGTGCTAAATTACAAAGGAAGCGTTTCCAGGACTCTACGTTTTATATTGTAGATTCTGGACGTGTTGTAAATCTTACAGGTCAATGCTACACTGCAGCTCATTGAGGACAGTGCGCTGTTTATCGACCTCGCGCGAGCATTACCCTCATTATATATATTATTGAAGAAGTCTAACCAGTAATTCAGGCTTTCGTCAGTAATTTTATCCGAGTGAAGGAGCAACCTGGATGAGAATAATTTTGAATGATCTGATCCAACTTATGTTGCGCTAAGTCGATTGCTCGCTTATTTTTTATCGTTATTCATCAGCAAGCAGCTTTGTCAGCTAACAAATTATTGCGACTTGCAATATCCTCTTAAGACAATCTGAGTACGTACGGGACTCGAGGCAGTATCGTTCGGATCGAAAAGCTGGAGCACCGAGTACTGTGAACGTTCAAAGTATTTTGCGCGACCAGCCCCAGCTCCGGTAGGATTGTGTGCAAAGGTATCTCGGAGGAAAAGTGAGAAAAGGGTGATGGTGAATGGACTCACATGGTTACTCTATCCGATAGACTGTGAGTCTGCTCGAAGGACACATGGTTCGTCGACGGTGTTGGGTTTTTCTGATCCCACGCAGTTTCCCGTCGTACCTGGCTCGGTGACTGTTGGCGAATCCGTTCGCTCTTCGTGGACAAAGACTTCCGAGAAGGTGGTGTGTGAAGGGAAGTACCAGCCACGACGGGGCCCAGCGCCGGGGCGGAGACAAGGCCCCCGGTGCAGGGAAGACGCGCGGCAGGGGAAGAGGTCGAGTTTAGCGTAGCAGCAACGGCCCTGAAACTACAGGGGAGAACAACTACCCCCTTGAACAGGGGGGAAGCTAGAAGGCGACCTCGCCGACGGAGGCGACGGAAAAAGAAGCGACGGAGGTGAGCGGATAGTCAAATGGCTTTAACTGCATCTTGTATCGTTGTTAAACATTAACGATGGTATACGGTTCATCGCAAGAAACAATTTTATTCAAGTATGAATTAAATTTAAGTGAAATTTTATAATTGTGTTCTATTAAAGAACACATATGCTATTAATTTTGAGATGTAAGCTCAATATAACTGAACAACTAAAGATCGAGAATGTTTGGAATACGAACAATCTAGTTTATTTCTAAGAATTAATTTCTTATAAAATGTGCGTTTCGTAAATGATTGAAATACGATAAATCGTAAAACGTACTCGAAATAACGGTGACATTTCAATTAACGAAATGTAGTATGTAAAATGCTTCGAGTATCACATTACAAAACTCATAACAGTCGATCACTGATCCTGCCACAATTCGTTTTTCACTTTTCGCTTATTCATCAAAATTTACGCGACTATTGATAAATTACATGAACGAGAGTAACGCCTGTCGCAGTTTTTTTTTCGTAAAATTGTCTCTTCATTTCTAATTCATCCCATTTAATCATTTTGTATTAAATTAGATAGCAAAGAAAATATCATATCTTTAGGACATGTAATTGTTATCTATATGTATATTTATAAGTATATTATTGATTCTGATTTTGAAATTACGATTTATAGAAAAAAGAGATACCTATCTGTCAATTATAGAGAAATATTCAATACTATGAAATATACCAGTATTCGTACAATTTTTATATAATATTCATATAACATTAAAACGCGAATATACTTTTGTCGGTAACATCACTGATTTGTATACATTCCATCAAGTAAAATGCACTGAAGCAATTTGTAAACAAGATTGTTTAATATCGAAGATTAGGTTTTTAACAAGATTAATGAGGCGAAATTACGTTTTCTGCGAAAGCTCTTATCAAGTCACGCATGAAGCGTGGAATATATCCGTGCCGCGTGCTTCAAACGTTTGGCGATTCGCTAACCACTCTTAATTGTAATTGATGATCCAGTAGATTTCAAGGCGGCCTGTGCGGTCGATGCAAAAAACACAGATTCCAATATTAACTGCAATTTATCCAGCTTCTTATAACGGTCCGCTTGCCGGTGGTTCTTTAACCATTTAGTCCTGGCGTTCTACAATGCGCCGCAATTCCGTTTTTCTTCTGGTACGTCAACAAATTTTATCGACGTGCCGGTCAAATACCTTTAAGACGTAGTACGTGAGAAATTTCTTTAAAAAAAAGTCTAGGATATTGTCTTTCATCTTTTAATCGGCCTAAACAAGAAGGCTTCTATGATAGCTTTTTAATACTATTACGTGTCGATATGTTGTAATTTATTAGCTTCACTTTACTTTTTAAGTGCTCACAGGTATACATATACCTATCGATTTAAACTTACAATGTTCCTATACATTTACATTAATTATTTAGCAAAATTATCTACTTTTTATGGCGAAATATAATGTAATATAATTCCTTGATAAATAATGCATTATATTTTGAAAATTATAAAAAAATTACTAATTTTAAGAAAGTATTTAAGACATAAAATACCTATATTTGTTTCATTAGAAGTATAAATATTTAATTGTATTATGCAAATTTGATTGAATTTTTACTTCCAATCGGTCTGAGAAAAAAAATAACATCAATAACAACAATAGCATCAATAATGTATGATATTCGTGCGTTTTTCTCACCATTTTCAACTGCTGACATCGCGTTCATTTCTCTCACTATGTTATTTTTTCCGCCGAAACATCGGCGTCAAAAAAGGGCTTGGGGTATGACGCCGATAGAATTCTTATCCCTAAAAGCAACGACGCTGGTTGGCCGTGGGTCCCCCTCGCTCGTATTACGTCCCTTCCGTTCGCGACTGAGGGGTGGAGGAAGAGGCAGCCAGTACAGGCACGGGCAGGCAGGGGGATCGTCGAGGCAGGAAATGAAGGGAGTAGTCTGGGGTGATAGGAAAATTTGATGGAGGGTGGCAGAGTGACATGAGGAAGGGGGGAGGGAGCAAGGGTATGGGGAAGAGGGCTATCAATGACGCGTTAGAGCACGTCACGCTGCGCAATGCATCTGCCGCCATATGCCGTCATATATATTATCCTGGCGATACGTCAATTCGGCCGCTGATCATTATACTGATTACCGCAGCACGCAAACTACTCCGCATGTGTGGTCGTTCTCATGAGTCTGTTATTAATAAGCACGGTTTAACTTTCGATATCGGGACATCGACGGACGGTCGAGTGAGACGGGCTCACTTGCATTCGGATAACTTCTGTGCAACGTGTTGATTAAGTCGTTTAAGTCGTAAATAAATTTCTATCCTCTTGGAGATAAATGAGCTAGTCGAACAGCAACTAGATAATTAATATTGGGATAAAAAAAGATACGTGTAACGCTTCAAAGAAACGTGTAAAACGATGCGAAGTATGCACAGGAAAATTCGTAGAAGAATATAAAAAAAAATAAATTGCAAAAGAAAAAGGGAGAAACAGGAAGTACTGAAAAGAAAAATCTCAGGCGAATGCCAGCCTAAGTCATAAATTTTGATATTATGTACGATGTCTCGGTTAGCTAAAGAAAAAGGAAAAGCGAGAAGAGGAATAGCTCGAAACGTTGACGCAACCAACAATGCTTTCATAAGATTTTAACTTTCTTTTTTCGGTCCACAATGATGCAAAGTTTTCCCGATTTCCTTTGGACAAAGGAATACAAAAGATGAAGTTAATACGAGAAAAGCGTATACTAAGCGTATAATAAGTTTTCACCTATCCTTTGACCTCGCTTGTCTTTTCAATTCATTTCCGTGTTAGTGCATTCCAAAATCGGAATAAGATAACAAATTTTAAAAATTCGTTCGTTATTAATTAACAATTGAAGGAACAATTAATAAAAAATTGATACTCCACATAATCAAAACATGAAAGATTCAAAAAATTTACATTATTAGTTAGTTCACATTATTATACAGTTACATAAAATTTAGATTACGTACTAATGAGTATTATTTATACGTTTTTTTTATTTTATTATCTAATATCTTATGTTATTTCTTTTCTTTTTTTTTAATATTTTCTATGCATAAATTAAAACATGATAATATCTTTAACATTTTGTTTTGATCAAAAGTAGAAAATTTATTTTATTTATTTTTGTTGTTTGAATGTTTTGCTAGAGAATATCGTAAAATAGACAATTTTTAAGTAATAATTCTATATGAAAAATGTTATCGTCTTAGATAAATTTTCATTAAAATACTTTATGTTCTATTAAATACATATATTTCTATACTTTTACAATTTATAATATCAAATTTTTATACAGTTTGCTATAAAATGAGGAGATACAAAATAGATGTGATTAAGAGGATAAAAGTTAAAGAAATCAGTGTCTAATCATCAAGAAATATTTTCAACTTTCTGAAGCAAATGTTTGATTGTACGTTCAAAAATCGCTTGGTTATAGCGAGTTTGCGGGTCCAAAGTACATTTTTATTCTGGGATAGAGAGTGAGGCATATAACGCAGCCGACATCCCTTGTTATTTCTCCTATTTTCCGTTGCGATAAATCACGAATGCCGACGGACGGACTAAGGAAGTAGGGCCAACACACCGAGAGAGAGGGGGATCTCGTTGCCGGACGCAAAACCAAAACCGTAGCGGCGGAAGATGTCAACATTCCCGGCAATTTATAGAAGGCAACATTTTAAACCAAAAAAATCATAGCTCGTTTTTCGCAACAAATTCGATATCTCGGATATATAAATTCGAATGAAAAAAAAAATAAAATCTAATCAGTCGTCAGTTCGCCGGTTTATTATTACAAACGTATACATTGAATGCGATTTATGAAACAATTCTCCAGCAAATTTGGATCTCTAGAAGTGTGCGCGAATAGTTATGTGATCGATTCCGTCGCAACTCGGTTGCTATTCGCCGTAGCGCAATTAGTGCACCATACATCACGCGGATAACAAGACACGGCGCCCCAGAGGCGTCGCGTGGAACGTGCGGAAAAAAAGAGAAGACAGTGGGAACAAAAGAAAGAGGTGGGGGGACGCGACATACGGGGGCGAGATGGTAGCGACGTGCCGCTCATCGTCTCGAACGACGTTCTTCACGAACAACTCCTAACTTTTTCCTCGAGAAAGGGGTAGGAGGGACGGTGGGGAAGGGAAGGAACGGAGGATAAAGTCTCCCCTCATATCCTTGCTTCCGTCGCTTCATCTCCTTTCTCGATTTCTCTACTCTAGTTTCTTCTCGGATGCGCCGTTGTTGCCAGAAAACCCGCACGCCATTCATCTTGCGACATCGGACGAAAATAACACGAATTTAAGAAGCTCACGCTCGTAAACAATAAAGGGGATGTGCGCTCCCGTTACATAAGAGCAGTCTGGAATGAAGAAACTATCTATGTTAGGAAGAGCTATTTCTCTATTTCAGCGAAACTCAATTAGCTCTCGAACTCAATTATTAGCGTTGTTCACCATCGTAGAACAAGGGAAATATTGAAGACATATTTGTTGTTAAGTTACCAACACGTTCGTAATCATTTTCATTTAAATAATGTGAATGAAAATTGCGACGTGTGTGATTTAAATTAATAGTGTTAACTCCAGATAACTATAGGATTAACGTTCTAATGCTCTAATACTTCTGAGCGAAACATGCATTTGTACATAGGATAAAATATTGTGTTACTAGTTTACGAAGAGACAACTGATTGAAATAAACAAAAAAGCCCACATTATTTTGCGATATTCGCAATAATAATCGAAATATTAATGTTAAAAAAAAATCGGACTACTGAGAGCACGTCGAAAGAAAAGCTAGACGTAAATTCTCTGAATGTAAAATTGATAATTGAGAAATTTATGATAATAAATATTTTATTATTTGACACTTATGTAAACGAATTGTCACATTCGACGGGAACAAACACTTCTTTTATCGCTTGAAAGAAACCAAGGGAAACGTGTATAAAAGAAAACATGCGAGAGTGTCAACAGATTGAAAAATATAAATGAGAAATGAAGAAATATGATGAAAGCGCGCGAGTACTCCCGAGTTAAGAATACGTCGCAGCACGTGGCTCGGAAGATCAAGAACTGGTGGAATACACCTGGTGTGTTCTCATGAATTCGTTGCCGTTCCTCACGCATCTCTCTCTCTCTTCTCCCCTCTCCCGAGCTTTACACATGTAGCTAACAACGTTCTGTATTCTGGCGCGTCTGGATCCTGCGCGGGGCGCCGTGTTGAGCTTGTTGGTTATGCTAATGGTATTCGCACGCATGTGGGCTGTAGTACCGTGGAAACTCATGCACGGGCACAATGCCGTCCCGATTTGTTACTACAAAAGTCACGAAGCGTGACGTAACGGCGCATTAAACACACCGATGTCTCAATAAGTTACGCGATCTCAATTGGCGGCCGAAATATGATTCGACAATTATGTTTCTTTAACGAGACGCAGTCTGGCTAAAAAGTCGTTACATTTTTCTTTTTGTTAAAATTCGTTTATTATAAGTAACCAGGATGTAACTGGAATTATTATTTCCCTCATCGAATATAATAAAAAATTATATACGTTATGTAATATCATTATTGTTAATTATTTAAAAATGTCGAGTTATTTTATGTTTTCACAGAAATTAGATGCAAAACTAATGCTGACGCACAACAAAATGCTTCTTTTTAGTAGAATATTCGAATTCCCCAGGATATTCTATTATTAATCGAGTTAATTTGATGCGGTAATGATCGAAATACTTACGTTAGATGATAGTGCTCCATAAGAGAACCAGCGTAATGAGTGGGCCGTGGGGAGTCATAAGGATACTACCAAGTCCTTTCCTCGATATATACGACGACCATTTCCAACAATTGAGGGTGTTTCTGGTTATTTCGTGTGCTCATGTGTAATTATAAATCACTTCTTTCCTGGATTTCGCGTCAATCGGTTAATCAGACCAACAATTTTTATCAAATTAAAAAGCTTTTTGTTATTCTTTATTTATAATGATACATTGCATCAACATATTAAAATCAGTTTTGTTTTATTAGCGATTTTATTTTCAATATATTATATTCCAATATATTATCCAATATATTAATTTACGAAATTTTTACAATGATTTACAAAATGAGATAGACTCTTCTATAATTATTTATTATTAATTGTATCGTTAAAGTAAAATCGATTATAAAAATTGTATAAAACACTGTAGCTTCTTTAGAGACTCACCAACGTGTGGCACAAAGAGATTGCACGATCTATTAACGATCGACCCTCGATCAAGGGGCAATTATTTTCCAACTCTTCTGAAATACCGGAACGTATCGATCGGGTCGATCAACGAGTCAGGAGGAGCGTATGGTTGATGTGCGTGCGGTTACGTTAGAGGTCGGCTGTTCGAAGTTCGTCGGCAGGCAGGATATCATCTACGGTATCCTCTCGTTCCTCTCGTACAACGTGCAAGAGGGAGCGGCTGCGGAACAGCATATAATTATCGGTACCGTAATGGCGATCATAAGTCATGGGCGCTTCTCTCCCTCACCCGGTTCCTTCTCTTCCCTGGTTGGGACTGCGGGTCAGCCTGCGGGCAGAGAACGAATGCGGATGAGAAATGGAGTCGATTGGATAAAGTCATCACTTCTTCGCCGCTCGGACGCAGGCCAACTCCATTTTCTTCGAAAAAAATTTCCACCCTCCCGGGATCTCGGACAAATCTGGGAACGATTTGGAAGATTTCTATTAATGGACGTTAGAAAATGAATTATGAAAGAAACGCGCGTACTTCATTCTGTTGCATTAAAATAATAATTATCTTTAATATGGCTGGTAGAGCAATATCTTATCTTTGCTCGCATAAATATAAATTGTTGTAAATTATATTAATAATATCACAATTTCGATTAAAGTATCGAATTTCTGGATCCTTTTTTAACTTTTCATTGCTATATTGTATAACTTTTAATGAATTTTATTTTATTTTATTTATACATGTATCTTCCAANACGGACGAACTTGCAAAATTAATTCGATTCGATTGGTATTAACATGAGGAATAAATTGTTCGACTTTATAGAATCTAGACGTCTCGCACATAAGGTCAAAAGTGACGGCCATGTTAGTAAAGTCACATTCTTCGTTTCTCGCTCACCAAAATGTCAGCCTCTGGATGTCAGCCTCGGACAATGGCGGACTGTTCATTGGTCGTCAATGATAAACCCTCGGTCTGCATCTGTGTTGAGCCATACACATACTTCTTCATTCACGAGCATACATATGTATTTCGTTATGATACCTGTTCTTAACTGTTCTGTCGAGGCGACCCTTCGAATGTCGGCTGACATTCTTGCGTTTCAAGGAGCTTGAGACTTGATCACGCGTAGATCACGCAGAGTAAACGAAACCAAAAGAACAAGAACACGAAAGTGCACTTGAATATTTGAAAAATAAATGTAGCATATTTTGTAGTTTAACAAACCGTTTTGAAAAATTCGACTGTAGTCGAAGGCAATAATTTTGTGTTTCTACAGAGAATCTTCTTGTTACGGTTGCTACGGTGAGTGTTCACGCTACGATGCGAAAGAGGGGGGTGGTCGGAAAGGAAATGGACAAAACTGAGGCCGAAGTGGAAGACCGGAAAGAGCGCAGAGTAGAGGGGATGATTTCGAGCCGGTGGGGAATAAGAATTATGATTTGTCCGCGTCGGTGGAAACGAAAGGGGCCAAGTTGCTTTTCTGACATTCGTATGTACTTCTATTTTCGTGCTTCTCAAATATTTTTTTCTTATCCCTTTCCGCTCCAGTCCCTTCGTTATTCATTTCCTTTTCGACTCCGTACCGCGCGCAATTGATACGAGCGTTCAATTTCAACAGAAATAACGAAGAAAAAACGAAGCTATGCAGTTTGTTAATCAGATTTTATTTACAGCGACATTCTTTAAGGTAATTTCAATTCGTTCGTCGATATGAGCTCGTGTTACTTTCGCTTTCGTACAAGGCACACAGTCTCTCGATGTTGTCACAGTCGCGGGAGGGGAGGGGATTGTCCGAGGAGGGATGGAGGGACGACTAGTCAAGGGAAAGAGCCTGTGACACGCGGAGAGGGAAGGCGGGGGTTTCGTCACGATGGGTGGGGTTGATTTCAAAGGGGCTCTCGGGGTGGGGTGCGCTGACAGCTCGACGCTCTCGTCCGTTCCGCGCTCGACGGGAGGATACGCTTCTCTGCACACATTCACGTACGCCCGTACACGCGCGCACACGCACGCGCGATGCTCGCGGAATTGGTTAACGCGTGGTGGATATCCCGGCGTTCCGTCGCCGTTCTGTCCCTCTTTTTTTCTCTCTCTCTCTTTTTCTCTCGCCTTCTCTCCGTCGGTTTCTCCATTCTCATCTCCCCTCCCCCCGGCACACGTGCACGTGAACACGCACACGCATAGTTCACGTCTGCTGTTCGCCTCTCCGTGCGTTAGTCACGTTGTGTAGTCTTTCGTTTCTGTCGGCGCTTCTGCGGAGAGTCGAAGGCCCTGACACACGCCGACTCGTGCGGGCCGCGTCGTGCGTACGCCAGCATTCGGGACGTGCGTTTCGTTGTCATCTGTCGCCAGCGATCGGCAGAAGGCGAGGAGCCTTCTCGGGTCGACGCGGTGAAAGTTCATTCGGAAATCGCTGTCGCGTCGCGGAAAAAAAAGTGCAATTGACGATGGCCTTCTTTCTTCTTTCGCACGTATACACGAAGGATCCATTGGCGATTTTGTAGATCGCGAATTACAATCTTCACGTGGAGGAAAAACGAAAAGAAGATTACGCGCGAAATTTGAACGACGCGATTGCTGCGCCGACAAGTGCAAATGTGAAGCCAAAACCAGTCGGGCCGCGTATGGATACAGTGAAATCAGTGTGCGTTAAATTTGTGTGCGTGTCACGATGATGGACCGATTACACTTAAGATCATCAGAAAATTTTCGAGAATCATAATTGCACGAAGGCCCTTATATTTTCGAAGAGATAACTTTTGGATGATTATTATTATATGCACTGCGTGTGAAAGAGTGAAGAGATGGCTGTCAATTGATTATTTCGCAGAAGAACATTTAAGAACGTTTCTTCCCATCCATCAAGCCGCATACGTCTGAGAATTATCGAATCACTGGATCGATCACACTCGCTTCAAAATCAGCATCTAGATATCGTGTGATAGGCATTCTATTAGAAGCTCATAGCCACTTCCTGGATTTCGGTCGGCAATCACGCCGTTCCAGAGTCTACACCCGTAGAGTCGGCCGGCCCGTTATATCAGTGCACTTAGGACTAATTACGTCGTCACGCGGCTGCATCGCAATGCGAATCCACCTAAATGCTGGCGCGAAATTCGCTCGGTGATTCTTAGACTCGTTGAGTCGCTGTTGCACGCGATACGAGAGCGTGACGAAAGACGTCGACAAATTGACACCTGTGTACACGTAATTGGCATCGTTTGCACAGTCTGCCGACAGCCGCCTGTCGATTTTTCCGCGGTTGACAACGAGACGCGGCAGCGCGATAAGGACTGCCGCAACGATCGCGCGTCCGGTGTGCGTAATTGCTGCGGCCTGCTTGCTACTCGCGCTGCCAGTAATGTTAATTAGCTGATAGCTGGGCGCGGGGAGAGGCTTGCCGCGCGCGCAGGAGTATGACGATGGTGTGCGTAAGTCGCAGACGCGACTGAATCGACGATCTCAGCCGCGGGAAATCGACGGCGAAGACGGATCATGTGGAGAAAGGTACGTTTGCGTTATAGGCGAGCTGCTCGAGCTTGATCGAGGGATCGCGAGGCTACAAAAGTCCACTTAACCGCGACTACTCGACTGTCTAATAAGCCGTGCTCCGGCCGCGCTCTGATCATTCTTTAACAATTGAAGGATGGACTGTTACGAGTAGTTTATCGATCAGCCAATGTAGTGCTCAATGGACCACTCTTGGCATTCCAATTTACAATTATTCAACCTTCGAATCTCTCAAAAGGAGCTGTCGTATATGTAGTCGCTCGCCAAGCAGTTAACTTCCAACATTTGAAACGTGAAAATAAATGTCCCACTAAACGCGATGCCCCCATATTATCGCGGATTAAGATCTTAAACTCTCCGGATGCGTCAGATCCGGAAACCGATATTCGTTAGTGGAGGCGGGAGAACGCACACAGGTAGGACTCGGTAGGAAGAGCATGACAGGTCACTTGGTTACCTGAAGAGATAAGAGAGTCATCTCGTATAATAGTCGACCTGGTCCGGCTTTCCGGTTTTTCGTTTCGTCACGCACGCGATCCTCTCGTCATTCTATCAGGGAAGACGATGACGATCGAACGATAAAATATGAAGCTTAGGTGGTCCCGATTATATTATAAACAAAGTCATTAAAACGATAAATTTCAAGTGTCGCTAAATAGCTTAATTATTACAACCGATGTACAATTACATACAATATGCGATACAGGACATTTCGATATGGTATCAGGACCCTAGGAATATTTAATGAGCTACGAACCCTTCGATTTGACGAGGGTCACCGACAAAAGATTAATCTTATCGTAGATAATCATCTTGCATTGTAGTAAGAAAGGTTTATACACGATTACGAAGAATTAGGTAATAGAAGGTAACGGGATTATTTCTTTTCTACACGAGTTTTGCCATATATGTCCAATTGTAATATGCAAATCCATTTATACACTAGAAATTTTTTAAATTTCTTTTTATTTCTATACTAATTTTTATCGATCCATCAATCACGGATATAATTTATTTTATTATACACGGAAATTAATTATACTTGCTCCTTATTTATTTAGAAAAATAATTCTTCGTTTATTAACTTTTTTATTAATGATTTTAATTTACATCTAATATCAAAGGAATAAAATGTGAACTCGCATATTTAAATCAGGTGTGTGTGACAGTTTCTATTTTTATCGTATTTTGAAAATATGTTGGAATGTTATTTCCTTTTCTGAATTAAGTTCCATATATTTATCCTGTCTGCCTTTCTAGATAGCGAGTATAAAATCCTATAGTATAGAGGGATGATTCGCGACACCGCGACGCGACGGGAACGAAAGACGCTTCGCTGCGTTTCTGATTTACTGGCTGCACAGGTATGAGGTTAGCGACATATAGTGTAAAAGAGAAGCTTGGTACAAGCGTGAAGAAGAGCAGAAAGCAAAAGGGGTAATCCCATACGGACGGACGCGTTAGTATCATACGGTTTAAAACGGTTGTACTGTCTCGTCTTCTTGCTATTTTTGCTTATCGTTCATCATGTATTCTATAATTTTAATTTGTGATAATGCTGCTTTTAATGTACAAATATCCCTTTATTATTAGCTAAGCATTGAAATCAATGTCTTTCTATAATTCTAAAACTAGTGCTTTGTCGAAAAAAACGCAACTAAGTTATACATTATAAATTTTTCAAACAAATGAAAACGAAAACTCTAATAATGTCTAAAGTATAATTTTCTAAATAAAAACTTTTATTTATTTATTAATTGAAATAATCTTTAAATACGAAACAAATAATACGATTTAAAATATTATATGTATGTTATATCTTAAAATAATATTATTTCTAAAAATAATACCGCTCTTTCAAAATCTAACAAACTTTTCTCTCGTGCTTTTTGAACTTTGCTGTTCCCTCGAAGCTTTTGCAGAAGCGCATATATCAATACGCGAATTAACTATGCTCGGGACGAAAGGGTCGTACAAGGGGGCAAACGTGTGGATCATTGAATTACTTCGGGTGCAAAATGATAGACGTTACGCGATACGAATGATGTTTCTAATGACGCCGTGCGGTATTTTCAAGCGTGATAAATCACAGCGGCGGCTCGTAAACCATAAGGGAGTCGATATGTGTATCAATGTGGGCCGAGGCGCGATGATGAAGGGGGTACGGAAACGGGAAGAGTCGGTGCCCACGCTAACGTTATACTGCGGTATGAATGGAACGCTTTTGCGGAGGCTGCCTTATAGAAGGTGGTTAGCGAAGATATTTATTACCCTTTGAACGGTTATCGGCACGCCGTACAGCATTCCATTGTGAAAAATTGTCAGCGCTTTCACGGGCGCAAACCATATTCTTTTCGCTTCCCGTTTCTTTTTAAGGCTCGGGGCGAGGATGCTATTCTATGCAATCGCGTCAGAGATATATGATAAGTCTTCAACTTGCATGTTATTTCCGTAAAAGATATTTTTAAAAACGTTATGAAATATTTAATCAAATGGAGCAAATCGAAAATAATCCTGAAAAAAATTTCTATTTTGGCCAGCTAATAAATAATTTGCAAATTATTTATTGGATATTAATATTTACAAATTGTTATTTATTGACGTTGATAATTTGATTGCTCATAATTGATAAAGATCGTTTAAATTATCGTTGATTTTCAATTGCCGTGCGAAAATCAAATTGCCCGGCATCACATATATTGACCTTTGCCGCTCAGGGAGCAGCGATTATCTCCCACGGTCTTCCGATTTAATTAAGCACGAGCTTTAGTTTCGCCCTTAACTTTCGATATTAGGCCCGCGGCGTATCTACTGGATCGGTCGAGTAAACCCGAACTCTCTCTCTCTCTCTCTCTCTCTCTCTCTCTCTCTCTCTCTCTCTCTCTCTCGCCCACATGTACGCGTACGGCGAGCCACATACATATATCGCGTGCGCATCTTTGCGACTTGGAGTAAATCGGTATAGGCGATCTCGTTCCCAAACTCTGGGGACTCCAGTGGGGTGAGCCACCCTTTGTTCGTGGCGTCGGATCTACCGGGGCTTTCAGGCACCCCGCCATCCGGCAATCCTCCGTCGCTGAGCGTCGCGACGCTCCCTACCACCCATCGCTCTATCCTGCCCACTCTCCGTGCGTTTGCCCCTACCCTTCTTGCCGTTCGCTCGAGGGTGTCTGCCACGGCCTTTGTGCTCTTGTCAACTTGTCAAACTACCCCTACCGCGACGTCCCTCGTCCCCGATAGCATCCAATACCATGTCCGTACCGCCGGCCCCTCCGCACCTCCGGCCAAATCCTCGATCTCACCCTCTTAGGACGGTCTCACCCCACCCGAGATTGCCTTCTTTTTTCTCTCTCTCTCCCTCTCTGTNTCTTTGCTTGTTTTTCTTTGCCTGCCGTTTGATTTTTGCGTTCGAGACATCGACCGTGCGAGGTAAGAGCAGCTGCAATTTCCGCCTTTCAAGGCGTTCTCCACAACAGTTTCTCCCAACAATCGCAGCGAGTTTTTACTCGCAAGTTGCGTGGCGTCCATTTATACAGATAGCGAATGCCGTGTATAAATCTTTATTTTTATAACTCTGTCAAGCGAACAGACAGTATCTTTTTCAATAATTGTTAATATTTATTATATAGGCCGTTCAGGAACAATAATTGATACACGGCGTTACGATTCCGTGAGTTGCATGAAGAAAAAATCTCAAGTTTATTATTAGTACGTTAATATATAAACGCGGTAAGTTCTAATCTTCTACATATGATAATCGCGTGTACTAATAGCCGGCCATTATCATTCAGTAATTATACGCTTATGAAGATCTGCGGCGCAATTTCGAAACAGACTGATTATGCTTTCTATGCGGATATGCAGTATCTACGTGCGATCAAGATTTGTGATAAGAGTCGAGTTCTTACTTCCTAATTGTATATTTATGCACTTCTATTTTTATCATATCGCGAGAAATGTGCACAAGGACGAAAGCAGATACACACGAAAGCCTAAACATTTTGCTTGTAATGATCGTTATTATCATATCGCTATATCGTACAGGCAGAAATAGCTTATAGACAAATGTAATCTATACCGAGCGGTTTTGCAACTTTATCTCATTTTCTCTTATCGCTTTCCTCATTGCACTTTCCTGCTGTATTTATGTGAGAAATCTTTTCCTCATTATTGCGGCAAGGTTTTTAAAGTTTAATCGTTGTTATTCTCCAATTTAAAAGTTCTGAATCTTTGTTAAAAAAAAATTTTTCATATGTGTATCACGCGCGTGAATTTTACAAGTGAATTTTGGCTGAAAATCATTTACAGAATTAAATAAAAGTTGCTTTAGTTAATTTTTCCCCATCTCAAAGTTCATTAATTCCGATTCGTTGTCGCGCCGACGATTTTAATTCGAAAGTACGTCGCGTATTTTCTCGGCTCGCAGCCGTAATATAAATTACCTCGAGATAATTTCAAAGTTGTGCCGACAGCGTCGGCTGCCGTGGTCGACGATGCCAAAATTTTTCAGTAGACACGGTCAACTCCCGTGCCCCTGTTTATTTTGACATTCCGACGTTCTAGCTGTATACGTGCCATATAGTTTATTTCTGCGCTCATCATCTCATGCTCTAAGTTCGCATATCTACATGTGTCATCTTAACTCAACGTTCCCCCTCAATTCTCCAGTAATATCCAGTAAATTGCTCCAAGAAAAGGTCAATTTGACGCGTCTTATTACGCGAAAAGAAAAATCCGGTTAAGTATTTATAAAAATTTATAATGTTCACTTTCGCTCTTACTTTCTACTACATTTCACTCCGATTATATATTATGCGAGTGCAAGGTGTTTCTCATAATCTCTCGATAATTGCTGGTTTTTCAACAAGGTGCTTTACTTTAAACGATGCCCTAATGGTTTCCATGTGCAAACCATAATCCCTCAATAATTGGCGGTCTTTCAACAATAGGTGTTTTACCTTAAACGATGCTCTAATAGTTTCTGGTGTGAATGGGATTTAAAGGATGTGCAGACGTTGCCGAAATTTCTGACGCGCCATGTACAGGTTGTCTGTGTTGAGAGCGGAGGAGACATACGGTGAACAAAACTTCAACCCAGGATGTATTCGCGCAACGTCTTGAGCGTGCGAGTGTGTTGGTTGATTTATAGGATGACGTCAAAACTTTGTACTCTCCGCTGTGTCTCGGCGGCCTTATAGATACCCCCTCGCGCTTGCGACGAAATAAAGGCTCGGCTTCGTAATTTCAAGCTCGCTGTCGCTATTGTGCATAAAGACATGCCTAGTTTGTGTATGCATGTATATGTATATGCGTTTCTGTTTTGTTTCGGTAAGATAATTTATATTGCCAAAGATTATAGTTAATATGTCCGAGAATCGTTGGATTTTTTTTGTAGCCTGTATTTATGCAAACTCTTTATTCGCCTTTTATCGTCTAATATAATATAATACATAAACTTTAAAACCNTGTTATAACAAAGGGTTCCCTTGGTGTTATGTAGTCACGTGCAGCTCTCGTCTCATCGGTCACCCACATACGCGTAAATTATGAATTATCCGTGCGTCTACTTTTCCCATGTTGTCCCTCCGGAAAGTAACTAGTTTGCATCATGAATCTTGATTATCTAATTTAAATCACGGGAAAGTATGATGTCGCGATAAGTGAAAATAATCTATATTTGTTCACGAAACGTTCGTTTTCTTAAAGTTAAAATTTTTAGAAGCTAGCTTCGGCGCGAAACCGTTGTAGCTTCTAGACGATTCCTCCGAACCAAATATTTCAGAAAACAAGAGAATTCCGAGAAACAAATAATCTATTTATTTAGGCCATTCTTTTCCGTACTCAGATAATTGCTCGTTTGCATTTTCGAGCATAATAGATCGGTATCGCCTTCTGATTGGTTCGCGAAACCAAGTAAAACAAAGGCGCTTTTCATAACGGTAATCGTGCCGAGAACCGGGTCTTTCGGGAACGATCGAGTCTTCGTCTAATTTTTGCCGGAATCACTTGTATTTCTCTTCCAAGTGAAGTCGCGTTTCGTTGCACACCATCGGTGTGCGATGTAATTGTAAGACAGTTAATAAAGTACTTCTAAACTATTATAAACCACGTCATTGCTGTACTTCTCATCTAGGGTCGGCGTATTCAATTTATTGAAGTCAGTGCGGTCGTGAAATTCGAAGGCACGGCTACAATATTATAAAATCAACTGTGACGGTCGATCGCAAGATATTTTATGACGTTAAAGATATATTTAGTATGTATTAATTTTTTTATTCAAAATGATTTGTTTTAAAATAACTGGAAAAATATATTGAATTTCGAACAAATATCTAATTTTTTTAAGTTAAAATTAATCAATCTGAACTCTAAAATGTTATTTAAATAATTTAGTATTAAAATCACACATCATAGTTCTAATATAAACTTAAAATAGTTATAAGAATAATTTGTAGCTAATATCAAACTGAATCCTTCGTGTTAAATGCAAGATTTCACGCGTTTCACTTGGAAATTTAATTTAATTCCGTCATATGGACATTTGATTATCTACATTTCGCTCGACGAAACTTTTACGAAGTTCTTTTAAAAAAAACTTTTACCACTTTGCGATAACATCTGGTTGCGAGATAATTCAACCTGCGTTGGACTTACCGTTAATTAAGTGAAATCTGGAATGATTAACCCTCGACTTCTGACTCAGCGCACCTCAAATCAGGAACGTTTGTAGGCTCTAGAATGACACTCCTTATCCCGCGATAGCGGTGTATCAGTAGCAATCTGTTCCCATTCGGGGCGAGTTGTAGAACCGTTAACGATCTCATTTCTAGTTTGTGCTAAAAAGTGTGTCGCAAGATGACCTCACGGACAATTAATTTTTGTCACGAATAAAAAATATGCATATTTTTTTTAATATCTCTGTGTCCAGAACGGCGCCATCACTAGAGATTCCACACAAGTCCACGAAAGTGATCTTGAAGGTTGAAACCTTCTCGTGCATCTTCAGCGCATCAATTTTATGCAACAACTGGCCATTGTCCCTTTTAGTCGAGCTTCCCCAACCTTGACCCAAAAGAGAAAGCTGAACATTTTGAATTTCACACGGATGTTTTTGTACTACAATATAAAAGTTAAGAATTGCGTAACGTGACTGTCTCGATATTTACGACATCTATCGACAAAAATTGTTTAGATGGATTGGAACCCTTGGAGTCTAGTAGAAGACCGTAGAGTGAGTTGAGTATCCCACGGGAAAAGATCTACGCAAAATTGCAAAAACGTATTTTAACAGTGATCCAGCATTTTACAGTACTCATGCTGCATGTAAATTTTATAACGTTTTATTATTTCTCGCCGTACTATTAAATGAGAAATAAAGATACAAGGAACAAGCAGGTATTTTTGTTATGATTTAATTATTTAATATTATTGATAAAGAAATATCATAGATTTTCTCGAGCCTCTATTATTTATGGGTTTTATGATAAATTATTTTTAGTGACAAATTATAGTGAATAATTCTCTAAGAGAAATATTAAATTTAATTATTTAAAAATATTAGCTTTGTAAAATATAACGTGTATTAAAAGTTGTTTTTACGACGTTTAATTTTATTCCGATTTATGTACAAGAAAATTAAGTTGATACCGTAATATTATAATTTTATCCATATTGATAACAATTTAGTTATAGTTGTGTAATAATTTTTCTCTCATATATAACTTACAAGCATTTGCAATTATTCAATGAATATGATTCTGATCTTTTTAGATTACAGAATATTCTACTAATTGCTTTTAATAGGTTAATAAATTCCATGTAATTAAAACAGCACTATATGTTAAACACGGAAACCAAGTTATCGAAGCTCGTTTATCACACCGCCTCTTGCATTCTTAAATCACTCGCTAGTGTTCGTCTTCACATGCACACGTGTAACTTTGCAATATAGATATAATTAATGCAATATCACGTGAACGATACTAACATATTTACATGGAAATTAAAATTTCAACAAAATGAAAATATTTATTCTGCAAAATATTGTGGTACATATGTGGCACATCGTATTATATCTATACATCAAATAATGCGCGATTATTGTAAATGAAGTTACTTTAAATGTATTTTTAAAGAGATCTTTTCACGCAACATACATACCAGAGAATGCAATGTGAAGTGTTGGCCAAAATGACCTACAGTGTTCACAGACGGCACTTTTAATGTGCGTGTCACGCTATCGTTTAACCCTTTAAACCAGGAGTGGTCTTTTGTTCATACATGAACGTATCTCCGTTTGTATCGGCATATGTGAATCCATGGAATACGATCTCTTAACCGTTAAAAATTGTGACAAATGCTTCTATCGTTTTATNGTTTTATCGTTTTCCACACGAAATTTAAATAAACAAATCATCACACAAACATATTCGTTTCTTACATCTATGTATGTAGTCAATTAGCTGTTATCATTAAAACTAATGACTGCATAAATTGCGGACTTAAAGAAGTCTTTTCGTTCTGTCACTTAAGAGTCCGATGGATTTTACTTAAAACAGATTTTTAGATACATATTTTTAAAGTGTTTTTTATTTTCTTATTATCATTTTTTTCACATTTTTATATTGAGAAGCCAACAATTAATTTTTATCCGCATTTAAAGTTAATTAATAAAATTGAGATTGATTGTGATTTATGTTTATCGTATAATTGATTTATAGTATAATAATGCATGATACATTACAAAATGACTCAAATTTAAATCGTTTTATCAATATTTATTAAAGCGATGATTGAACTTTATATAAATTTTATTCCGTATTCGTGATAATTATATCATAAATTGTTTTAATGAATTATTAAAATGCAATTATCACAGGATTTTACATTTTAGGAATATATTTTGAGAATTTTGAGAATTTTTATTAATATACTATCACGATCTTCCATCACTCATAAGAAATTCGCGGTAGCAACATTTAAATTACATTAATTTACGTACACAGATAGCTGTTATACGATATTAAATGGCAGTTATGGGGGATCGGGTTCTTATCGAAGTGTCGTAATTCGAATGAAAGCTCACGTAACACCCGCGCACAGCTGGAATTCGTAGTGAACGATGCATTGTCACCATCCTCGCTCTCGCGTTCAGCTGACGTTATCGGTGTTACGGATGGATCGCGCGCTCGCGCCGGTAGAGACAGAGAACGGCAATATAAACGATCGGCCGGGGCGGCTCGGCTGGTCGACCGGCCGGCTTTTCAGTGGCCTTGCAAACTGGTTCCCTGCAGCCCGACTCGATTATGCTAATCGCACATGCGTGTTAGCATTCGACTGATCCGCTCGCATACCTACACAAACCTACACGCGTGCACACATACACATACACACACACACACACACACACACACACACACACACACACACACAC